>JAQFVV010000021.1:2285350-2467850 GCA_028023455.1 Epiperipatus broadwayi | reverse complement strand
GTTGTTGCCCAGTGTGAAAGTGCATCTGGTACACCAGAATGCATATAGGCTGAAAGTGGCTGCCCTAATGGTGGGTATTCCATTATTTTTGAATGTTTGTAGAATCTCATCTATTGTTGTTCCATTTTTCCTATATCCGCCAACCATCATCTGTCTTACTTTTTCAAGTCCTGAACAATTATGTATGAAATGGTCCTGTGTTTCCTCATCCCTCTGACACAGCATACACAAGGGATCTATATTTATATAGAATCTTCAGTATCTAATAAAATGACTTGTAGGTAGTGCTTTCAAATTGACTTTAATTATGAAATCGTAAAATTTTGGTTCCAGGTACCATTTCCTAAATTTTTTAAGTAATTGGCTGTTATCAATTCCCAATACAGATATTTGGTTATTCTCAGATTGTTTTTGTGTTAGGAAATCATGTATTTGCCAATAAGTATATTTTATTGGACTTTTCAGCGTTTCTTTGTTTTTGATGCTCTCAATGCTTTCAAGCAACGTAAAGATATAATTGTTTGTAGGTGGTGGACGATCTGTGGGTATGATGTCCAGTATTGGTTCAATATCTGGAAATCTTTTGACTATGGCTATTAGCAGATTTATTGTTTTTTGTGTCTGAAACACTGATATTGAGTGAAGTCCCAGACCATTCCATTTTGTTGGTTGGTTGAGTTGCTTTATTGAAATGGCAACTACTTTCCTGTTCCATAGTAGTTTGCTACAAAATGAATTAATTGAGGCTATAAATGGTTTTGTGAAACTAATTATTGGTAAATAGTAGCTTATTTTTGACATTATGAGTTGATTGAATAATGATATTTTTGCGTATATTGATAGATATGATCTGGATAATGATTCTGTGATTCTTTCTGCATCCACTTTGAGTTTGTTTTGTATTGTTGTTCTCATTTGATTCATTCCCAGATAAAATGGAAAACCTAGAAAACTGCTGGGCTTTCCTTGATAAATTTGTTTGTTTACTTTCCCTGTAAAAATTGTCCAAGCAGCTGACTTATTGATATTGATTTTAAGTTTGAATTTTTTTGTATATTCTTCTATGATGTTTTGTAGTGCGTGTAGTTGCTTTTTTGATGCTAAGAATATTGTGATATCATCCATATAAGCTATACAAGGAATGTATCTTTTTGTATTTGGTATTAACACTCCCTGTATTTTTTTTTCAATTTCTTCCAATAAGGGGTTTATGTAGAATGTGAACAGTAGTGTACTCAGTGGTGACCCTTGTGGTATGATTGAGTGGGATAGAATGATGATGATGTTCTTCCATTAAGTGTGATATGTACTTCTCTGTTTAAAAGTAGGTTGGCTATTGCATATAATATTGATCGTGGTATTTGTGTTTCCTTTAGTTGGTTTAGTAAGATTTTTATTGGTACCGAGTCGAAAGCACTTTCAAAATCTAGTTGTACTGCAATTGGAGCATATTTCTTCTTCTTAATTACTGAGTTAATTATAGTTTTAAAGATTAGTGCTGCCTGACCTGTGGATGAGCCTTTCTTTGCATACTGATGTTGTGATATTTCTTTGCATACTGATGTTGTGATATTTTTGTCAGTATAAATGGTTCAATTTTCACCTTTATTACTTTTTCTAGCAGTTTAATTCCTAAAGGCTCCATTGAGATAGGTCTTAAGTTGGTGATCTTGGTAATAGATTCTTGTGTTTTCATAAATGGTACCATTGATATCTTGTATAATCCCTGTATGCTATAAATTTTTTGTGATATTTGATTTGCCAATTGACACAGGTATGTATTTGTAATTTGGCTAAGATGTGCAAGTACAAACTGTGGAATGCCTGGAGGTCCTG
This sequence comes from Epiperipatus broadwayi, assembly GCA_028023455.1. Lineage (NCBI taxonomy): Eukaryota > Metazoa > Onychophora > Udeonychophora > Euonychophora > Peripatidae > Epiperipatus > Epiperipatus broadwayi. Next base: position 2,466,014 of record JAQFVV010000021.1, on the reverse strand, counting down.
GATGACATGTGGGTGGGATTGATTCTAACACTACCTTAAAATCCTCGATTTTAAATGGCATCTCATCTTCAGTTGTTCCAAAATAATCTTCTTTCAGTGTGAATTGTGCATGCTTAGTTAGCTTTGTTTTGAAATAGTTATATATAGGTGCAATCATGTTAAATCCTGCTGTAATCTTATTTTCCGATTCCAGCGCCATGGGAACTTTATTTATGGATGGGTACCTCAAAGCCCACCTAATATATCCGCGTGTCCATGTGTGCGGCTGTGCTAGGCAAATTTTTTTTCTTTTTTATGCTTAGATATTGTTTTAATTTATTGCAAGTCTGTTTATAGAGCTGGGTGAGTTTAATTATGTTTGTTTGATTATGTTGAACCGGTTTAGCCAGACTGATTCTTTTGTATATTTCATCTGCTAATGTAATTAGCCTGGAGGGAGGGATTGATTTTTGTGTGATATGGTTTATATTAAATGAAAGCATGTTAGTGTAAGCTATGTATCTGGATATCGGGTCTAATTCAAGCTGATTCATTTTATTTATCATTATATAAATTTCTGAAAAAAGTGACTCCGTAGTATTGCCTGGTAGTAGAATCCTGATCGTTTTTTGCAAATTAATTATTGCGCTGCGGGGTGTGTTTATTATTATTATTATTATTAGTATTATTATTATTATTATTAAAAAAAAAAGAATTTTTCATTCTATAACGTCTGAAAAATATTGTCATTTAAATAGTCAAAAATAGAAATAAATAAATAAAAAATCAACTTTAAAAATAGCAAAAGTATATTAATTCTGCATTAATATTAATTCAATTTTATTTTGGATTTTAAAATATTAGCAGAAAGTATAAAAAAGTAGAAAAACTTTTAACAATGGGTGGAACACCGTGTGATTTATGCAACGGACTTATTTTTGGTAAGCAAGCAAGGATTAAATGTAATATATGTGATAAAAAATTTCATGTATCATGCTTAAAACTTACTGTGTCATTTCAGCATAAAAATGAAGAAGTAATGGATTGTTATATATGTGAAAAATGTAATAATAATTCAAATGTTAAAAACAAAATGGAGGTTTGTGAAACTACTTTAGTAGGACAAACATCATTGGAGGAAGATGATATTACTCTTGAAACTAGAGAAAATAAAATATCTGATCAACTCAAACAAGATATTGGATTTAATAGAAATAAGCAATCAACTATTAAACAAAAAAATAAAATAATTGATCAAGTTACACAGGATAATAATAATACTAATTGCAATAAAATATGTTAGTTTTGTTTTTCTGATATTAATAATGAACAATTGTCTATAACTTGCTCTTGAATTTGTTCAAGAAGATTTCATGGAAAATGTCTAAAATTAAATTCAGTAGACTTAAATTTGCTTATATTGAATGACATTAATTGTTATCAATGTCCTGATTGTAATGGAATTGATTCTGATTTGACTCAGTTAAAAGACAAGATTACTTTTAATTATGATACACAAACTGATTTTAATCTTATTGATAATGAAGACAATATTACATCAAATATTTCTTCAAATGATACATTTAATTTGGAGGAAGATTTAGTAGGATCTATTAATAATAGTGATTTTTGTAAGCAAATTTTGTTAAATTTCAAATCACTTTTATGTCATGTTGTTATAATTGAACAAAAATTAGATAATTTATCTAAAGAAAATATATTTTTAAAAGAAGCACTAATAAATTTGACTGAACAAAAAGAACTTAATCATGTAAGACCTGAAACTGATAAAACTGATACTAATATTATAAAAAGTATTGTTAAGCCAGGAATAAAACCTAGTGACAAAAAAGTTAAAGTGAATAAACCTCAAATAATTAAAAATAAGGGACAATATAGTAAACAATTTGTTAATGATAAATCTACTAATAATAAAACCTTTGTGATTTCTGCTGACATAGATGAAAAATCTTATAATACTAATAAATTCAAAATGCATATTAATGAAACTAATAATACTCAAACCTGGGCTGATGTAGTGACATCAAGTGATAATGATAAGAATACTAGTAGTAAAAATGATACTAATAAAGCAAATAAAATTAAAAATATACAGAAAAATAATTCTGATACAGATACTAAATTAATGCTACAGAATGCAGAAAGTAAAGATACTAATGATGGTTTTATTACAGTATCATATAAAAAGAAAACTAATAGAAAGAAAGCAAATAAAATAGCCGTAATGGGAATTCAAGAAAATCATAATATTTTGGCTGTAAAACCAAGAATAATTTATAAAAAAAATTTTCTCACAAGAATTAATATAACAATGAATGAGACAGATATTATTAATCATCTAACAGATAAACTTAAAACTTCAGTTGTTTGTCATAAAATACCATCTGAAAATAAAAAATATGCATCTTTTTACATTTCAGTAGATGAACAATATGCAGAACATATGATAAACCCAGAGCTTTGGCCGTATGGATCTGTATTGCTTCCTTTTTATGGAATATTACATAAATTGAATTCATTGAATGAAAATGATGTTACCAAAGAGGTGAATGACATACAAATTAGACATGATAATTCTAAACAAATTGTTATTAATGAATAATAAACTATTAACTATTTACTTACAAAATGTAAGAGGATTAAGTTATGTAAGATTAAACATAAAATTTTAACAGAAGAATATGACATTATTTGTTTAACAGAGACATGGCTAAAGGAAGATATATATAATGAATATTTAATAGATGATAGATATAGTATCTCTAGAAATGATAGACCAATATCCATTACTACAAGAGGTGGAGGTGTATTAGTTGCTTTTAAGAAATATATTAATTGTAAATGTATACATATTCCAGGTTTCCTTTTTGATACACTATGGATTGAAAATAAATTAAATAATTCTAAATTATTATTGGGAAATATATATATTCCACCTAATGTTTTACAGAAATATTTAAAATCAAGTTTTGAAGCATTAGAGTCATTTCTAGTTTCATATGAACATAAAATATTAATTATGGGAGATTTAAACATTGCATATTATGGAAACAATGTTTACCAAAATAATACCAAATTTAATGATTTAATGCAACTACTTAAATTTTTGAATTTAAAACAGATCAATGATGTATACAATAATAATGGATATACATTAGATTTAATAATCACAAATTATGAATTTATTCATATACAAAAATGTGAATACCCTTTAGTACCTGAAGATTATCATCATTTTGCACTAGAAATTGAATTGGTATTAAACATTAAAATAGCTAAATTTAAATCTTTAACTAAAAAAAACTACGCAAAAGGAGATTATTTTGGTTTATATAAAGCAATTAAAGATATAAACTGGGAAGAAATTTATAACAATACGAATACTTCAATAGCAGCAGAAAATTTTCAAAAATTATTATTTGATGTAGTGAATAGATTTATTCCAATGAAACATATTAAATCTACTAAATATCCTAAATGGTTTTCAAACAAACTTATAAAATGTATAAAGAGAAAGCGATATTTTTATAATTTATTCAAAAAATATCAAGATAGAATGTTTTTAAATAACTTTAAAAATTATAGATTTTTGATAAGAAAATTGGAAAAACAAGATTTTTATTTATATATGAGAAACATACAAAATAACATTAGTAACAATCCAAGACAATTTTGGGATATCATGAAAGAACATCTTAAAGTTAGAAATAAAGAAACAACAGATATTAAGCCAGATGATTTTATGAAATATTTCTCATCACAAATGATTAATAATAATATAAATTCATATAGTTATAATTTTACTAATGATCTTATAAGTAATAATAATTTAATAAGTATATCTAATCTGACTAAGGATGAGATTATAATGGCATCTAAATCTTTAAAAAATAAAAGAAGTATTGCACATGATGATATACCTATATTTATTTATAAAGGCTGTATTGAACTTTTAGCTCCTATTTTAGTACATATATTTAATTTGGCTCTAAAAACATCTATTTTTCCTGATTGTTGGAAAATTGCAAAAATATGTCCAATTTATAAATCTGGAAAAAAATCAGATATATCTAATTTTAGACCTATCTCTTTGTTAAATTTGTGGTAAAATTTTGGAAAAATCAATTTATAATAGGATTATACATCAATTAAAAAATATTATTCCTTCATTTATACATGGTTTTCTACCAGGAAGATCTATTGAAACAAATTTATTACACATATCAGATGTTATATCACAAGTTATTGATTCTCAAAGTCAACTTGATGTTATCTATTTTGACTTATCTAAAGCTTTTGATAAAGTAGATCATAATATTTTATTAACAAAAGCAGATAATATTGGATTATCAATTAATCTTACAAAATTATTAAAGTCTTTTCTTATTAATAGAAATAATTATATTTATATTAATGGAGAATCTTCTTTTATGGTCACTTATGAATGTGGAATACCCCAAGGAAGTATTTTAAGTCCTATTCTTTTTGCCATTTATACTTCTGATTTGTCTTCTGTAATAACTGAGAAAAATATATTATGTTATGCAGATGATATTAAAATCTTTTTAGAGATTAGACATAAAAATGATCATAAAATATTGCAAAATTATATTAATAATTTTTGTGATTGGTGCCATATCAATAATATGCAAATAAATACAAAAAAATGTAATTCAATGTCTTATACAAAGAAAACAACAATTAGTAATAATCAATATAATGTTAATGGGAACAAAATTATGAAAACATTTAAACAGAAAGATCTGGGTATCATCTTCACAAGTTATTATAAATTTAATGAGCATATTCAAACAGTAGTTAATAAATCTCTTAAAATTATGGGCATGATTTTGAGATCAAACATTTAATTTACAATAGAGATATATAGATTACTATTTAATACTTTAATTGTACCTGTTCTGCATTATGGTTCTATTATTTGGAACCCATACAATCAAACAAATATATGTAAATTACAAAAAATACAAGATAAATATTTTAAATATATTTATAAAAATAAAATATATACTAAGAAAGTAAATAATATGTATAATAAAAGACTATTGATGGACATGTCATTTTTATTTAAATTAATACATGGAACTGTATCCTTAGAATATGCAATCACAAGAATTGCAATTAGGATTCCATCTTATAATTCTAGATGTCATGATTTGTTTTATTTACCTATATTAAAACATTCAATTAATTCACCATTGTATAGATTGCAACTAGAATATAATCAAAAGTTTTCAGATATCGATATTTTTTCTTTAAACTATAAACAATTTAAGGACAAAATAAAAGCAATCTTACATTGACAATAATGTAAATAATATTTTTACATATCTGTATGTACTACTTTGTAATTTATAATACAGATATATATTACTTTGTAAATACTTGTGGCCTTGTTTGAGCTGTTTATTTATGAATAAATTGAATTGAATTGAATTGAAGATTTTTTATTATTATTATTATTATTATTATTATTATTATTATTATTATTATTATTATTATTATTATTATTATTATTATTATTATTATTATTATTATTATTATTATTATTATTATTATTATTATTATTATTATTATGCTGTAGTTTTGTACGGTAAATAAATGAATTGAATTGAATTATTATTATTATTATTATTATTATTATTATTATTATTATTATTATTATTATTATTATTATTATTATTATTATAAACAAAGTATTCTTTTTCAAACGTATATAACACCTTTGCTATGCATTATACTTTTGATAACTTTTTGTTAACACCAGCATTCATCTTTTCATGTATATTACTGTGTAGTATGCAGATGTTTTTTTAAATATAATTTTAGGATTAATTTAATCTATTATCTTTTTTTAAATGTAATACTGTAATTACGTTCAGTTTTCAAAAATTACAGTTATTTCAATTATTGAATATCCATTGGAAATATTAAAGTTAAAAAATGTATAAATGTAAAAGTAATATTAAAATTGTTATTTATGTAAACCTTTTAAAATTCATTTTTCTTATTGATTTGTTTATAAAAATATATATATTTTTATATAAGTATTTTCTTAAAAAACAGAAAAACAGATTATATAACTGTTTTTGGGAAGAAAAAAAACACTGTTTTTAACATTTAAAAAAAAAAAAACTTTATTAAAATAAAACTGGGGGGAAAAAAGAATTAAATAATATTTCACACACACGCACACATATAAAAATACTTAAACATCTTGGGTCACAAATCAGTCTTTAGGAAAAAAAACAGTTTACCTTTTTAATAAATTAAAAACGATTGTAAAAAATTAGATTACTTATCCATATTATAATCTATAATATTAATAAGCCAATAAGCTAATACACATGCGCTTTGCAGATGTCACTATATAAATGAATAATCCCACTTTTTTCAAACACAAGATAAAGTCTTTAAGAAAATATAGAATGAATCCACCTATATTTTCGATCCAACCGTATATGTATGGGCAAATCTGAAGTGTTTAAAATTATTAATTGATCACTTTAAATTACTTTTTTATTACGTAAATGAATGACGCCAATGAAATTTCTAGAATTTACGATACATCATAAATTCTAGAAATTTCATTGGTGTCATTCATTTACTAGTAAAAAAGTAATTTAAAGTGATCAATTAATAACTTCATGCTCTTCATTTCAAACACTTCAGATTTACCCATACATATACAGTTGGGTCGAAAATATAGGTGGATTCATTGTATATTTTCTTAAAGACTTTATCTTGTGTTTGAAAAAGTGGGAGTATTCATTTATATAGTGACATCTGCAAAGCGCATGTGTATTAGCTTATTGGCTTATTAATATTATAGATTATAAAAAAAAAATCGCACTATATAAAAAAATAAATGTCTTGTTTATTCATATTATATGTTTATATATACAAGCTCCTCTGTATGGTTTAGTTCGGTGGTAGCACATCATCTTTTGGAGCATAAGGTCCTCAGATGGATTCCAATTCTGGCACTTCCAGGTTCGAACTTCTTATGAGCTTCCGAGCAATAAATCCATTCCATTATTTTTATTATTGTATGTGAAATGGATGGATTAAATAAAGAAGTTTGCTCGTGTGGAAATTAAACTCTGGTTTGGAAAAACTCAATTAAACTTGGAAATTTCTTTAATTAAATAACTTTAATTGTTTCCATTTTGGATTCTAGCTGTAATTATTAGCTGGCTTAATGCATCTGCCTATCAGCGAAGATTTGGGTTCGAATATAGATCAAGTAAAAGTTGAAATTGGCTTAGATATTCACCTAATAGTGATGGGTATATAGTTTATCTGGTAGTGGCTATGTGGTTTATTTAGTTATTTAAGCTTAGCCATTGGCATAAAATATGGTGGAAAATTGCTAAATCTTTACTATTCAATAAATTGATAAGTTAGGATTAATAATGTTTTTTTCCATTGTTTTTCTATGAAGGTCTATTAAAAAGGTCTTTCTCTTCAGCAATCCATTGAAATGAAGTTTATCTTAGCTGACAAATAGCTAAATATCATCAACGTGCATTAAGTCACTATTCTAAAGAGCACTAAACATCATATGATCACCATTTCTTATGCTTGCTCATAACTGTTATTAAAACAGGCAAAACTCTCCATACAGTAGTGCCACTCAGTGCAAGCCAGAGTAATCAGTGAATGCCACAAGGCTTGTGCATAAAATCCCTATCTAGTGCCTACTCATCCAACATCACCAGACTAGTTTCCAACTTGTGGATTTCATCAGTGAAGAGCTTTGAATCTAGTGCAGTGCTCTCAGATCCAAAGCTTCTCACTGACAAAAGCCACAAACTAAAAACAAGTATGGGGATGTTGGATGAGTAGGCACTAGATAGGGATTTTATGCACAAGTCTTCTGGCATCCATTGGTTACTCTGGTTTGCACTGAGTGGCACTACTATATGGAGAGTTTTGCCTGTTTTTATTCTAAAGAGCCAGTTTAACTGAATACTTAGCTGAATATTGTCTGTAGAAAGTTTCTATTTATCCAGAATTACAGGTCACTAACTTGTTTTATTATTTTTTATAAGAGGCAGTTTAGAACAGAACAATCCAAATTCATGGATATATAATTATAAAATGTTCTCCTGCATTATATCTCTCTACATAACATCTCCCTCTGAAACATTATTCCTTCTCATGCTGATTATCTGGTCCACCTTTTACCCCTTTTTGAGTTTCCTTTTTCCACTTTCCCTTCACTTTCCAATGAATCACCATCTCTAGTATCCAGTTCTTATTTCTTCTCTAACATGACCATACCAATTTCCACAACAATCACTTCTTTGATCTCTTGAATTATTATTTTCTCTAACCCTGAGCTTCATACTGAATTAAACCAATAATCTATTTAAATGTATTTCTATTAACAATAATCTACATTATTTTCTTCTGTGATTAGTCACATTTCTGCCAAATATAATAATATACTATTTCAAACATAAGCTTTGTTTTTAAAATTGATATTATGCACCACTTGAAATATCTCACCATAAAGTTTCTCATAATTAATTCAATGCCCACATATCTTTTACTGCAAATCTGGTCTTCTGAAAACAATATATTGGAATAAAATTTTCTTCTAATTACATAAATCAAATTTTCAGCACAATTAAAGTGAATGACATACCGATTGAGAGGTTATAAGAATTTGGAATGTAAGAAATGACAGAGATAAAACCATGATTTGTAGACCCTTAGATCCAGGCAGTGACATTCTATTATTGCATGAAAACATACATGTAAAGCAATTAAGTAGTTTATTTTTCAGAAGTTTATAATCCAGTTTGAGTACCATAGTTGATAGAATGGCGTATGATCTAAGACCATAAACTCCAGAATTTATAATTGTTATACACCATACAGAATGATAAATTATCCCTCCTGGTTCTTTTCATTGCTTTTGACAGCAATTTTGAAGTAACACCAGTACAAATTATATGCATATCTTATCTAGCTTTGGTCTTCACTAACTTTCTAGTTGTAAATATATGATCCAAACACAACTTTTTTATTGAAAGACCACCCTGTTATTTAATTGTTTCAAACTGTGTTTTCAAACAATTCACTATAATTATTGTCAGTACTTTATAATAATATTAGTGATACCCCATATACACATCAATTTATATTGTACAATGCAGTTTAACATATGATTTATTTTATCTCCTCTTGCCTGCAGTTTCAACTGTCCAGCAGTGATCATCAGAGCTTTTATTTACCTCACCACTCTTATTCCTCTATCTGAAATAAAAAAAGTTATTTTAGTTAGAGGAGTAGGAGTGGTGAGGTTTGTAAAAGCTCTGATGATGGCTGCTTGACAATTGAAACTGTAGGCAAGAGGAGATAAAATAAATCCTATGTTAAACTGCATTGCAGAGTGTATATTGAGATGTATATGGGTATATTATACTATATAATTCAGAAATTCAAATAAGAAGAAGTAGAAGAAAATTTTAATATTGGTGACATATATTCCTCTAGATATATTTACTTAATTTCAAGACAAGACTGCATAATTTATTTTCCACTTATAAGAAACAGTTGAAAGACAACTGCATATAAAAAGAATTAATAATGATAAATATTTGTAGAGTGAATTGGCATGCAAATCACAATTGATCCATAAGTGAGTATCCAAGTGATAGTTTGATTGCAGCTACTGTATTGAAATACCATGAATGATTTAGCACATATTGTAGAGTGTCAGTTTCTGGAATTAAAGTCCTTGGATTGATTCCAGTTCTGGCACTTTGGATTATGGAATTAAGATCCTTGGATTGATTCCAGTTCTGGCACTTTGGATTCTGGAATTAAGATCCTTGGATTGATTCCAGTTCTTGCACTTTGTATTCAGGAATTAAGATCATTGGATTGATTCCAGTTCTGGCACTTTGGATTCTCAAATTAAGATCCTTGGATTGATTCCAGTTCTGGCACTTTGGATTCTGGAATTAAAATCCTTGGATTGATTCCAGTTCTGGCACTTTGTATTCTGGAATTAAGATCATTGGATTGATTTCAGTTCTGGCACTTTGGATTCTCGAATTAAGATCCTTGGATTTATTCCAGTTCTGGCCCTTGGAGTTCTGGAATTAAGATCCTTTGATTGATTCCACTTCTGGCACTTTAGATTCTGGAATTAAGATCCTTGGGTTAAATCCAGTTCTGGCACTTCCAGCATTCAAATATCTTATGAATTCTTGAGCAACAAAACCATTTGATCATTAATATTATTTATTATATATAAGTGACACAACTGGATTTCAACCAGCATTTAATCAACTAAGAATCCATGCAGAAACCTTTAGGTTTTAGAATAATTCACAATGGCGATATGTAAAAAAGTAGTACCATTTTATTTGATCAACTGAGTTGTTCTATTCTCAACATAAAATAGATACAAGAGTCATTAGAATTTGAATCAACCAATCTCATGCACCATTATGCTAAACCATGAAATGAAAATAAAAAAATTGCCATAAATTGAAGAAAGATTCAATGCATCAAATTGTTGACAGTGTTATAGTGTTGAAGACATTGAGGCATATCTCATACAAATGGTGAATGTTGATAAATAAAATAAATATTAAGTAGAGAATGAAAATAAGCTCATATCCACACACACACACACACATCTCTACAAAAAATCCAAATTAGAAAATACAGCAAATAGATAATTAAAAACTGAAATATAAATTGGATATAAAAAAACATGTTAATGCATCTCTATTGAGTAATGTTAAAAGTATCTGCATTTTTATAAAAGAATTTTTTTTTATTAAATATATATTTTCAAGTCATATTCTATCTTAGCTCAATCCTATTGCATCCATCCATCAGCCCAGAAACCAGACCAACCTTTTTTACTATGGATTAATTTCTGGAAAATCCACTTCCTTTTCAAATGAGCAAAACATACATGCCATATGTTATAATTTGACTTCATATACCTATCTTAGATATTTTTTTCTCATGTGTCATAGCATCAGCTGAGAAGTGAACCCACTAACCCAGGACAACTGCTTGTAAAGCAGCTGTCGCTGACCTCTCAACCACCAATGCTTGACAATCTTAGATATATTTAAACTTAATTTTTTTTGTATATAATTTAAAATATAGTTCACATGTTGTGAAATATATGCAAGTGAAAAATACAGATCACAATCTCTTACCCATATTTTAATCATTTGTTTAATATTGTTTGATTACAAGTGTCAAACTTTATGCACTCACAACTTTGACACCATCAACTTTATGTAAATATATTAATGATTATTACTAATTGTTTATTAAACTAAAGATTATCCCTGGCTATAGTTTCTATAAAAATACTGTTTTCAATATTTTTTAAATGTTTAATAGAGTTAAATTATAATAGTATAACAGTTTTACATACACAAAATATAGAATAATTTTATACATACACTTATATATGTAATTTTAAAAAATGAACAATATGAAGTATTATGTAACTATATTGGAAAGTGATGATTTTTTTTGATTACAAGTAATGTATCTAATTAGCAATTTAAAAAAAAATAGTTTACAGATGTGTCTTTCCCCAAAAAATAATTATTATTTATGTAATAGAGTAATGTTTTCTCTCAACATAATTACATTTATATATAAACATGAAATCAGAATCGCTTAATTACAAACACACATGTATCTCTAGTTATATACAATTGTTTAAATAGTAAAAGCTGTTATAATAAATGATACACATTCCCACTTATTAATCGACAATACTGTAATAAAAAAATGGTTCTAGATATGATGTAAATAAATAAGAATGATAGTAGGCTGAGCTAACAAAAAACAGGACCATAATGGCAGGAAAACTTAGAAACAAAAAGAAAATGGCACTATGAGTTAATTATATTAAAAATGAGAGAAAAACAATAATTTATTAAAGTATTTTTGTCTGTGGTGTGTTCATGACTTGCTATAAATTTTTTTTTTTTTTTTTTAAATTATATGAATCTTTGAAAAGATAGATATAAATAAAGAAAGATTTAAGTTCTTTAGATAAAATTATTAAAAATATTAATACATTTTACATAATCAGAGCTTTTTAAAATACAGTCGACATTCATATGACAAATGTAATTTAACATATAATTTAAATCATTAATTAAAATAACCAGATACCCAATTACTGACCAATATTTGGATATGAGCTGAAGTACTGTATATTTAAAAAACAAAATCCCCAATTTTCTTGAAACTAAAAAGAAATTCTAGTTTTTTATAGATTCAAAGCCTAATATCATTAGTACTATAAATACACTAATGACTATATCATAAGGATATTTTACCAACGATAATAAATTAGCATTGATCAGCTTAACATTTCATTATGTTTGTAGTTAACCTGCTTAGCAACAGGAATTACTTTGATTTGATATAGTTCCCTTTGTGTTTATATCATGATCTGAAGTTGATTAATATGACTATAATCATCTGATGCATTTTGGAAAGGATTTTGATGGTTTATAATATTTCCAATGTATGTTCGATGAGCATAGTCAAAATATATCTTGCAAATTTTGCATATATGTAATGAAATAGAAAAACTGTATTGAGTCCAAATCAGGATTATAAATTCTGGAATTAGAATGACTGACCTTGGTCTACAGTAAACTGTATTGAGTCCAAATCAGGATTATAAATTCTGGAATTAGAATGACTGACCTTGGTCTACAGTAAACTGTATTGAGTACAAATCAGAATTATAAATTCTGGAATTAGAATGACTGACTTTGGTCTACAGTAATGTAAAAGACCAACAGCTGCAAGACTTAAAATTAATAATAAAAAAATGCAAATATATTCTTTTAATAACTTGATACAGACATTTATATCAAAATTTCCAGCAAACAAGTGAATAGTAAAACAATATGACTAAAGTATAAATAATTGAAAGATTAATTACTCAATAGGTCACATGATGTCATGCATCAGGCATGACTGGTTGAGCTTTAATTCAAAATTTTTTAGCTCTGTCATTAAATCATTGGTTTGGGTGAAGCTATGTGATGTTCGAATACCAAATAACAGGCTAAAAGCTTCACTCCAAGAACTTTTAAACTTGGGTCTGTCTTTACCATCATGCATTAAACTGCATATGACAATCATCATCATCATCAAATACTTTATTGTTCCGGGAGTTTTTAAGAAGTTTAAAAGCTGGATGTGCCAGGAGTGGATACAATTTATAGTCATTACATTCGAGAATCTGCTACTTCATTATAATATCAGACCATGCAGGGCACAGGACTACAATATATCTATTAATATTTTAATGGCTTTTTTTTTCTGAATAATTTTAGGCTAAGAGTTAAAAATATATATACTTAAAAACCAAGTACAATTTTTGTCAAGCATTGGTGGTCGAGAGGTCAGCGACCGCTGCTTTACAAGCAGTTGTTCCGGATTAGCGGGTTCGCTTCCTGGTTGATGCTATGACACATGAGAGAAAAAAATAAAAACCAAGTACAATTTTAGATTTAATTGAATTTACAAATTAAAAGAAAAAATATTAGCATTGAATTTCCATCCGCAGAAGAACGTATAAAGACCTCCTGATGGTTTTTTGGAATGGATACAAATTTTTAAATGATAGCTTTTAAACTCAAATTATCTAATTAGAAGATGCGCCCAGAAGCACTTTATTGACTTCTAATAAATCTGATTATTGTTTTCATTCTCCAAGTTATATTTAAAATACCTTCAAGGTGACCCCCTAACCAATTTTTTTTTTTAAAAAAAATACACTATTAAAAAAAAAAAATTGAATTGTTTTAATTAAATCTCACATGGTTTCCTTAATGAATTTTCTTAACTCTCATTAACAAGCTTTGAAATAATTTTATCAAAATAGTTTTGAAAATAAAACTGATGTTTACAGAAATTAATTAATTAAATGTTAACATGCACTAATTGTATAAATCTTTATCGAAAAGCTGGATTTCATATCTTTTTTTGATATTTGTTATGCAAATTATTTAAGGAAATAACATTTAAGTACTATACTACATATTTTTTAAAATTACATTAGAGTCAAACTGACTCAGGGGGTTTATAGGTATATCGCATACAGGCACTGTACTTTAAAGAAAAAGTAGCCACAGACGTCACCATCAAGCTCTTTTTTCAATTTATACTTCCAATTCCTTTTCATTCCGTATTACAAAAAGTAATAAAAGAATGAACTTAACTCAAGTCACTCTTTTATAACTTAAGACCTCAAAAAAAGGAGTAGATGCAAACATATTGTGGGTTTATGATCTTATTCAAAAAATATCTCAGAGCACTCTCTTTTAAAGCTTCAGAAGATTATTCCATTTAAAATAAATATGCGTATAGTCTATGTACAATTTAAATTTCTGGAGTGTCACATATACTTTTTCTCACGGGCTGTGACACATCACATGATAATGCTATTCAAATATACATAGTGAAAATATTTGATAAAACCAGGTACTCTTCACAAACCTGGAGCTTAATTGTAAGTATAGAGGAATTGAACTCAGATTTTCAAGCACCGTTCAACTATCCACACTATCTCATAAACTGATACATGTGTGTGGGCATGTGTATAAGTTGTATAAGATTGAGTGGATAGTTGAAGGGTGCTTGAAAATCTGAGTTCAAATCCCCTATACTTATATACATAGTGAATAGAAATATAACACACACACACACATGGTTGTTTTTTTTTATAAATGTGAATATAACATTTTTATTAGCAGATGATTAGTTTTTGGAAGATCATGTGGTGTTTGAGATACTAATTATTTCTATTCATGAAATAAATTATCTGCAGCACAAATATTAGGGCTTCTCCAGTGTAAACTTCTCTTCCATACTTTTTCACAAAATCAGTCACAACCTAACTTTTTCATAATAATTCTAGAAGTTTTTTATTATTATTCCATCACAAAATACTCAGAAAAAAAGGTTAGTTCTTGGTATTCACTCTATGGTCGATTTAATTCATAGTTGCATCACTTCTTGCCATGGGCAACGTTTTTTCTTAATCTTTACAAAAAACACCGTTAATTAATGCATATCACTTTATGCAAAAAGGAAAAAGAAATGCACTTTAAATTACGAAGTTTTCAAGTAACTGCAAACTTTCTTTACTACTTCTTTTAAATTTAGATTCATTAGCTTGTATTTCTGAAGATTAGTTTAAAAAAATAAAAGAAATTAAGTTCGATAAAAATTGTTTAAAAAGAAATGCAATTTTGTGGCTTTTCTCGTGCATTTATTTAAAGTGCACTAATGATATTCAGTTGATGAGAAAGCCAAAGAGTTACTGGGTGTGAGTCAACTTAACTATTAACATTTTCTAACTTAATTGTTATTAAAAATATATAAAAAGTATTGTTTAATTGGGAAATTCTTTATTAATATATCTAATATATTCAAATTTTCAATATATCATTTTTATTATGTAGTGACAGTGTTTCTAACTGTAAAACAATTACATTTTTATCCACACACCTTGTTGTTTAGCAGAAATTATAAGAAATTGTAAATGAAGATTCTACTTAGATTCTCACATTGGTTTTTGCTGTAGAGCAGATAAAATTTTTATATATGCCATATTGTTTTGGATTTGTAATTTATGAAAAGTCATGTACTGCATTTGACTGTAGAAGAACATGATCAGAGATTACATCTTTGGAACATCAAGATATTAACTTAGAGTATTACCAGTTCTGAAGAATATTTATCAAAATATAATAGTAGTGACCAGATAATAAGTTCAAATGTCAGATATATCAAAACTGGAAATGACCAAGGGCCATATCTTCCAGAGTCTGAATACTCTAAGACCATTACACTAGGCCATGCAGGGTATTATTAGATTATGTAGTATCACTAAGAAGGTTAATACAATAGGGTGATCATTTCTCCAAAATATTTACAATACATTTATAGGAAATATTTTGAGGAATCATATGAAAAGCAAAAAGAATTAATTAAATCATCCTTATTTTGCAGATGATGTGGTTGTATTCATACACAGTTCAAAGGTCCACAAAATGATACAAAAATTATGAAAGTTTAATTCTCAAACATCTGAACTAATAGTTAATAAAAATTTTAAAGCAAAAGTGAATAAAAATTGAAAAAAAAATTGAAAAATGTTTCTATTTTATTTTTAGTAATGTTACTGAATGGCTTGTCAACTGATAGATCCTATGACAATACAGTAATGAAAGTAACAAAAATGAGCAGTGGTCCATGGTCTTGGGTTAATCACTATATCAGTATACAAAAACATTTGAGGTATATTAATAGCTGAATAATCTGTTGCTTGAAGAACTCATTTAAAATTTGAATGCTAGAAGTAAAAAAAAATAAAGATGTGGATGTGAAGTTTGAATTCTAGAGTCCACTAATCTATGAATGCACTAAATTATACCACTTTAGTTTTAGTTTGACCATGTCACACATAGCTTCCAAAAACATATATGGAAGAATGAGTTTATATGTAGAATGGTGTGAATTGTTAACAAAAAGATGTTTATTATCATGCACCTGTTCATAGACTATTATATAGATAGAATGAAACTTATCAAAGTCTAAAGAATATATTTAAAATCATATATTTCCTAAAAAATAGTTAGTTGTGAATAAGTGATTAGTTTTTATAGTAATGTGTAACAATAAGATTTCAGACTTTTTCAACACAGTATTTATTTTCAAATCTATAAAACCATAAAGAATTCTTCTATTATGTACTTCAAATAAAATTTATTATAGTCAAATGAGATCAAGGCATAAAATACTTAAATTTTCACACCAGAAATATCTATCTATCTATCTATCTATCTATCTATTTATCTATCTATCTATCTATCTATCTATCTATCTATCTGTCTGCCTGTCTGTCTGTCCGTCTGTCCGTCCGTCCGTCCATCCATCCATCCATCCATCCATCCATCCATCCACCATCCATCCATCCATCCATCCATCCATCCATCCATCTATCTATCTATCTATCTATCTATCTATCTATCTATCTGTCCATCCGTCCGTCCGTCCGTCCGTCCGTCTATCTATCTATCTATCTATCTATCTATCTATCTATCTATCTATCTATCTATCTATCTATCTATCTATCTATCTATCTATCTATCTATCTATCTATCTATCTATCTATCTATCTATCTATCTATCTATCTATCTATCTATCTATCTATCTATCTATCTATCTATCTATCTATCTATCTATCTATCTATCTATCTATCTATCTATCTATCTATCTATCTATCTATCTATCTATCTATCTATTACAGTATTTTTATGAATGCTTCTGTCACACTGGCTCATCATATCATAAATATTTTATCAACACAAAACTCAAACCAACCTTTCTCACAAAGACTGAATTTTGAAACACTTTACTTTTCAAGTGAGTGAGTCATACATTTTCTAAATATACTTAACTTCATAAATATATATTTAAATATATTTCAAACTTTTATTTCATCACATTCCTGAAACATATGAACAAAGGCATGTGATAAAAACAAAAGGTCATTAATATGCACATTTTATGCTAAACCAGCATCATCAATTGGGCCAGATCACAAACTTTTTACACAATTTCATCATGTGTTTAATATTATATAGATATCAAATTCCTATAATTTGATTACCATGGTCAAACTTTCTGCATATACAACTTTGACAAAAACCACTTTATATAAATATATTAATGATGATTATTAATCATTTATTAAACTAAAGATTGTTTCTAACCTAAATATAACTTTAAATCTCCCTTAATAAATAGTGTCTGTATATATATATATATATATATATATATATATATATCACCAACCATTATCAATCCACTGCACGATGAAGGTCTCTCCAAATTCAATCCATTTTATCTGATCTTTAGTTTCTCTTCTTTACATCACTCCTGCACACTTTCTTATTTCATCCATCCATCTCACATGTGATCTCTTTCTGGATCTTTTACAATATCTTGGAATCCAGTTTAAGATTTCAATTGTCCATCTATTATCATTTCATATATATATATAAATGAGAAGACGCCACAAACGAGCTATTATGAGAAAAACTTTGCTTTGCTTCAAGAATTATTAATTAGTAGTAAATGATAGTTTCTTAGAAACATCAAAAGTTAAAGTGTTTCTCTATTTAATGGATTTTATCTCTTCATTTCTATATAATAATATCCATATAAACATTTAATTCAACTCCAATGCACAAGCGATAATAATAATTTGTAAGACTAATCCTGAAATGAAATATTGTGAACAAGCTTTTAATAATGTATAGTTTCTTATATCAATTCCAATTTATTAGTTGAACAAAAATGATTCACCATATTGCTATGAGTCTATTAATTCAATCCTCAGTACTTGAAAGGATGGAACATTATGTTAGTAATAATATTTTTACACCATTAATTAATGCAGCTTGCAGTTTTAAATAGCTTTTAAATTCTAATAAATTTAATAAGCCCATGCATTGCAGTCTAACAATGGAATTATGTCTTTGCACTCTAACATTGCTAACCTTTAATTATCATTATTTTGATGTAATTTCAATATGTATAGGAAATTTGTTAAGAATATTATTTGTGTAAGAATATTCATTTTTGCTGATACTTTTACTTGCAAACAATTTTAGAAAATTAAAATCTTATACAACAATATTATATTTATAATTGACTAATTTTCCAGTAAAGTTAGTAAATACATTACATAGATCGACATTAGTGAGGTTCTATATAATATATTTACTAATGCTAATTAAAATATCAGTCAATTATAGACATAATATTGTTATAACAAAATTACAAATGTTGAGGTGCTGGCAGGAGAAACTATATCAAGTACTCTTATAAATCAAAAAATAAATAAGTAAAAGCTGAGCGCTTTCAAGGTGTGTTACCTCCTATTCATAGCTACAACAATAAATAATGCAATATGCAAATTATATGTAAATTGTTTAATTTGTCCAATGCTAAGAAATATCAAAGCAAGTTTTGCATCTGTTAATGGAGTTATTGTTGCTAGTGATAAGATATGCTTCCTTGATTTTCCGTTTACAATCATTTTTCTCAAGGTAAATGATTCTAAAGTGGAGAGTTCAAATGTTTGATCGGTCTTTTTGAGTGCTCTAAGAAAATTGAAGAATTATCATTTGTTCTTCTGTGCTCTTTTATATATGTACCTATGTTGGATGGCTCTATTGCTAATAGTGGCTTTGGTTTCACAGTACTAAATGGCATGGCATCCAGGCTGAGGGCATGGGATGCTGTAAACGACCTGAGGGGTCTGAGCGAGGTCCACTTTATCTTTAGAATTATTTATAAGATGGTTAGTGCTGGGGGATGTGTGAAAGCTGATTCTAAATTTGTTAGATAAAGATTTAATTAATCGATTACAAATTTTAGGAATATAAGGGAGGGATGATGTGCAGAAGGTTCGGATCTCTAACATTGTCTGTGCTTTTCTTGTAGAATTGTTTAATTTTGTTAATAATTGTCTTATATTTGAAACGTGCTTTTAATAAATCATTAATGTAGAGAGAAGTGTTATCTTTCCTGTCAGATTCGAATTTGCATAAGTGTAAGTTCCTAAATAAAAAGGTGTTTGACCCGCAAATTTTATGAGAATTAGGAGAATTGGAGATCGGGTGGATACCTAATTGAAGATTTTATTTTTCCAAAATTGTTTGCAAATAAAAGTATTTGCAAAAATGAATACTTTTACAAAAATAATATTTGAATAATTTTCTATGCATATTGAATGTGCATTAATATAATGATATAATTAATTCTAAAAATTACATATTGGATATGGTTCTACATGATTAGGTAGGATGATATACAATGTTTATATAATATATTTGCGCTTCTAGATATATATCATCTACCTTTTGACTTTTATGTAACTTTATAAACATTTCGAATGACATAAATAAGATTATTTGACAAATATGGTCAATGTTAATTTGAAGCCACTAAAAAAATTACAGTCCATATTGAAAAAAAAATAGCCAAAATCATTTTGGAAATACAATACTACTTCTGATAGATTAAAAGGCTTTCAAAAACAAATTATTGGAACTACTATGAACCTCTTATTGATTGTTTTAATATACCCCCTCCCCAAATAAACATACATTTACTATTATTTTTATTATTATTATTACTGTTCTCCTTTATTTTCAATGAACTCCTTTCTTATAATTTTTCTTCAATTCAAACATATTGTTTCTACAATAATTTTATTTCTTTTCTTATAGTTTTGATTGCCAACAGTAAACAGATAAGATTAAAAAAGGAAGTTTTTGCTACCTTCTGGTTTATTATTATTATTTTTTACTGACCTTTATAATATTATTTTAACACATTTACATATTACCGTTTATTGAAAGACTTATAAAAGTTAAATGGATTATGTCTTGTACATGAGGGGTCAGGCTGACTTTAGGTCAATATGGGTGTGATGAGAATCTCAGCCTCAAGGTGGCCTTTGAGCGTTCCATCATCAGATTTTCAATTGGATGGATGGTTGAAGAGTTGGAGTGTGGAGGGATTGAAGCCGGCCCATTAAAGTATGAAGATTGGCTATCTTAATATATATCTGAGCACTTATTGCATATATGTGTAGAGATGATAATCTGGACCAACTGATGATTGCTGGGTTTAGCATGAAATATGAATATTGGTGATTATTTATCTTTCCAACATATATGTATTCAAGTGTACCAGTGTTATGAGATAGAGTAGAGCATGGTGGGTCATGTGAAAATCTATGCTCATATACCTTATATATTGATACAGGTATATAATAAGCCTGTATTTCAGTTATTACATAGTAGAGATCTCTGACCATCCCTCGTATATGTATTAAATGGATTACATCTTGTACATGAGGGGTCAGACTGACTTTAGGTCAACATGGGTGTGACGAGAATCTCGGCCTCAGGGTGGCCTTTGAGCGTTCCATCATCAGATTTTCAATTGGATGGACGGTTGAAAAGTTGGAGTGTGGAGTGGATTGAAGCCTGTCCATTAAAGTATGAAGATTGGCTATCTTAATATATATCTGAGCACTTATTGAATATATATGTAGAGATGATAATCTGGACCAACTGATGACTGCTGGTTTAGTATAATGTATATTGGTGACTATTTATCTTTCCGACATATATGTGTTCAAGTGTATCAGTGTTATGAGATAGAGTGGTGGGTCGTGTGAAAGTCCGTGCTCATATACCCTATATATTACATATATTGATATAGGTATATAATAAGCCTGTATTTCAGTTATAAAAAGTAAGTAAAGTATTATATAAAAAAATATAAATTTTTGTACTTCTTTTAATAAACAGTAATTTGTGAATTTTATATATAAAAAGAAGAAATAAAGTAAAAATAAATCTTCAACATTAACTAACCTCTTGTGGCGCTACAGGATTTTAAACCATTTTGATTTCTTAAGAGCCCGGAGAGATCGGGTTGAAGTCATCACTTTAAAATCCAATTTGCGAAAAATATTTTGCTTCAAGTTCAAGATTATATATATATAATACTGTTTTTGTTTTTTTTTCGAAATTATTTCATCTCAAAGACAAACATTTTGATAACGATTTTTCAATATACATATAAATTTAGGTACAAAATAATCAATTCTAATAAAAATTTATAATTTACTTTTAACTAAACGGTTTATAATAAATATTTATAAAAGTATATACATAAATAGGAAGGGCTTGAAATTTGTATTCGGATTTTTCACCTGCGAAAGCATATTTAACCTGAACAGGAAAGATATACTACTTGTAGAAACAAAACGTTCCTAAAGGGGTTTAAATTAAGAACAATTGATATATCATTAAGAAAATGAGAACAATCAACACGTGCAGTGTTTTTTCAACCTGCAGAGACGTTGATATTTTATACGTGAAGAAAATGAAAAATGTTTTTACATGTTTACACACCCACCCACACACACACATATATATATATAATACCTGAAAAATTATCTGTTCCAATAATCAATGCATGAAATGTCCATTGTTTGTTTTTTTTATATCAAAAATTTGATGTCACTGTATAGTGCTTACATTTTATCACATCTCCAGATTAGTTTACATTATATTTTAAGCTGTATTTATCTATTATATGTAGGTGTGTGTAAAAATAAAATAAAAATTATATATAAGGGATCGAACTCAGACTTTCACACGACCCTCAACTCTCCATACCATCTCATATTGCTGACCCATCTAATCACACACATGTTGAAAAGGTAAATAATCACCAATATGAAATTCGTGCTAAACCCGCAATCATCAGTTGGTCCAGATTATCAACTCCACACATATATACAATCAGTGGTCAGCTTTATATTAATATAGCCAATCTTCATACTTTAATAAACAGGCTTCAAACTACTCCAACCCACATCTCTTCAGCCATCCATTTCATTGAAAATCTGATGATGGAATGTTCAAAGCCCATGTAAGTGTCAAGATTTTCATCCTACACATGTTGATGTTAGTCATCATGACCCTTCATGTACAGGAGAATGATTATAATTTGCATGAAAGTGTGTGATGATTATATTTTGGCACTAATCATATTTTGTACTATTTTCATAATGCAATACCAATTGTTAAATATCATTAGAAATAGATTAAAACTTTATTTAAACTTTCCAAATCCATTCATCTGTTAATAATAGCATATATGTTAGCATATAATATAACTTTTTGAGTGATACTAATCTTTTCTTTACTTAAATGCAACTGGCTAACCAGTGACTGGATTATAGTAGCTTAGTTGATTAAATTGCAATGTTAAATTCAATATTCATGAATCTAAATGTCCAGGTTTGATTCCCCCCATGTTAGTACTGTCTGAAGAAGAGAGAAAAATAATATCACTTGAAACATTATTTATATACTAATATATATGATATTACTAACAGATGAATGCATTGAAAAGCTTAAATAAAGTTTGAATTTTTCTAAATACATTTAACAGTTATTATTGAATGATGGAAAGAATAGGAGATATAATTACTAGTACAATAATGAGTAGCCTATAATAGTATATTTTCAATATAAAATTAAAGCCATATAGAATTAATACTTGATCACATAGTTTAAAAACACAGACAAAACTCTCCATATAGTAAAATCAATGGATGTAGAGGTTTGTGCATAAAATCCCTATCTAATGCTTAATCATCCAATATCCCCAGACTAGTTTTTATCCTGTGGCTTTCATCAGTAAGAAGCCTTGGATATGAGAGCACTGCACCTAGATCTTAGGATCTAGTGCAACACTACTGTATGAAGAGTTTTGCCTTTGTTAAAACAGATGTGTGTAAGCATAAGGAATGGTGATCATGTGATGTTTGATAGTTTAAAAACAGGTAGAGAAAAAATTACTGAGAAAAGATCATTGAAATACTAAAAGGTTATATTGTTGTGAAGATAGAAAATGCAGAATACCAAGAACATTGAAGTGAGACAAATCTGGCTAAAAAGTTGCGACAGAAATTGATAGAAAAAAGTCACAAATTGTCTGGGGTTTGTTGCTGCTTGTATCTGTCATCTAATATTAACTGTCCAATTTTTTAGGACATTTAAAATTTATTTAAACTATTCAAACACATTTACTTGTTAATCATAGTCCCCAGATTAATATATAACTCGATGCTCTCGGTGTTACTCTTTTCCTTTCTTCTTCAGATGTTAATGGTATGACCAGTGGTATTACTAGCATGGAAATCAAATATGAATTTTTAACTTTGTTAATATTGAATTTAAAGTGATGCTCTAATTAAAATGCCGCTATGTCAAAGACAAGTCATGAGAAATTTCATATCCCTATCTATGAGTATCCCCCTGATTTCTCCACTTTTCCTAAGAGCAATATGAAAAAGTGTGTCTGCCACTTAAAACATTGGGTTATATATAATCTGTGAGCTATTAGTAACAATTAAATGTATTTTAAAAGTTTAAATTTTTCTAAATACATTTAATGTTTAATTTCAGATGAAGAATATAGTACAATATATAATTTCTAATAAATTAACATGCTCTCAAACTTTCAAACACCAAATATATATATTACTATTTATATTTTTTGCTACTTAAAGTTTTAATTATGCAGAAGGAAATTAATTTCTGATCATGTGCTATTTCTTATAAGCACTGTAAATAAATCTCTAACCACTCACACACCAGTAATTACATATTTTCCAGTGTTTAATAAAATGATTTACATTTATTTATAATTAATATATTTTTAATTGCAATTAGTTAAAAATGAAACTATGTCTTTGTCCTGTGGTAGATTAATTAAAATTTGGATAATTGTCAATTATAACATCAGGCCCACAATAGATTCAAGTCCTGATGTAAACAGGGTCAATAAAAGTTGGTGTATGTATAAATATGCTATAATCTTAAGTGATTCATTTAAGCTTTTAAAACTCTCACTGAGAGGTGAGGGTGTAAAGATTTATAATAATTACAAAACAGATCACAATCAGAGTTTTATTTTTTTCTGCATAATCACAGATGTTTCAGCACCTAATAATAGCGATTTAAAGTTTTAAAATAATATTTAATAAAAATCTTTAAATAATATTTTCCCCTATCTATAATGTGTTTAATTCCAGGTAAAACTAAAACTATTCAGGAGGTGAAAAAGTTTTTGATTTTTTTTAGTACACAGCCTTATTGTCAATTTCTCTAGTTTCAAAAATGATAATCATTAGTGTATTTATCAGAAATGGATGGCATCGAAGTTGTGAGTGGAGGGAGTTTGACAATGGTAAATGAAAATGTAACAATTTACTCTAGATAAATATGTTGCATATAATAAAGATATATATGAGAGATAGTGACCTGGGCCAAATGATGAGTGCTGGTTCAGCATGAAATGCATCTTGGGGGGCATTTGTCATTTATTATATCTTTATTTATATTAATTTGAAAGAATAGGGTAGTATGGAGAAGTTTATTATATGTATATTTAATTATGTCTTTACAAAAAAGGAGAAAAAAACATGATTAAGTTAAAACAACTTTTAAATAGTTCACCACACAAAAAAGTTTTCTCCACAAAAAATGAAAGTAGTAATCATCAAACAGCATATTCCTGATTGGTGAGAGATTAATATTTTTTATGCTTTGCCTTCTAACTAAAAGTAGCTAGATAATTGGAAGATGGTTTGATTATAAATTGGCTTTTTTTTTAAAAAAAGCTTGAATTTAAAGTTCAAATTTTGGGCATAACAAGTGGATGTAATAACTACTAGGCAGTGAGAATTTAAAAGATAAATATTTGTTAAATGCTTTATCACTGAATAGGGGTCATCTGTATAAATTCCTGTCTCTGTAAAAGGGTGATGAAGAGATTTTAAATTTTTATCTTTGAATTATAAGCATTATTCTAGAAAACAAATATGCACAATCGAAAATGTCTTTTGTTAATAAATAATATGATCAACAATAATTTGTGAAATATTTTATTTTTCCACAACATTTACAATAGCATTAAAGAACACATTATGCAGACAATAAAATAAACAGTTTATTGAATTTTCTAAAACCTTTATATAAAAAGAATAGTTTTATAATGCTACATTACTAAAGACATCATGATGCAATATTACGCATTCTCTTGTCATGCCTATAAACTAGGTTTGAATGTAGTTTGAATCAGCTTAGAATTTTTCTTTCAAATCATTCAGCCATTAAATATTGATCAGAAAATGGACATCTAAGTATTCTTAGTTCAAGAATAAAACAAGAAAAAATTGTTCAAATCCCAAATATCCAGCCATTTGAAAGCCTTTTTGAGAAATGGTCTTCTCTTTCATTGTTTATGAAGAATGTTTTTAAGAGATGATACCATATCTTATTTATATTTATTTTTACTATCATCAGTTAGGTGCCAAAAGACAGGCTGACATGTCAATCCTGATCATATTTTCTAAGCAATTATATCTCAAACTCTTATTTGAAAAAAAAAATTATAATCATTTTTATTTTCCCTTTTTAACACTTTTTTAACTTTCCTATTCTCCTATAAGTTCACATTTTTAAAGCTTTTCATTTTTTTCTTTACTTCATTTTTTTTAAATGTCCATACATTTCTTTCATAAAATGATCATTAGCATCATCAGCTATTATTAATCTGCTGCAGAATGAAGGTCTCTCCAAGTTCAATTCATCTTCTCTGATCTTTAGCTTCTCTTATCCACATTACCCCTGGACACTTTCTTATTTCATCCATCCATTTCACGTGATCTCTTTCTGGGTCTTTTACAATTTCTCAAGATTTCAATTGTCCATCTATTATCATCTATTCTAGTAAAATGTCAAGCCCAATTCCACTTCAGTCTTTTAATTTTTTCAATGAGGTCAGTAACACCTCTTTGTTCTCTTACCCATATATTACATTTTTGATCTCTCCTTGTTACTCCCAACATGCATCTCTTCATACTTCTTTGAGTGGTCTGAAGTCTCTGTATTGCTCTTCAATTAAGTGTCCAAACACATTTATTAAAAACCTTCCTTTTCAAAAACATAGGCATATTTCCTTTTAGTATAAAGTTATTTATACCAAAAGCACTCTAACCAAGTTTAATTCTATGATTAATTTCATCCATTGTGTTTCCATCTGTATTAATAATCTGACCAAGGTATTTGTAACTGTTAATTTTTTCTAACTCATCATAATCAATCTTTGGTATGGCCGGAGCCACTACTAGCATTCAATCAATCACAGCAGACCTGAAAACTGTATTAACTGTGTTCCTTGTTGTGACAGGTGTGCATAAGCTTTTAATGCCAATATTTACTTAGAATAATAATACTATTAGACCATTACATTGCTCTATCTCAGTAATGGGCATACTTGTTCTGGAAAGAATGATTATAAATTTTTTCCAAGTATTATGGTTCATTACTTATATATTATGTGCATGATTTAAAATGTCTTTCAACATTTTCTATTTTCATTTTGAAGTATAAAACTCTTATTTTGCATTCACCTTTGTGAAAAAATACCATTATTCTCATTCCATATTAAAACTGTATGTTTTTTTTCTTTGCAGTTGTTTTAGACATTATATTCTTTTTTACAATATGATAAAATAATACATTGCACAGGCTTAAACCTGCATTTATATGTATAATATAAGTGGGATTTGAACTCAGACTTTTACATGACCCACTACTCTAACTCAGACTTTTACATGACCCACTACTCTCAGTGCCATCTCATATTGCTGACCCACCTGATCACACACATGTTGAAAAGATAAATAATCACAAATATACATATTTCATGCTAAACCAACAATCATCAGTTGGTCTAGATTACTATCCTCACACATATATATAATCAGTGCTCAGCTTTATATTAAGATAGCCAATCTTCATAATTTAATGGACAGGCTTCAAACTATCCCAACTCACAACTCTTCAGTCTTCCATTTCATTGAAAATCTGATGATGGAACATTCAAAGCCCTTGTTAGTGCCAAGGTTGTTATCCTACCCATGTTGACATATTGCACTTGTCACACCAAAGAACACAGTTAATACAGTTTTCAGTTTTGTGAGTGATTAAAGCTAGCAGTTGCTCTGGTTACACCTTTGCCTTGGGTAGTGAACAAATTTGAGACAATAATATTGATTATGCATTTCATGCATTTCTTTACCCATTATGTATTAAAATTGTATGTCTTTCTTTATAACTTAAATCTGCACAGCGGTCACAACCAAAACACATCCATCACCTTCACAACTAATTGTTTATATCCAATGCTTTTGAATGCACCTTTGCATTGAGCAGTGATCAAATTTGAGCAGAGAATTTGTATTTGCCATATGCATCATCATGCATTTTTTATTATGCATTAAACTTGCATATCTTTCTTTGCAATTGTTTCAAACATTATATCCATCTTTTTAAAATATAAAATACTAATTTTTTATGATAAATTATTTTAAAAACCTGACATAACAAATAACACAATTATTAACTTTGCAACTGACTGAATGTATCTAATGCTCCTGGATGTGCCTTTGCAATGTGCAGTAAACATATTCAGACTAATAAATTTATAATAAGTACACAGAATTATGCAAACATGTATTATTTGACCCATTCATTGGCAATTGTATGATAAATTATTTTAAAAACCTGACATAACAAATAACACAATTATTAACTTTGCAACTGACTGAATGTATCTAATGCTCCTGGATGTGCCTTTGCAATATGCAGTAAACATATTCAGACTAATAAATTTATAATAAGTACACAGAATTATGCAAACATGTATTATTTGACCCATTCATTGGCAAGTGCATTTATACACACTACTACCTCAATTATGGAGAGCCAATTCTCACCTATCATAACCGCATGTGTAAAAAAAATGCACTTTTTTCTGTATAAACTATTTATTTTAGCATAATATAGCATTGGTTACCAATGCTTTGGTGATCTATTGGTGGACTACAAAATTCTAGAAAAGTCCAACAATGATATATTTCCAAACACAATATTTAATTAAATATGTTAGTATAGGAGGGTTTGAACACAAACTTTCAATTATCCACACTATTTCATACCACTGATACACATGACCACACATATGTAGAAAAGATAAATAATCACCAATTTACATATTTTGTGCTGAACCAGAACTCATCAATTGGTCCAGATTTTCATCTCATACATATATATATAATCAGTGCTCAGTTTATATTATGATAGCAAATCTTCATACTTTAAAGGACAAGCTTCAAACTCTCCAACATCCAACTCTTCAGCCATCCATACCATTAAAAATCTGATGATGCAAAGCCCAAATTTCATGTTGTTTCCAATATTATTGTCATGCCCATGTTGACCTCATGTCATTCTGATCCCTCATGTATATCATACTTTAAAGGACAAGCTTCAAACTCCTCCAACATCCAACTCTTCAGCCATCCATACCATTAAAAATCTGATGATGCAAAGCCCAAATTTCATGTTGTTTCCAATATTATTGTCATGCCCATGTTGACCTCATGTCATTCTGATCCCTCATGTATAGGATCATATCCATTTAAATATGTAAAAGAGAGATGGACAGGATGCAGGTTTATTAATGTGTAATATTTGAAATATCGGTATTCTTTACATACCTGGAGCTTAATTGTAAATATAAGGGATTGAACAAAACGTTCAAGCACCCTTCAACTATCCATACTATCATAGTGAAGCCTATCCATTAAAGTATGATGATTTGCTATCTTAATATAAACTAAGCATTGATTATATATACAGATGTGAGATGATAATCTGGACCAACTGAAGAGGGCTGTTTCAGCACAAAATACATATATTGGTGATTATTTCTCTTTTCTACATGTGTGTGGCTGTATATCAGTGGTATGAGGTAGTGTGGATAGTTGTAGGGTGCTTGAAAGTTTGTGTTCAAATTCCCTATATTTACAATTAAACTCCAAGGTATATGAAGACTGCCTCTATTTCAAATATTAAATATGTTAATAAAAATACTCCATTAATTCTTCTTCACTACTGCCATCTATTATGAGCTTGAGTTATCAATAAATTATGTGTAAAAATGCTTATTAAATCTATAGCCAGGGCTATCCTCTAACATCTATTGATTATTCAACCTCACAACACATGGCAGAGAATGAGACAGAAAGGTTTTCTTCTCTAAAGTATTGTGTACGTTTGAGGTCGAGGTCATGGTGATTTAGTTTGCTTAAGATCTTGGCATGAGGGCCTTGTAGAATAACAGTTAAAGCATTTTGCCTTCTTTGCCAAGAATGCTGAAATTTGAAATGAAACTTGGAAAAATATTTTTATCAATTGGCTTAGAATTTTTGAAATACAAGTGTTATTTTTTTTACGTCCATCACCAATCTAATTAACAATCCAATTATTGCTCAGTAAATGGGTATTTAGCTACTATACGCTAGACGGTAAAATAAAGAAGGTAACTAAATTGCACTTATCAAGTAGTTGACTAATCTGGTGTCATGATTTGTCTATTTCAATAATTGTTGATCTTTAGGTCTAAAAATATCATAATTGATTTTTTCCAATATTTTTTTAGCTTTCTTCAATATGTGTTCTAACAATCATAACCATTTTAGCTTGATATCACATAGTCATCTTAGTATAGTGGTGCAATGATAGATTTGTGAAGATTCAACCTATCACTTTGAATGTTTAAATATAACATAATGTACTGAGTACTATCAATTAGTAAGAGTATGGTAATCTAGTGATTTACATATTATTTGCATTGCTTATAATCAGAGTTTGAATTTTAGAAGAAATTTGAATATATTATCACATTCATTTTTAACTTATGATTTTTTTCCTGGAGAACCAATATATAGTTATTAAATTATTGATCGTTAAATAGGTGGTAGTAGTTTTTACTAGATTGATAAACAAAAAATATGTATATCTTCTATATATTTTGCTTTATTGACTCTAATAAAGCATATGCTCTTTGGTATTGTATTTGGTATTATATCTGAGTATTGCTTTACCCCTTTTTTACCAGTTAGTGACAGTTCTTAAATCTAGAAGCCATACTGCCCTTCATGATTTAGTGCAATTGTAAAATGGCATGGCAAATCCTGCTACTAAAGGGCCCAAGTAATAACTCCAATAATATCATTTGCTAAAACTTCTTACAAACTCCTGAACAAGGTCATTTGATTTGGCTGATAGCTTTATAATTAAGCATAAAGTTTAAAAGGTGGATTTTGGAGAATGGGTGCACTAGATCCAAAGATACAGATGGATTGCTTCTAGATCCAAGGTTGCTCACTGATGAGAGCCATAACCTAGAAACTAGTCTGTCAGTATTGGATGAGAAGTCTTTGGGTATGGCTTATAAGATATTACCACCCAGCATCTATTGATTACAAAATATTGCACTTACTGATATTACTGTGTGAAAAAAATTTGCACTTGATTATGATTAGCTAAAATGTTTAAGTCCATAAAATTAGTTTCACAGAACTAAAAAATCTCTAACAGAGGCCATGCTAAAATAATACTTTTTAACAAAATATATTTATAGCTATGTAAATGTTTCTTTCAAAATGAAAACATATTTCAAAAGTGTTAAGAGCTTGTTGATCATAAATCAGTTTTTATGTTAATCTACTGTTCTTGTTTCCATTGGTGATGTAAACAAACATAAATTCTGAATTCACACTATATAGAAAATTATTCCTTTGCTTGCTACTGCTGGTGAGTTATGGCTTCCAGTTACCATGCAACTATAGAAAGAAGGAACAACAGGTACCCCTATAAGTTTACCTACCACTTCCAACTACACCATGTCAACCTGCCACATGAGTAGGTATAACGACACTTTCAGCATTTTTATGACAGCTTGCCTCATGTCAGACCTAGGTTCTAGCAGTGATTCAGTTCTGAATATGGACTTGCCTCACTGTGTATATATAGGGGATTTGAACTTGGATTTTCAAGCACCTTTCAACTATCCACTCTATCTCATATCACTGATAAACATGATAACACATATGTAGAAAAGATCAATAAGCACCAATATATGTATTTCATGCTTAAACAGCACTCATCAGATGGTCCAGATTATCATCTCACACACATATATAATCAGTGCTCATTTATATTAAGATAGCAAATCTTCATACTTTAATGGAAAGGCTTCAATCTACTTCAACCTCCAACTCTTCAACCATCCATACCATTGAAAATCTGATGATATCCCATGCTGATGCCAATATTGTTGTCATGCCCATGTTGACCTCAAGGCACTCTGACCCCTCATGTACAGGATCGTATCCATTTAAATACATAGAAGAGGAATGGGCAGCATGCATGCTTAATATGTAATATAATGGACAATCAATATACTACTCCTATTCAGCTTTGACAGTTCTTTGTCTGCCTTATCTTTAAATGGATTGTCTATTTGTGGCTAGACACCTATCCGTCATCCACGATGAGAGCAATTGGACTCAGTGAGCATCATTTCTTATTGGCTCATTCTTGCCATTGGACTTACGTTATGTATTTGTATATACATTTGTCTGTGACATTGTATGCTCAATCCGATCATGATAAGATGGATTCTCGACTAGTCCATATTTGAAGCCGAAGTGAGGTGTAAGAATTGCCTTGCACGATGTAAAGCAAAATAGGAATCAATGGAGTTCAAGAGACCGGATTAAGGTTCCCGTTCCGCCACTGTTTATGCTCAAACTTTGTGTGAACTAACTCCTAAGGAATAAACAATTCGATTATTATTAAATAAAACATTTAAGACTATGAAGAGTTAGTTTTCAAAAATTAAAAATTCCTAATACATCCCATGCTCATATCGTATTTATAAAAGACGTCCATTAACATACAAATGCTTCTCCCAAAAACATTTTTTGAACTTTTGACTCCAAAGCATACTAAATGATTCAAGAAAGTTAAAAAAAAATAAAAGGTACTATGATCAGCATGGAATGTTAATCATTTCCGATTACAGTTTGACTTTATTGTCAGTCTTTAGCACGAAGTAATAATAAAAAAAAAGAATCTAACTCAGGGGTAATCTTCTAAAATGTATTAACTCTCGAGAAGTCGCATGGCTACCATTTGTTAGCTAGATAAGATGCTAATTCCGCAGAATTTTAAATAACACTGGTGGTAATAGAAAAGCTAATTGTGAATTCATTCAGAAATTTTCGGAGACTGGGGAAACTTTTTTCAAAAAGAATTCTACATGGAAATTTAAAAAAGATTTATTCTGCCGTCGACTTCGTAGTTGGAAGATTTACATTATAAAATGGTTCAGCTTTTGGCAATCAGCCAAAATTTTAACACGCTAAAAAAAAAAAAAATTAAATAAAGAGAGGGGAAGGTAAAATCTTGGTGATGGTTACCTAGTAACCATCTTTATAACAGAGAACCAATCAATTTTACTTAAATGGTTGGCCTAAGATGGAATAATAACAAAATTGCTTAATGCATT
Organism: Epiperipatus broadwayi; assembly: GCA_028023455.1. Lineage (NCBI taxonomy): Eukaryota > Metazoa > Onychophora > Udeonychophora > Euonychophora > Peripatidae > Epiperipatus > Epiperipatus broadwayi. The sequence continues at coordinate 2,432,871 of JAQFVV010000021.1, read as the reverse complement.
GAAGACTTTAAAAAACAACAAATCGATATAATTTACACATATTATCACGAATTTTGTTTACGCGAACATTAAATTATATTCATTTATCTTAATGTCAGCAATAATGAAATATTGATTTCTTTTGTTACTTTTTTTTTTTTTTTTTGCAAAAGGAAATTTATTAATTTTTCTTTAAAGTAATAACTTTAAAAATAAAACTTTCAGATTTACACTTTTATGACAATTTTATATATTGTTTTTGTAAACAATTTATCAATTTAAAAAAATATATATATTTATTAGCTAGAGAATGGTACAAGAAATAAGAAAAAAACAATGCACTCGCAGCCAGGCAGCTGTCGATCTTAATGAAAATAAGATGACTTTTGTACAGCTTTGGAAATGAATATGAATAGAAAAAATAGTTTAGGTTTATGTAATAAAATTATTTAACATATGAAAGAAGCTTTGGAAACTAAGAAAAGTAGAAAAAGTATAAGAATTTGAATTGTAGATAGATTATTTTATGTGAAGATGGAAGGGAGAATGTAAAATATGTATTAGATATATATTTAAAAAAAACAAAACAACAAACAGCCAAAATGGTCGCATGGGAATAGGAGAAACAGGCAAGAAGCTAAAGAGGTCGATTTTTTCCAGAAGTTTTATTGTTTAGATTTGTATACTGATAATAGGAAATGTTAACTTTTTTAAATTCATACTTACCTTTAGACCTATTTTCTTATTTTCATCTGACAACTCTTGCAACAAATCTTAAAGCATTATTTGCAAAAACAACTACATCATCTGCAAAATCTAGGCAACTTAAATAATCTCCATTATTATTATTAGCTTTCCATTTTAATCCACAAAATACTTCTTGTAAAACTGTTGTAAAAAGTTTTGGAGATATACTTTAGTCAGACTACAGATGGAAACATAGTGGATCCAATTAATCATGGAATTAAACTTCGTTTGAGTGCTTTTGCTAAAAATAATTTAATATTAAAAGAAAATATGACCATGTGTTTAAATAGGGAGGCGTTTAACAAATGTATTTTACCAGTTCTTACTTATGAATCTGGAACTTGGACACTTAGCAAAAGACAAATGCAGAGATTTCAGACCACTTAATAAAATATGGAGAGATACATGTTAGGAGTAACAAGAAAAGATCAAAAATAATATATAACAAGAAAAGATCAAAAATAATATATATATATATATATGAATGAGAGAACAAACAGATATTCCTGACATTATTGAAAGAATTAAGAGACTGAAATGGATTTGGCTGTACATAATGCTAGAAGAGATTATAATAGATGGATATTTGAAATCTTAAACTGGACTCCAATAAATTGTTAAAGACCTAGAAAGATACCACATGTGAGATGGATGGATAAAACAAGGAAGTGTGATGGGGTGATGTGAAGAAAAAAGACTAGAGATTGGAGAAAATAGATTTAACCTACTGTGGAAGAAAATGATGCTGATAATGAATAGAGGATGTAATGGAAGTAATAAAGCATCTTTTATTAAAGTGGGGTATTAAAAAATGAATGCTTTAATGTTGCAAAAACGATTTTGTAATTGCAGATTGGTAGTAGGAATTTGGGTGAGTAGAAATAAACTGTCTTACAGTAGTTTTAAATGACTTGCATATAAATTAGTGTAAACCAATTTCTATAAATTAATTTCTGTAAACTTTCTTCTCTCCAACACCTTAGAGCAGAAATCAATGAATGTCTCTTTAGAAATTTGACCTGCTGTATAATGAAATTCATGCTTAATCAAATTTTACTCCCATAATTTTTTTTCTCATTAATAGGAGATTAGGAATACTAACAAGTTTTATAGATTATAAATTAAACAACAAATAAATAATTTAAAAAAGAATAAATTCCTATTAATAAAGAAAATATGTTTAAATCAAACTGACAATTTATGTAAAGTAGCAATTCTCAACCTGTGAGTCATGACTCCTTTGAGGGTCAAACAATTCTTTCACAGACCATTGGATTATCTGGTGTGATGTCATTATTGCACCAACTCCATTACAAACAAAAATAATTTTAAGGTTGGGGTCACCACAACAAAAAAAACGGTATTAAGGAGTTGCAGCGTTAGAAAGGTTGAGACCCACTGATGTAAAGGATTAAAACTTTTTTTCAAAATTTGTTTTGTGATCAATTGAATTATAAGATCAAAAATGGCATTCAGCTTAACTCTGTAGTTTTTTTATTACACTGTGGAGTAAAAATTTGGTCTACTAATATTCTGCATTTCAATGTTTTTCCATCATCCCCTGGTGGCAATTTGAATTAATAGTTCAACATTTTATTTTTGTAATAAACCCTTTATTCAATGTTATGAATTAATAAATTATAAAAAAAAAAAAAAAATCATATGCAACAGCAAATAATAGACTGTTTATAACAGGTATATAATTATACATTCTTCATCATCATCATCATCATCATCATCATCATCATCATCATCATAATAATAATAATAATAATAATAATAATAATAATAATAATAATAATTACATACAAAAGTCTTTTTTGGCATATAGTTTTATGCCCTTTGCAAATATTAATTATCTATTTTAATACTAATGTGATGTGATGTATTGTGCTTCTCCTTAAACGAAGTCAAGAATATCTCGGGAATTATGCCCAGATAAACCTGTTAGCCACTTTATGTTCCATTCTCCACTCTAAATTTTCCCATATTCTGCTCCATCCCATTTCCAATTGTTGCAGATAGAATGGAAGTAAAATAAAACATCCTAAAATCTTCACATAGAGATCCAATATAACTTCAAAATGTGATTGTGTAACATAATAATATAAATAATACATACATTATAGAATTTATATATACTATCTTATATAATTTTCTATTCATTTTTAATTGACCAGTTGTTAAATAATTGTATGAATAATTTATAAAACTTCAATAAATTTAGTTAACAAATGATCAATTAAAAGTGAATGAAAAATTATATAAGAGATTACATATAAAGTTCTATAATGTATGTATTATTAATTCTGTACATTGTTATGTTATGTAATTAATTATTTGAGGTTATATTGTATCTCAATATGAAGATTTTAGGATGTTTTATTTTGTCATTAGATGGTGTTTTATCTACAATAATTGGATAATATTAAAATAAATGATTAACATTTGAAACCATGTGCTGGAAAATATTTTTTTATTTGTAATTATTATTAATATATACATGTATAATTATATAGCTGTTGTATATGATTTTTATTATTTATTATAATTTATATGAAAGAATATCATTAATAATTTTGATGAAATTAATGAAATACATTTGATTTATTAGAAATATAAATTTGCAAAGAAAAAGTTAGCCTAAACTTTCCAAATATAGAAAAAAATAAAATAAAATACATAATGAAAACAATTACTTTTTTCTTACTGGACAATTATAGAAAAACATTAAATATAGATAAACAAAATCTTTGTTGATTAAATTTCATGTTTTAAATATGAGCAATTTTTTATTATCATAAAGGTATGAAATTCTGTTCTAAAGTTTAAAATTGTATTTATAGTTATTTAAAAATCACAAAAGCTCTGTACAGTGGTATTTAACAGAGTATAACAAGCTTAAATTCCTTTTTATTGTTACTACAATTTTCTTGACTTATACTTTTAAAAGTAGAAGTATTTAAATGTAACCTATGTTTAAATATGAAAATATTTATTTTTTATAAATTACAACACAAATACTGTATAAAAATAATCATCAATATTTAAATTAACTGTGAAATATATGCAATTATTTTGCTCATTACAACAATTGAAAAGAAGTTTATAAATTTGCTCATATGCCTAATATCAAGAAATCCACCAAACAGTGACATTCTAGACTTTTGTCAATTCATTTGTAGTTTTCTCTGAAGACTCCTGACATCTTCAGATTTTTTTAAACTAATAGACCAATACCATTAAAGAGAGTCACAAGAGAGAGATTTAACATAAAATGCAACATTGCCATCACAATATCCTGTAACAGCATGCAACCAAGAAACAGTTTATTAAACTGTTAGATGAAGCTCAAAACTAATTTTGTTGTAGAATCTTAATGTTCTTATAAAACACAAAATCAGAAATCTGGATGTAAAAAAAATAAATTTATATCGCAGCATATACTTTTCTTTTTTACCACTTTTTGCAGAAGGGTCTGGATGATGTGTGTGGAATTAATTGCCAAGGTTTAGTGTTTTAGAAGGCACATATTGAAAATTAGGTAAATCTGGTAAAAAGAACTTTTGTATTTATTCTCAACCAAATTATTTATGAAGATGTTATGTATGATGTAGAGACAAACGTGATATTATATTTTGATTCAATAGTATTTACATTAACATGATTCTTCACAACATCTGTGAGTTCACTGAAGATCAAGATAATTCTAATCTAAAAGCTGTAAACTCTTCATAAGTTAGAGTATAAGATTCTTTGTACGACAAATATTCTCACCATTTAGCATGTATAGTGGTTATACATTATTACTTGTATTAAACTATCCCTAATGTCTACTCACTGGACTTGTAATGTTGAATTTGATTTAAATGTTATCACTTCTAAGACTACGACCTGGAATACTTTGCAAACAAAGTAATTTACATATATATATATAAACATTTCCCCATTAATTTGATGTACATATTATGTAATTATAAATCTATTCATAGAAAAACAAGCCTGAGTATGTTACCAATATGATCGTTTGTTCCCACGAATGTGTTTATATTCTTACTACTACATATTTAATAATCAGTAAAATTATTTACATGCCCATTGACATCTTTATTATGTATTTGTGAAATAATACACTATATGTACACTAACTGTTAGTAAATGTGGAATGAGTTTATCTACACTTTAGTTTTGATCGTATATAACCATAGCATTTATGGATTGTGATTTCATTCCCAGACAATTATAAGTTATTCTCAAATCATTATAACTAATCAGAGAAAATGGCTGAGCTTCATATTTAACAACCTCTTAGTATCGAAATAATTTTCAGTTAATAGATGTAAATATAACTTTCTATAGTCTTCCCAAAATAAATGAAAAAATTGTATAAAAATGTTTATATATGACAGTACAAATATCTGATAATAATTATAGTCAACATATTTTATACTGAATTGTTGGCTCTAATAGTGGATTGGATAAAAGCATCGGCTATTTAAGGATTCAATAAAAGAGAGATTAAAATTTTTAAATAGCAAATGAAGACATCTTTAAAATATACTGAAACAATTACACTGTTTATTGTTTTAATTATTGGTTTATAAGTTGATCAAAATTACATTACTTCCTCTTTGCAATTACAAAATCTATGTTTTATTAGAAGGGGTTGAACCCAGATTTTCAAGTTTCTTTCAGCCATTCACTTCATCTTATACAACCGATACATAGAACCACATACATATGAAAAAGATAAATGATCTTCCATATCTGTATTTTGTGCTGAGTCAGTACTCATCACTCTAATTATATCTAGCTTAAGTACGTACATTATTATTTAAATATTACAAAATCTATGTTTGTAAGACAGAATAAATTCTAACGATTCATTTTAAATCTTTTTAATTGAAATAAAGACACGTTGAAATGTAAATTTTTTTCTACTTAAACGGTTGCGAAATATAACCTTACCATCTGAAATGTTATTTATCTTAACATTATATATATATATGAGATATCGTGTAACATAAAATGTATCTGAGATATATATTTTTTAAAAAAAACAACAACTTAGTAGCAATGTGTTGGATGTATACAGAATTCTAGCAATTAAATTAGAAAGTATCGCGATATTATAAAGTTGGAACTACAAGTTGTGTGGTTTAGAGCAGTAATGAGTTGTTAGACTATTAAATTTTAGCGAATTAAGCATTCCTGAATGAAAGATTTACCCATCATTTGAATGATCAATTACTATATGACCTTCTCAATAGTAATTATTAATATAGACTAACAAAATTACTGTTTATATTACATTTTAAAAACAAGGAGGAAAATAGATGTGTGAATATCAAACATTTACCAGGTCATAACAAAATGTATTATTAACTCACTCAATCCAAGATAACTCAAAGGATAAAATGTTACTGTTAGTAACTTTTTAAATCATTATTAAGCTTTAATATTTAAGTATGTGTGGTTTAATCCCAGATCCTGATGACCAATAATATATTTCTAAACTAATCTTTTTGGATATTAAATATTTCTTTGTTGTGTGCCTTATGACCTTTCAATTTCTAAATGTGACCCTCAATCATAAAAGTATTATGAGTATCTGCATATGGTCATGATATCAATAGATATATGTTGTAATCTTAACCATTCCAAAGAAAGTATTTCTTTTCATAAGCTCATTTGTGCCATCTGGCACAGACTATGGTTGAGATGCAGTAAAATTTTACTTTTCTGCATCAGTAGAAAAAGTCACCATAATAACTCTGAGAAAGTGAATGCCATTAAAAATACAGCTTACATATTCAAAAGTTCCAGAGATATGACACATGAGTTATTCATATTTTGGTGAACATATTTTACCAATTTATTTGTCAATAAAAAATAGTTTAACAGTCTTTAATTATGGAAGAGGTCTATTTTATAACTTTTTGTTTAGGATAAATTATATTTAAGTCAGTTTTTTTTTTTCCAAGTGCACATTTAGCATTAAGCTTCACAAAAAAAAGAATCAGAGTATTAGGTATCCAAAAAATGAGAATTATGCTGATATGGACCATGTATTTTTAACATGTTTTTCATTTTATATATAAATATGTGGAGTAATCCATTAGAGCAACTTAATTATAAAACAATTGCTCCACATCAAAAATTAAAGTTTGTCAGTTTACTTTGACTCTTGGCCTGGGGCAGAGTTAAGGGCTTTCTATTTAAGTTGATTTAAATGGATTACTCCACACATTGAACATTTCCATCTAAATATTCATTAAAAATATTGTATTACGATATATATACATATAGTGTTATTTCTGGGAGGTTCTCTGTAATAAAAATATAATAGCTAAATATCTGATGTTTCAGTACAATAACAAGTACTTTCGACAAAGGTCTGAGGAAAGTACTTGTTATAGTACTGAAATGTCAGCTATTTAACTACTATATTTTTATTATATGATAGAAATAATACTATGAATTCATTTATCCATGCAAATATTACAATTAACATTATTAATTTTTACGGGAAAGATTGTTTACAGAATGTAGGTATTTTGAAAGAATGTGTGTGAAGAAAGAAAAATTGTGTTTGTGATCTTTAATTTTTAATTAGAAATAGAAGAAGCTCTGAGAAAAGTACTTGTTATTGTGCTGAAACGTCAGTATTTAGCATTATATTTTTATAACATGGAAGATCCCAGAAATAATACTATGTGAGAATATTAGGATTAATGTATATATATATTGGGAATTGTTTACATACGTATAGATTTATGTAGTCTTGTTTATATAAGTAGAGATAGTGGATATATATATATATAAGAAATAGAAATATCTGTTCTATTTTATTTTTAAAAAATTGCAGTTAGGTGATACAGACAATGATCAATGAAAATTATAAACAAAAAAAAAAGTTCAATTTTGTTTATTAGCTTTTTGGAGACAGGTTAGAATTTTTTTTAAAAATATTAAGTTGAATATTCATATTACTGGTAGCATTACGTAAGCTGTCATTGGCAATAAATTGTATGCCATTATTTTTGCACAATAGTACGCAAGCAGAGGATATCATACAAGGACGGAGTTTAAACCCATAACAGGGTGTGTTCTTGATGGTATCGCAAAAAAAGTTGCATTATTTAATAAATTTTTAGTTAGCAAGAGTTGATTCGCTTCGTTAATAAATACGGAGAATTCAATTACAGAAGAAAACATCAGACCATTGAAAAAAATCTCAGTAATTTTTAGAATGCAGAACTTTACAAAATAAATTCCCTTGATCATATTTTGCCATTGGTTGAAATTGATTGTCAATAATCCTTCATACCAAAAAGATTGACAAAAATCTAATTTAAAGATACAAAATTGAAAAGCGAAAAAAAAATCAAATCATATTAAAAAGGTATGAACTTTATTTTTCAATCTGTTAAAAATTATTAATAATATGTGTCTTTATAAATATATGAGACCACTTCTACTGCTAAAAGAAGGTTGCCTTGACAACAGTTTGAAATTCTTGATTGTTATCTATATTGGGATTGCCTAAGTGTTAACTGGTTTCTAATGTTTATATATATATTGTCCCGAATCATGAGTTTTAATTTTGGTTTACAAATTTTTTTTTTTTTTTGGGGGGGGGTCATACCATGAATTATTTTTTGCATAGAATGCTTACACTTCGATGAAATCACATTCATATTTGTCAAGGTTAAGGCCATAATGAAGAACTATGTTGTCTCAAGTAATAGTGACATTGTAATTGTGCAAGCATTAAAGAACATTCATTCATATTAGATCGTTATCCATAATCGTAAAGACTGAGTCCTTTTAGAATATCAAGGTATCTATGAAACACCACATTCACAGTGCCCAAGGAACTATAAGGGGCAATCAAATGTTCTGCCACATTTGATTTACGTTTAGTACTGACTATCATCATCAAGCATTATCAATTCACTGCATAATGAAGGTTTCTCCAAGTTCAATCCATCTTCTCTGATCTTTAGCTTCTCTTCTCCACATCACCCCTGCACACTTTCTTATTTCATCCATCCATCTCACATGTGGTCTCTTTCTGGGTCTTTTACAATCCATAAGCTTGTTTAAATGTAATTGTAACCTAAATTCTACATTGTTATTCTTAATGAAAATATCATCATTATTTATTGAGAAATATGGAAAGAAAATGTCAGAGATCAAAATCTTCTATCAAAATTGAATACTGTTATTAAAGTTTTCAGTATTGCAAATATTGCGCAATGCCAATATTCATTTATTAGATATTCATATACAATAACTAATTAAAAATTCCATAATTTTACAATAATTTTAGATATTTTATAGATTTTTTTTTTGTCATAATATTGTCATAGACTCATCTTTAACTTACCTTCAAATAATGAACTTGACCAAAGCATAAAGCTATAAAAATTTAATTCAGTGTATAATATAGCTGACCACTGAAACAAGAATTAAACCAATAGTAATAGCATAAACAGACTACTAACATAACTAGGCCAATGAATCTGATAGTTCAAAGAGAGGAAGGAAATTGGACTATAAAATGCAGGCCTATTTAAGAGGGACACCAGACAAAAGGTAAAAGATATTCAAGTCATATAGTAACAATAATCCAGAGTGTGAATTTATTATAACAGTAATGTACACTATACATTATGTGCTGTAATACAACTGAAACATATACATGCTTAGAATAAGAAGTATCAAAATACTGTCATATCTCTCACAAAGCAATAAATTGGGTTGGAAGTATCTCATTTTGCAAGAATAAATCACAAAATTCCTCCAAACCATTGATTATCACTTGCAGTTATTTTCTGTACTTCTTGTGCAACCATCAAAGTTAAATTCTTGTGACTAAGTTTTCCACATATATTGTCAATCTAAACAGATGAACTAAATGTGTTAATATTAATTTTCATTTCATACCATTTATTTACCAGCAGAAATATTTTTGGCAGTGATATATATATATATATATATATTGTAATAATGGTCAAGGCAAAATTGGTTTATAAATAATCATCCTTATATCATTAACAATCACCAATCTCAACCTGTTGTCAAGGCAACCTTCTTTTAACAGTAAACATTATTGTTAAAAAGAAGTTGTCTTGACAACAAGTTGAGATTGGTGATTGCTTTATTGTTAAAAGGAGATTGCCTTGATAACAGATTGAGATTGGTAAATGTTAGCAATATTGGGATTGTCTAAGTGTTGATTGATTTTAATGATTATATATATATATATATATTAAAAAATACATATATTTTTAAATATCTTATTTCTAAATGATACTTTCTTCACATTTCTTTACTTTTTGTAATCATTATAAAATCATTGCAAAAGAGTGTTAAGAAAAGGTAAACTAATTTAAATTTAAGATTTATATTGCATTAAGCATGCTTTCGGCACAACACTGCCAGAATCTTAATGCTGTCTTATTTTGCAGTTGAAAAGTTGTGAACTGGTAAATAATATAGCACTATCATTCTGGTAGTGATCTGCCAAAAGCATACTTAGTGCATTATAAATTTTAAATTTGAATTAGTTTGCCTTTTTCTTATTTGCAATGAGTTTATAATTATTAAATATCTTAATTGCACATTCATACATTTTCACTTATAGAAATGTCATCTCTGGTATAATTGGTTAAGTCAAATTATAGCTGAAGTTCTCATACACAAACATAAGCTTGTGGTTAAGACCTGTAGAGGTCCCTATGATCACATTTTTACGTACACATTCTTCAGGTTACAGACTTAGTAAATATTACAAATAACTGTAATAACAAAATATTTTAATTTATTTTCCATAGGACAGTGATGTAATTTCATGCTTCAAAACAGTAAATCAAAATCATAAATAGGTCTCTTACATTTTAATGTTTTTTGCTTATGATTTTATATATTTTTCAATTATGATAATATTAATTTAAATGTACTAGAGAAGCTAAAACTGATATAAGAACCTTTGATTCAAGGAATTACTCCATTACCAATAAGATATCTCAGAAAAATTTTAGAATTCACTAATTTTACTGATTAATTGTAAACCCAAACATCAAAAGTCCCGTTTGCAATAACTAGCCACACACATTTACCAATCTTTTGATTGTGGTCTTTTGAGATTTATCATATAGTAATTATGTGATAGTTTATGTCCACATATCTTTTTACAACTACAAGAGATGATAGAAAGTGAATAACTGATATCTTAGACTGGAGTTCAAAAAAAAAAAAGAGTGTGTGCAATATGAATGAACAAAATATGATTCCAGAAACTAGATCAACCTTTCATATTCTCAACACAGAAGACTTGGGGCAAAACTGTTTATTGTCATGTTTGCTTCAACTTTGCTTATATAGCTGCTTGAGATATTTTGCTATTTTTTTTTAAAATAATCACATACTTTTAAATATTTTTTTATTATTTTAAAATACCTTGGGACTTATGGGGATTTTTAATGTTCTATCATCAGATTTTCAATGAAATGGATGGCTGAAGGGTGTGTGTTGGAGTAGTTTGAAGCCTGTCTATTAAAATATGAAGATTGCCTATCTTAATATAAAGCTGAGCACTGATTGTTATATGTGTGGAGATGGTAATCTAGACCAGCTGATGAGTGCTGGTTTAGCATGAAATACGTGTATTGGTGATTATTTATCTTTTCAACATTGTGTGTGATCAGATGGGTCAGCAATATGAGATGGCATGGAGAGTTGAGAGTTGTGTGAAAGTCTAAGTTCAACCCCTTATATATTACATTATATGTGCAGGTGTGTGTAAGCCTGTACAGTCTATTATGTTAAAGAGGTTAATATAATTGAAAAGTGGCAAGATCAAAATATTTATCCTATCTTCACATGTTTTAGGTGGTTTCCTTTCTTTGTTCCTTGATGTTAAAAGTATTTGCAACATTACTTCAAAAAAAGTTGGAGAATAAAAATAAATGACATTAAAATTACTCCACACTATAAAACCAATCATCAATATATATATCATTACTAACATTGTGGTAGAATGTTTTGAGATATTATAAAGCAATGTTTTATCAAAGGTATATGATGGTGGTGTTTTAGTTGTATTTGTATATTGGACTATTTCCATCACCTAATATGAGTATTGAATGTCTTTAGAAAAATTTAACTTTATTTAAATATTTTCCCCTCTTCTTCAAGTATTGTTAGCCTGTCCAGTGACAGTATTAGCATGAGAATAAAATCTGGACACTTAGATTCTTGAGTATTGAATGTTAAGATAACAATACTCATGAATCTAAGGGTCAAGGTTCAATTCCCATGCTAGTACTGTCACTAGTCAGGCCAGCAACACCTGAAGAAGAGGGAAAATAATACTTCTCAAAATATTGGGCTATATTAACCTGTTTAATATGCTATTACTAACAGTTGAATGTATTTGGAATATTTAAATAAAGTTACATTTTTTCTATAGACATTCAATACTCATATTAGATGATAGAAATAGTCCAATATATAAATACAATTACAAAGTAATTTTAATATTTTAAAGCAGAATTTGATATGTTTTTATTATAGACTAATATTTATGCTATTGCATTTTAAAAATAAATTTAAAATAAAAAATATTTTGGTCATTTTCTGAAATGCATTTTTCTTCCAACTGCTGAATGATATTTTACATTGGTTGTTCTTTGTTTACAATTATTTTCTAATATTTGCAAAATTCAAATATGACTTTTAAGAATGTTTTATTTGTAAATACATATTTGCATCAAACCAAGTCCAGTTTATTAACTTCTTATATAGGATAACATTGAAAGATGTACGGAAAGGTTAAACCAAAAAAAAATATCATCGTGAAGTTGAGAGAGAATTCTTATTTTTTCTTTTCTAGTTCTTCTAATTTGTGCAAGTCTTTGAGAAAGAGAAGTATATTTTTCATTAAAAAAATAATATATAGACAAAAGTTTTATGTTGTTTTGCTGGTGAGAATAGTTCTTGTAAAGGATAAATAAAATTATGTTCATTTTATCAAATTTATATAAGTTTGTTAACCATAAGTAATAATATAAACATTGACTTTCTTACAGAAATTTAAGATAGTACATATTCAATTTTGCCTTAATAGGATTAATAATCATAACAATTCTGAGATTAATTGTATTTATCAAAACTTATTTGTTAACTGCTTCAAAAACTAGCAGTAGTGATAGCTATGAATTGCAGTGAGAATGATTTTGTTAGGCTAAATGGTGATTTTGTCATCTTAGATAAGTTAATTGTTAAACCACTAAACATCACATGATCACTGTTTCTTATGCTTGCTCATAAGATCCAAAGCTCCTCACTGATGAAGGCCACAAGCAAGAAACTAGTCTGGGGATATTGGATTAGTAGACACTAGATAGGGATTTTATGCACAAGCCTTCTGGCATCCATTGATTTCTCTGGCTTGCACTGAGTGGCACTACTGTATGGAGAGTTTTGCCTATTTAATAAGTTAATTGTATATCTAATACTCCTGTGATGTTTTAAACAGCCTTATAGGACTAAATTGCAATTGCTTTTCATGCTTTTATTATATTTAATTGATAAATATTTAATTTTAATTAAAAAATTACAATTTTTTATAATATTTCTTAAAATCATAACTTCATAAAATGAAAGTAACCTAAAAAAATAATGTGACAACTTCACAAATAACAAAAAGAGAAATAAACAAGAATAAATAATTAAGACATTTCAGCTTTCAGGTTAAAAAATATTTTTTACTGAATAAAAAATAATTATCTACCAAAATTGTATTAGTAAGCATATTTCAATAAAGAATATATTTAAGTTGTGAAAATATAGTCAGAAATAGCTGGAACACTAGATTATCACACATCATACTATAAACAAGTTATTGCACACTTTTTTAAACTAATAAATATGTAGAGTGTTCACACACATCAAAATACAGTAAAATGGATTTATTAAATGTATATAATATCACCATTACTTTTTAAAACACTTTAATTTAGAAATTCTGTTTTTTGTTTGTCTAAAATCTTGCAACTTATTTTTATCATACTTCTATCAAATAGATTTTCTTCAAATTTTATACATGTACTAGGAATAGATGGCAATGCAATATGACAAAGCAATATTTGAGTGTTGTCCATCTGTCTGACTTGGGTAATAGTATTGATGAGCCAATTTTCAAACTGTGTCAGCATTAATTTAGAAAGAATTTGAACTCAGACTTTCAAACATTAAATACATATAATGAAGATTTTCACATGTATGTGGTTATGTGATTTGATTGTATAAGATGGAATGGATAACTGCATGGAGCTTAAAAATCTAAATTCAAATCCCTTCTAATTACATTAAGTTCAGCATAGATAATATACTTATATTTAAATGTTACATATTTAGCCTGTGTTCTGCCCATCTCTCTTGTGTATTTAAATGGACATATTAAGGTCCTATATTTGAGGAGTCAAAGTACTTGGGCATGAAAATAATATTGGTATCAATAAGGGCTATGAATGTTCCATCATCAGATTTTCAATGATATGAATAGCTGAAGAGTTGGAGGGTGGAGAAGATTGAAGCCTGCTGTTTAAAGTTTGAAGATGTGATATCTTCAATATAAACCAAATACTGATTACATATCTGTGTGGGAGATGATCTGGATCAAGTGATGAGTGCTGTTTCAGCATGAAATATATATATTGGAGATTGTTTATATCTTTCACATGTACGTGATCAAGTGCATCAGAAGTATAAGATGGAGTGAATAGCAGTAGGAAATTTGAAAATCTGAGTTCAAATCCTTTTAATTACATTAAGTTCAGTATAGACAATATACTTGTATTTAAACAATATTGATTTAGTATCTTTCAGAGATACACAGTAGATTAAAAATACACTTTCAGTGAATTTCATGCATAATCCACTAATAAAATTTACAATTAATTAAAATAAAATTGAAAAGAAATTTGTGTGTTGAAATAAAACATGCTTTTTTAAAAATGCTGCCTTCATAAATGCAATCTTGTAAATGATTATTAATGCACAAGAATTTCATTTCAAATGCAGTAATTTCAGTAACATTGTCTTAATTGTCAGTATTTTAAATCTAATTGCAAATCTCTGTTGTAAAATATTTGGATGCTAAAAAATAATATATATAATACTTAAATTCAGGTATACTTTATATCCCTGGAGTTTAGATGTAATTAGAAGGAATTTGAACCCAGACTTTCAATCTCCCTTCAGCTATCCAATCTATCTCATACAATTGATGCACATGACCACACACATGTGAAAAAGATAAACAATCTTCCATATACATATTTTATGCTGAACCAATAGTCATCAGCTGGGACAGATCACCATCTAACTCTTCAGCCTTCCATACCATCATCAGGTTTTCAATAGTATGGAAGGTTTTGAAGAGTTGGATGATGGAGTGGGATGAAATCTATCCATTAAAGTTCGAAGATTTGCTATCTTAATACAAACCAAACACTGATTATATATGTGTGTGGGAGATAATGATCTGGACCAACTGATGAGTGTTGGTTCAGCATGAAATACATATATTGGAGGTCATTTATCTTTTTTACACATGTGTGGTCATGTGTATCAACTGTATGAGATAGATTGCATAACTGAAAGGCACTGGAAAAATCTGGGTTCAAATTCTTTATAATTGTATATATAAAATATTTTCACAGCTATCTGATGAAAATAACATAACAGTTCTTCATTAAAACTTAACCTTGACAATAACAAATGACATTTTGTCAAAATGTCTGGAATTTAAACAAAATAATATACAGTTTGATCCAAAAAAAGATTTTATCTATATGTAATATTTTATAACAATGCTTTTATTTAATTTTTTACCCACACTATTTTGATTGTTATATATAATTTGAAATAAAAGTCTAAGGTGTTCATAAAGTAATTAATTCAATCATTACTTTTAAATTAATTAATTTGACTAGTTTTCTAGTGATTGAATTAATTATTTATGTGTGGATGCCCAAACTTTTATGCTTCTGTTAAATATAATAATGAGAATTGTGATTGAAACATATATAGGTTCTTAACACATTATTCATCAAATTAAGTAAAGGCATTTTTTATAAAATATTTTTTGTATACATTATTAATGATCAAGACTAAAATGAATTTTAACAAATTTTTGGAATCATTAATTAATCTTTTTTTATTATTATTTAAAAACTTTACTAATTATAACATTTCCTACAAAAACATTAAATATTAAATATCTTAATTAAGAATGTTGACTTAAAATATTAATAATAATTCTAAATTCTCAATTACAAAAATAAGAGATAACTTTTTCAAAATGATACCCATAGCTAATTATATATTGCTATTGGGAAGTCCATTATCATCATCAACCATTATCAATCCACTGCAGGGATGAACTTCAATCCATCTTCTCTGATCTTTAGATTCTCTTTTTCACATCGCCCCTGCACACTTTCTTATTTCATCCATCCATCTCACATGTGGTCTCTTTCTGGATCTTTTACAATCTCTTGGAATCCAGTTTAAGATTTCAATTGTCCATCTATTATCATCTCATTTAGCAATATGTTCAACCCAACTCCACTTTGGTCTTTTAATTTTTTTAATGAGGTCAGTAACACCTGCTTGTTCTCTTACCCATATATTGCATTTTCAATCTCTTCTTGTTACTCCCAACATACATCTCTCCATACTTTTTTGAGTGGTTTGAAGCCCATTATATAACTGATTATATATATAAAATCAACAAAATATGTCAAAACTTAGACAATCCCAATATCAATAGCAATCAATAATCTCAATACGTTGTCATGTCAATCTCCTTTTAATAATAATGATAGAATATATATATTGTATGCATAAATTATTCTCTTAAAGTGTTATATATGAATCAAAATATCTCACTTTATGTAATGGTTGTGTCAATTTTATACTGAAGTGTTTAACATAATTAATAAATAAATTTGATTGCAAATAAAGCTTTAATAAATTGTAGTTATGTTATATATTCATATTCATATATAAATTGGAACTAGTCCCACATCCAGAAGTTATGAGTAAACAGTATTCATGCATCAATAAGTATAACAAATGGAATGGACACTAAATTTCTAAGCTTTTAATATAATTGGCATGGGTGGAATATAAGCATGATATTTGTATATTAACCTGATTTTAATTATGGTATCTGGATTCTCAGAAATTGTAAAAGACCCAGAAAGAGACAATATGTAAGATGGATGGAAAAAATAAGAAACGGCACAGGGGTAAATGGAGAACAGAGGCTAGAGATTGAAGAAGAAGGATTGAACTTGGAGAGCTCTTCATCCTGAAATAGATTGGCAGTGGTTGATGGTAATGATGATTCTTTCTAAAATTACAATTATATATTAGAGAACAAAAATGAAGGCTTATTTTTAACTACTTCATACAAAGTTAGTTTTTATATATATAAATATAAAATATGCACAGTGTACTGTATATTAAAGTAATCAGAAATGACTACACTTCCTGATGCTATGAATAAGCAGCACTTACATTTCAATTAAGATAAAGTATAAAATGGACAATCTATTCTCTAAGCTTAAATGGTAATTAAGCATGGGTTTAATGATGTTCTCAGAAATAGAATGTAATATTTCTGCACCTGATTTTAAATATAGTGTAAATCTTTCAGAAATTGCAATTGAATTTTAAAGGACAAAGATGGGGTATTATTATTGTAATGACCTTAAGCCAATAAACATCACATGACCTTATAATATTAATGATCTTATAATATTAATACAAAATCAGATTTTATGGATGTAAATATGATAATATTAAATCGTGCTATCACACTCTCAACGTAAAGCTGTAACAACAAATAGAAAACTAAATTAAATGGCTGAGCGCTTTCAAGAAGATGTACTTCTCATATTCATAGCCAGATATGATTCTTCCTTTGAAATCATTATGTAAATAAATACCATATGCAAATTCTATGCAAATGAATCACTAAGACCATCTTTTAGATATAGCAAAACATGCATCCTTATAATTAATGGCAAAGGAGTCCTCTGCTATAAAGTAAGCTTTTTTTACCTTTTGCTTAATATCATGCCTCTCAGTACAAACTAATTTTGCAGATGCGGGTTCGAACACATGTCCTGACATTTTTTGATGTTGTGCAAAAATTGAAGTGCATTCTGGATCTGTATGTGCCTTATTGTATCTATACTTGTGTTGTGATATCCTAGTAGCTATGGTGGCTCTTGTTTCACCATAGTATGATGCTTTGCATCCATTATGAGGGCATGCCAATCTGGGCATGCCACTCTGTACACAGCCTGTGGGGTCTGATCCGAAGCTATAGTGTCTTTAGTATTGTTAATAAGCCTATTAGTTGAGATGGGTATATGAAAACTCAAACAAAATTCCTTAGAAAAAGTCTTGCAAAACGTTTTATGCAAAGAGTGCATGTAGGGCAACAAAATCCAAGGCTTGTTGTTTTCATTTCTTGCTATATACTATATTGCACCTGTATCCTGATTTGATTAAGTTGTTAGTATATATTAAGTGTGCATAGTTTAATGCACATATGTTAATAAAGTAGAAGTAGCTTTTTGAATTGCTGTTACTGCTGGTTAATTTACATATACATTATATATGAAACTATCAACAATAGTATAAGTCCCAGATGTGTGATGCCTCTAGGCCACATGTAAAGTAGAAGTTGTTTCCCATATATATATATATATGTTAAAACGCAAAATATGTATTTTATATATATATATACTTGGTAAGAAAGGATGGTCTAGAGATTTTATAATATGACTTTGTTGCAATATAAATTTGATATCTAATTAGTTAAATATGTTTTATAATACAAGCACTAATTATAACATGATTAGGAAATTATTTTCAATTAAGCATTAAATCGTGAATTTATATCTCATGCTGGTGATACCATTCTATAGTTAGTTATTGTTAAATGTATCTTTTTTCATTACAAATGGAAGGCTTTAATGTCAAACTTTGCCATTCTAGGGTTAAGAGTGTAGTCTAGCTATAAATTTTTAATTGGCATATATTTTTGTTTTTTACCAGTTATTTTCTTATCATAGAATAACTCTTCTTACTAGGGACAAAATTTTCTATTTTAAATAATGTGCTAATTGATGATTTTAGTTTGTATTTATCATAAACATTAATGCCCTATGCAATTTGGCATAGCAGTAGAGTATTTGACATGGTATTGGGAGGTCCAGGATTGATTCTGGTTCTTGCAGTTCTGGTGCTCAAATGTCTTACAAACTCTGAAGCAATAAAGCCTTTAGTCTTTTTATTGCCCAATGTAATTTATCTCAGTAGAAAAGCATCTGATTTAGAATCACCATCTGACTTGGTATTGGTAGGTCCCAGGATTGGTTCTGGCTCTTGAAGTTCCAGCACTCAAATTTCTTATGAATTCTACTGCCTTTAGCCCTTTTTAAGTTCCGGCACTCAAATTTCTTATGAATTCTACTGCCTTTAGCCCTTTTTATGCCCTATATAATTTAGCACTGTGCATCTGACTTAGTATTGGTAGGTCCCGGGATTGGTTCTGGCTTTTGAAGTTCCGGCACTCAAATTTCTTATGAATTCTACTGCCTTTAGCCCTTTTTATGCTCTATATAATTTAGCACTGTGGAAGAGCATCTGATTCAGAATCAGCATCTGACTTGGTATTGGTAGGTCCCAGGAATGGTTCTGGCTCTTGAAGTTCCGGCATTCAAATTTCTTATGAACTCCCAAGTAAGAAAGCCTTTAGCCGTTTTTTATGTCTATATAATTTGGCACAGTGGGCAAGGATCTGATTTGGTTGTCAGGAAGTTCCAGGATCAATTCTGGCTCTTGCTGGTATGGTACTCCAACTTCTTATAACTCACCAGCAATAAAGCCATACACCATTTTTGTATAAACATTAAATTAAATCATTCCCTTTGTGCTATGAGTAAATCCACTGTTGAGAAAATAATATATAGGATTCTTCTTTTTTTGATCCTTTATTAACAGAGTATTATACATTTGCAGCCTGGGGGTGGGGTTCTCCATGAACTACTTATTGCATCTATATTTTTTATTTACTTGGTGGTCGAGAGTTTAGCGATGGCTGCTTTACAAGCAGTTGTCCCGCGTTAGCGCCTGACTGATGCTATGACACATGAGGAAAAAAAAAGTATATTAACTTATTGTTAAACCTATAACATAAAATTTTTTACACAAAAGAAATCTTTTTTTCCCATGTGTCATAGCATTGGTGGGGAGGCGAACCCGCAACAACCGTCTGCAACCAACTGCTTGCTTGCAAGGCGGCTGCGCTGACTTCTTGGCTAACAACACTTGACAACAAAAGAAATCTTGATGAACAGTTTTCAAAAAGAAAAAAAAGTTTAATTTATGAAACATCTGTCTAGAAAAATAAAGAATAAAGATGCAGATAAAAAGGCAAGATTATGTTGATCCTATGGTTGTGAAAGTTAGATAATGAACAATAATAGAAAACAAAACAAATGGATACTTGTTTAGATGAAGTGGAACTCTTTAAGCATAAATAATCAGATTGGAATTGCCTTATTTTTGGCCTAATAAGAAGATCCAATTCTTTAGGAAGAGCACAATATTTATACAAATAGTGGGGGGTGGGGATGATGTGGATACAATTTCTCAACAAAATAATTTTTTAAAAGTTATCGAATATTTTGGTTTCTTGCTTGTGAGTTCATAATAAATTTGTGTACCGAATATGACAAAATGGCCGCGATCCACGGATCGGGAGCTCCAGAAACTGACAGTCTATTCCTACGCTTAACAATCCAGAATAAACAAATAATGAATATGATTTTGAGTGACTTAAAAAAAAAATCAGGTAATAAATCATTTCTGAAGAATTGTTATTTATATTAATGCCAGGAATCGACTTGACGATACTACTACTAATAAAATTTAATATATATGTAATTGCAAGCAATACACGTTCTAATTCCATCAATCATGAGACTTTTACTTCAACACAAAAGTCAAAAGTAAAGATTTAATTTTCCTCTTCACCCCATCTGCCATAGGGTTAAAATGGCACACATTTTTTATTGTCTAAATATTAGCTTTAATCTTTTTATAAAAATGCAAAAAAAGGACAATAAAACAAGATTTAATAAATTATTTATTAAAAAATCATATTGACAACCAATGCAGACAATATTAAGTAATTAAGAAATAAATCAATATCCCCGCATCAATTTATTTTTTATTTATAGTTGACATTAAAAAAAAAAACATTTTCTATTTTATCTTGCCGAAGCTTAACAATTATAAACTTTATTTATTTAATGCAATTCTAAATAAATAACATTTTCGATTCATAAAAGCTTTGATTCGAAATTATGAAGACTTCAGTAACAACTGACGAATGCAACTTCTGGGCAAGCAACCGGAACAAATTGCAAAAAGAAGTGTATCCTCCGGTTTTTGCAGAATTCTGTCAAAGAATGATTAATGGAGTTTTCAAATGATTATATACCAAACGAAATACGACAAAAAAAAAAAAAAAACGTTATTGCAACTTATCATTACTGAACCATAATAAAAACAAAAGTTAAGAATGACAGATGAAATCATTTTTTTTAATTTTAAATTTAAAAATATAATAATCAATATTCCAATATGTTTAATAATAATAATGTAGTAAGCAAGAAAAAAAAGATAGATGAAGGGTATGATACGTCGCCTTCAGCAAGCTTTTGAAACTATATCAAAAAATACATTTCCTGACTTCTTTTAAAAACCCAATTTCGATTTAGATGGGTTTTTTTTTAACATTATAGATATATTTTTAACTTCAAATATGTTATTACGATTATCAAAGTTTTAGGAACAGTTATGGTAGATTTTCTTTACATGAATATAGATAAAAGCGGTCAATATTATCTATGATGTATATAAAATGTATGTGTGAAAATAGTTAAAATTTTATAATTTGTGCTCTAAACATTGCAGGGTCTATTTGTGGCTTAGGCAATGTTAAGGCTTTACAATTTTTGTGTAAAATATGTTTTTTTATTTCACTATAACTGATAATTTGTTTAGACATGATTTGGTTTGTTCTTTTCCAATGTAATTATGTTTAGACACTGTTTTATAATTTAGTCAAAGTGAGGCTAGTTTGAAAATTAGCCCATCTAAGACTTTTGAATAAAGGTTATTTATCTACTTGTCCCCAAGGTCACATGCATTTATATATATACAATCAAGTGAAAAGACGCAAAGATTTATTACATGTCAGTTAAATCTCTGCATAATAAAGAAAAAAATAACCACTCCACAAAGAAGACATATGGCTTTATTGCTTGGGAGTTCGTAATAAGTTCGAGTACCAGAATAGATCCTGGGATCTCCCGACCTCTAGTCGGGCGCTCCACCAACTGCATTAAACCCTATAAAACACCACATTGCAGAATATATTTCAAAAGTAATTCCTATCCACATCAATTTGCAAGGGATGATAATACATTTTCTTTCTTTTAGCAAAGAGACTTTATTGGGCTAAGAAAATTTAAAAAAAATATTTTCATGCAATTAAAAATTGTGTCAAATAATTAAGTAATTTTGGACTCAAAGCTTTATAGTTAGCTAATAATGTAAAAGGTGGCTGCTGGAGGGTTGCATTAGATCCTAAGATCTAGGTGCAGTGCTCTCAGATCCAAAGTTCATTACTGATGAAAGCCACAAACTAAAAACTCATCTGGTATATTGGATGAGTAGGCACTAGATAGCGATTTTATGCACAAACCTTCCTGCACCCATTGATTACTCTAGCTTGCACTGAGTGGCGCTACTGTATAGAGAGTTCTGCCTCTGTGTAATCCTAATATTTGTTCAAGTTTGGTACAAACCTAAAACAAATTATTTGATAAACATCTAAAGTAGATTAATTAAATGTACTCAGTTAAAAAGAGCATAACTAATTAAATACAATTAGTGTTTTTTTGAGTAAACACTTTCACAGAAATAAAACATTTAATAAATGCAATAATAAAACAACCTCAGGAATTAAGATTGAGGTTTAATGAGATGGTATGTCCTTAATATGTGGCATGGTATAAGTAGAAGAAAATTAAAGAAAAGAAGACTAATGCTGAGAAGAAGAAGAGAATGTGGAAAGGGGAAGAAGAATTTCCATTAAGAATAGTTAATCTGTGACAAAAATAAAATGTAACCATTGCCTTTCTCTAGGGTAACTCACTCTTATCAATATTTGTATTAAAATTAGGAAATTGCAAAAGTACTTTTTCAGTGCTAGTGAATGGCAGAAATTTGATGAACCATTTACTCTGACAAGATTTTATATGATGGAAGCTCCCAGCATGATGAACTAGATTTCATCCAAGTGCACTAACTGGAAGTCTGAATTATGTAGTTTTTCCAGTTAGGAACTTTTGAGTTTGCCAAAATAAAAGAATTATGCCATGAAATGTTATGTCCATCCATAAAGAACATATATTCATCATCTACCATTTTAATCATGCATATAGAGAGAACTGACTGAAGGAACATGAAATGATACATAAAAGAACTAAACTTATATTTGATCATAATCTTGCAATAGTAGACTTACTAAACTACCATATCATGAGCAATAGTGTGATAAGATTTTCCCCCTTATAAAGACATAATGCCATACTTAATAATGATTTGTTTTATTGCTTGTTTATTTAGTTAATTATTTGTATTATAATGATCAATGTAGATATATAATTTCACTAACAATTATTATTTGGATGGTATTTTATTCTTACTTTTACTATCTATCTATCTATCTATCTATCTATCTATCTATCTATCTATCTATCTATCTATCTATCTATCTATTTATCTATCTATCCATCCATCCATCCATCCATCCATCCATCCATCCATCCATCCATCCATCCATCCATCCATCCATCCATCCATCCATCCACCCACCCACCCACCCATCCATCCATCCATCCATCCATCCATCCATCCATCTATCTATCTATCTATCTATCTATCTATCTATCTATCTATCTATCTATCTATCTATCTATCTATCTATCTATCTATCTATCTATCTATCTATCTATCTATCTATCTATCTATCTATCTATCTATCTATCTATCTATCTATCTATCTATCTATATGCATTTGGAAATAAATGAAAAGGATCAAAAATTATGTAGGAAACTGATCCTTGTATCTGTGAACCCTGTGAAATAATCAATATACATTCCATAAGTGATTCTAGTGTATTCAATGCAAATACATTACTTATTTTGTTTATTTTTTATTTAAAAGTATAATTGTTGCTGCTGTTTGATTCTGAATACACGTAAGAGAAATCTAATATGGTCTGAAAAAAATGAAATCTTGCTAAAGTAGACACTGAGGTGTTAATAGAAAATTGAGATGGTGTTGCTAGAGAAGTAAGGTAATACACTGAGTGGCATTTTTCCTAGTGGAAAATGGGCCCAGAGTAAAGGCGACTTTAGCTCTAAGTCCCATATAAGAAAATTATGTATATAAAAGAAACAAAAGTTCTAATGAGAAAATACTTTCATAAAAAAAGAGAGATGTTTGTATGCTGTATGATAACCAAAAAGTATCAGCAATACCTAAAGTGATCTTCATCAGCAGCCTCAGTTTAGAGTTTTAATCATTTTATAATCCAACTGTTGTTGTTTTGATCTAAGTTGCAAAAACTGCACTGGCCTATCAAAACTTTGGCAGATTTGTATAACAAAGTGCTGAGGTAATGATCAGAGGCGAACAACATGATACTCTCAAATCCTGATTCATTATTATATATTTATGTAGAAAATACTAAAACAGAGTTTAAATATGAAATTTAGTAAGATGTACTGAAGATATACTGTACCAAGTATACTATCAATGCTTTAATTTTATATTCATGGTTAGTCTGCTGAAAACATTACATTTTTATTGGATTTGAGTGATGATTCTTGGTTCATTACATATTCATTTTTTATAATGAACTGCATCTAGTTTTATGTTTGCCATCATTTCTTTCTTCAGACCTAAATTTTGACAACACTCGGATCACAACTATGGCCATGTGAATTAACAGCTTTGGGCTTAGTTTTAGATTGTTTATACATTAATAAAGGTTGAGACATACTAGTTCTAAGATTTGCCTTGGTCTAGCCATAATAAAAAATTTTGGTTAAGCTCAAGGCTATTAATTAATCTGTCTTTCATAATCATGAAAGTGAGCATAGCCATAGTTGTGATCCATGTATGTGTAAAGAAAGAAATGATGGAAAATGTAAAATAAAGTAGGTGTGGTTCATTACGAAAAATGAATATGTAATGAACCAAAAACAAATAGCATCCAAATTAGCAAAAAAAGTAATGTTCTCGGCAGACTAACCATGAATATGATGGGAAAGCATTGATAATATACTTGGTACAATAAACCTTACTAAATTTTATATTTAAAATCTGTTTTAGTATTTTTTTACATTAATATATCAGAGTATCAAAACACAATTATCTATGTAATATCCTAGCACTTTACTGAGGAAAACCAGTAGCAGAAACTGGTCTAGGGTTGGGGATATTCTGCAAAGCTTGTTAAGAACTTATTTTCAAGCTCTCTATATATATAACATTTGTAATACAAGCTTGTTAAATTAAGTCACATGACATATGACTTGATTTTTTTTGTAAGTATTACTTTATATATCTGAAGTTCAGATCTAATATTGTGATTTAAACACAGACTTTTAAGCTCTTTTCAGCCATTTACTCTATCTCATACAACCAATATACATGACCCCACACATGTGAAAAAGATATATGATCTCCAATATAAGCTCTTTTCAGCCATCTACTCTATCTCATACAACCAAAATACATGACCCCACACATGTGAAAAATATATATGATCTCCAATATACATATGTCATGCTCAACTAAGACTCATCAGTTGGTCCAGATCATCTCTCCCACACATATATGTAATAAGTGCTTGGTTTATATTAAGATAACAAATCACACTTTAATGTTCAAGCTTCAACCCACTCCACCCTCGAATCTTTAGTCATCCACACCATTAAAAATCTGATAAAGGAACAATCCCTTGCTAATGCCAAGATTATTGTGATGACCATGTTGACTTGAAGTCACTCTGACCCCTCATGTATAGGGATTTTCCTATTTAAATACACAGAAAAGGAGTGGGTAGGATACAGGCTAAATTTTTAATATTTTAAATACAAGAATACTTTATATACCTGGAGTCTAGATATAATATAGTGGATTTGAACACTTCAAGCTCCCTTCATCTATCTATTCTATCTGATACAATCAATACACATGACCACACACATGTGAAAAAATTAACATATATGTATGGAAGATGATGATCTGGACATACTGATATATATATATATTAGTGCAAATAATAAATAAGAGCTATGCTATTTGAAAATAATATTGCTTATATTTAATGAGATTATATAATGCCTCATGCCACATGTATGCAGATTCCAGCCGCATTACTAATCACTGAAATATTTAGATATCATTGAGACAAACTTTCTGCCTAAAACTTTTGTGATCTTGTTAATTTGAATTTATAAGTTTATTTCCTGAAATTTTAGCATCATGTCATGTGCCTAGAACTCAAGAAACTACAATTTCAGGAAATTTTAAAAAATGTAAATTAAAAGTTTTACGAATATTTTTAAGTGAGAATTTAATGACGTATTTGACTGTGCTGTTATTTCAGAGGCAGTTTTCAACATAAGTTTGTTCAAAACAAATCATTGCTGAAAGTAGTTAAGCAAAAAAAAACATTATATTTTATTGATTTTATAACAATCCTGGCCATAGAATAGAATTTTTTTTAGTTATTAAATGACTAAGGTCATTTTAAAATATAGATACTGAAAGTAAAACAGAGAGGAAAATGATGGCTTCTAGAAATAAAATATATGAGATCCTAAAGGTGCAGATACATTGTTCCATAATCTAAAGCTTCCTATTCATAAAAGCCATAAGTGATTGGATAATGTTGCACATGATAAAATTTATTAAATATTACCATCTGACATCTGTCCTTATTATTATAAAATGGTTTGTGTGTTTGTTTGTTATTTTATAATTCAACATATGTTGCACTAATATTAATGAATCTTGCATAATTTTCTTTATTTTTTATTGAGAAATTATATGGGCTATGGATTTGTTCTTGGTAATTTGCAATATGCATTGAAATCATAACAGATTTTGAATAACTTCATAAAAATGCAGAAAGATGGCAGCACTGATAAAGACTCAAAATCACATGACGTCACATCACATTATAGATGTTTACAGTTAAGGTAAAGAAACAAGAGAGTAGAGATGTGTATGTTATGGTAGGGACAAATAATTTGCCAGAGACATCAGAGAGAGTAATGGATGAGTACATAGAATTGATTAGTAATTTGAGTAAGATTAAAGGGAGAGTAGGAATAATTGGATTATTACCAAGATTTGATAATAGGTACATGTTAGATAGGACATATTCTATAAATGAGAGATTGAAAAAATAGTGTGAGAGAAATGATTTTATGTTTGTGGATGTGTGGGGATTTTTTATTAGTAAGAGCAAGTTACATAGTAGAGATGGAAGTGAAGTTTTAGGGAGTTTGATTTATAAAGAATATAGTTCAAGAAACTTATAAAGGGGAGGGGTAGAGATTTAAGTGACGGTGTTATCAGAAAAAAGAAAAATGGAGGAAATGTAAGAAATAAACAAAGGGTAGTTGGTTTAGATATAAATGTAGATGTGGAAAGAATGGGTCTGTTCAAATAATGATAAGCAAGTTATTTATAAATGTAATGGAGAAGAAAAAAATCAAAAGAATTTATAAAAGAGTAGTTAGAAAAGAAATTGTTAAAATTGGATATTTGAATAAGCAAGGTGGTAGGAGGTCAGAAAAGTGGCTGGAATTAAGCAAAGTAGTTAAAAATACCAAAACAAGTTTCATCAATAATAGATTTTTTATCTAGAACTTTTACAATTTAACCAGAATGATCTTTCTTTTGTAATCTGCAGCACTTATTGTCCATCAACAATATTACCCAGAAAACCTGCTGGAAATCAAATTTAAAATGAACTTTGAATTTAAGATGCTAGATTAAAAAAGGGGGAAGAAATAGAAACATTTTTATTAATAATTTTATTATGAATTGTTGCGAAGCATTTTTTTACTCTTAGTTCTTCGAAAACATTCTTTTAAAACAACTAAGGTAAAATTTAAAATATTGTTTTTGCTTTATATGTAAAACATGTTTGCAAACATACCATATATTATTTGTGGTGTGCATGGTTATATTTATTAATATTGATTATTAAAATTTATTATCGTTATAAACTTTACATCTTTATCGTTCCACGGTAAACGCTGATATTTAATGAGTCATTAGGGATACAAGTACTAGAAGTAAGGTGTTAGTAAATTTAATTGGTTCTGCGAATAATTTTGTAATATATTTTTTAATTTGTGTAAGAGATGGTGAATTCCTCTTATGACAAATTAATTTTATCTGAGAAATTGATGAATTCCTCTCATTGCTTAGAGTTTGTGTTTTTTTATGTAAAAGATGATAAATCCCTTTTATTATATGTTAAATGAATATGTACACAAATATATGTAACAATATGTTTATTTTACTTTTGCTTTTTATTAAATAAGCCATGACTTGTGATCCTAAGTTAGTTTGTTCAGAAGCTTCCTATATTATGTTTTGTATAAGTAGATAAGTGCAATGTGTTATTAAAAAGAACTTTTATCTGTGAAATATGTATAAACACCATATTCTAAATTAGTTTTTTTATTTTATCGATAAATAATTATATTTTTTTATATAACCCTGGTTTAATATGAATCATTCCCCTTTGGATTATTTATTTTTTAATAGTTTAAAAGAAAGGCTGTTGTAACTTCAGAAATATGTTCATTATTATTAATAATATAATATAAGGGATTCGAACTCAGACTTTCACACAACCCTCAACTCTCCATGCCATCTCATATTGCTGACCCACCTGATCATACACACGTTGAAAAGATAAATAATCACCAATATACGTATTTCATGCTAAATCAACAATCATCAGTTGGTCTAGATTACTATCCTCACACATATATACAATCAGTGCTCAGCTTTATATTAACATAGCCAATCTTTATACTTTAGTGGACAGACTTCAAACTACTCCAACCCACAACTCTTCAGCCATCCATTTTATTGAAAATCTGATGATGGAATATTCAAAGCCCACGTTATGAAATCACTTGAATGTCAATAAAATGTATATATATATAAAATTTGGTTTTCATGTATTTTCTTTATAAGATCAACACTTATCACTGATTTGTGGTTGCACATATAAGATTCTCTATGGAAATTTCATATTTACCCTGAGATTTTAAATACTCATATACTAATATTTTCTTTTCACTAGCCATATTAAATTGCCATTAATTAATATATCTTTACATTTTATAGTTTAAAATGTTATATTAATTAATGGCCTTTTTTTCCATTTATTGGATAACAAATGGTCATGTAGATTTTCTTGATTAAAGAGTCAAATAAGGGGGGAAGTCTTCATAGCTCAATCTAGACTAATTTGTATCATGCATTGATTAATTAAATACAGTTTAATCTCTTGCCTTTACATGCAGTACCACTTATAACCAATCTATTAAAACTTTTAATTGGCTATAATAAAAATGTAATTTGGTTTGAACATTGTCAGAGTAATGGATATCATGAGAACTATTTGTTTCTTATGCAAACTCAATCGATTTTGATACTCAAAGGTCACATGATCCTGCACTGCAAATTTATTCAATCCTTGATATTTTTACTTAAAAAGTCTCCACATACTTTTATAGATATTAATTGGTAAAAGAGCTGGCAAATTTTTATCATTAGTGAATTTATTAATTCATTAATAAATCAAAAAATTAATGAATAAATTAATGCATTACTTTTTAAATTTAATAAATAACTTAATTAAGAATTGACTTAAATGAAGATCTCTACTTTGGATTTTCAACCAAGAATCTACAATCAAAAGATTATGGTGTAATAAATGTAATTTTGATGAAATTCCAAATAAATTCCTTTCTCCAAACCCAACTGTAAAACCAGTTGAATTTGATCTTCCTGGAAACATTGGATTCTCATCAATAGATTCATATGGTCATTTCATTCACATGCGCATGAATAGTATGTTCAACCATGGATCTTTGTAAAAGTGGTCAAATATAAACTATAAACCACATCATTAATGACTTTTATATTTATGGCTACATAGGGCAAAGTTGTAGGAATTAATGAAATCAGTAAAATATCTATCTCCTGGCTGGAATCTCCACAGCTATCTTTATGATGTTTCGTTAATAATTGAGCTGTATAAATCCATACAAAAACAAATAAATAAAATGCAAATAAGTCTTTTGGTTTAAATACCTTTTATATTTATCAAATCTTATTGGTTCACTATGTCGTTGCTAGTTTACTTTTTCCTGTATGTTGAGCAATTGCAGTTGTAATTATATGTGAGTTATGTAAAAAGGCGGCGATCGTGTATGCGCGAAAGCACAACGTATGTGTGCAAATACTCTTTTAAAAACGATTATAAAGCGTTTCTACATATTTTTTTTTAAAATTACATATTTTTAAACTAATATTCAAATAACGCTTGACTTCATTTTGTTATCTGATTTTCAATTATAATTCTATAAAATTAATAAATGAGCTAAAAAAAATATTAAAGCGAAAAAATTTCGAATTGAATGAATAAAATTGATAAAAGTGCTTTTTAATTAGTGCAGCAAGGTATGTTTTGTATAAATAAAATATAAATCTTTAATATAATTTAATAAAAATTACTGTTGTTAAATAATAATTATGTAGTCGGTTGTTTGGAAGGTCAAGCGACGTTCAAGCAACAAAGAGACAGAATGATTGTTACTATTAATATTATTGCTACAACAGTACTTTTACTATTACTACGACATCTTCAAAGACAAATTGTAATATAATATCCCCTAAACATAGAGTCTTTAAATTTTATAATGTCACTTAAGATGAAAATAAGACGCATTCAAAAGGTCAAGTGACGTTCAAGCAACAAAGAGACAGAATGATTGTTACTATTAATATTATTGCTACAACAGTACTTTTACTATTACTACGACATCTTCAAAGACAAATTGTAATATAATATCCCCTAAACATAGAGTCTTTAAATTTTATAATGTCACTTAAGATGAAAATAAGATGCATTCAAAAGGTCAAGTGACGTTCAAGCAACAAAGAGACAGAATGATTGTTACTATTAATATTATTGCTACAACAGTACTTTTACTATTACTACGACATCTTCAAAGACAAATTGTAATATAATATCCCCTAAACATAGAGTCTTTAAATTTTATAATGTCACTTAAGATGAAAATAAGACGCATTTAAAAGTGCCACAAGCATTGTGTTAGACAAAACTAAAAGGAGTCACATCCATTGAAAAAATAGACATTTCTCTGATAACAAATCAATAAATACATATACTCTGATCTATAAATATATGTGAATATACCAAAGAATCGTGCACATTACTAAACGTATTTGTCTGTCTTTCATACAAGTTGAATGTAAATCCAGATAGAATTTCATATTATGAATTGATTTCGAAGAAGTTTTTACAATTTGTTTTAATTGGTATTATCCAATGTAACTAATTTATTCACTTATTATTTAATATTTGAACATAAGTATAATTTATATACTTATATTTTAGAATTTTATATATAATTTATATACTTGGAGTTTAGATGTAATTATAGGGAATTTGGACACAGACTTTTCAAACTCCCTTCAGCTATCATTCTATTTCATACAATGAATATGCATGACCACACACATGTGAAACAGATAAATGACCTCTAACACAAGTATTCATGGTGAACCAGTATTCGTTACTTGATCCAGGTCACCATCGCTCATATATATGTATAAAGTACTTGGTTTATATTAAGATAGCTAATCTTCAAACTTTAATCGACAGGTTTTAATCAATATCACCTTCCAACTCTTTTGCCATCCAATGCCATTGAAATCTTTGATGGAACACCCAAATCCCTTGTTGATGCCAATATTATTGTCATGCCCATGTTGACGTAAAGTCAACATGAACATTCCACCAATCAGATTTTTAGTTGTAAGGATGGCTGAAGAGTTAGAGGATGGAGTAGATTGAAGCCTCCCCATTAAAGTTTGAAGAATTGCTATCTTAATATCAACCAAGTACTGATTATATATATGGCCAAGAGATGACCTGGATTAACTAATGAGTTCTGGTTCAGCAAGAAGTATATATTAAGGAGATCATTTATTTTTTTCACATCTCTATGGTTATGTGTGTTGGCTGTATGAGATAGAGTAGATTGCTGATGGAGCTTAAAAATATGGGTTCATAACCTCCTACAATCCCTTGTTATTTAGTAAACTGGTATCTAGATATTATTAAAGCCCTGGATGGTTTGTTGTCTGTTGAGTATCAGACTCTGGTTCATGGTCTATACATTGCAGCCCAGCTCCATCACTTGTGATGCTCAATCTTCTTATAAACCCCGGAGTAATAGACTATTACTAGTCTCCCTGAATTTCCACCATACATTGGGACAATGGCAGAGTAGCAGACTATAGATTTCAATAATCATGGATGGCAGCCAAAATTATTTTTGGTACTTTAACTTCTTATGAACTCTACACAAATCAATCATTTGATAATTTATTTACCCTTGTATAGCTTAATGTAGTGCAGTATGGCAAATTATGAAGCACAAGGTTTCTGGCTTGCAAGTTAGCTCTGTCACTCCCGATGCTTGATTTTTTTAAGAACTCTTGAATCATATTTCATTCAATTACTATATTCCTTTAGAGTTACCAGCATTCTTTGAGGCAGAGATGGAGTGGCAGACTCTGAAGGGCAAGGGCCATAGATTGCAGTCCAGATCTGTCACTCCTGATGGTTGATTTTCTTATGAACTGCTGAATGGTAAACTATTGAATTACTATATTCTTCCCAAGTTTCCAGCATACATTGGGACAGTGGTGGAGTTGAAGGTCCTGGAATTCAAGGTCATGAATCACAGCCCAACTCTATCCATTCAGATGCTCAATTTTCTTATGAACCCTTGAATAACAAAGTATTCAAGTACTATAGTCTTCCTGAGTTCCCAGCATGCTTTGGGACAGTAGCTGACTGTGGAGATGGAGTTCGTGATCCACAGATGACAGCCAGTTCTGTTATTTTCAGTGCTCTAACTTCTGAACTTCTGAGCAGTAAGCCATTCAATTTCTAATAGGATAAAGAAAAGCCTAATGAATTAGTATGTTTTTTTACTTCTCTCTATAAGAAAATGGAGAGTTCATCATCATTTTAGTGGTTTAATAAATGATGTTTTAGTGCTTATGTACATGTGTATGCATGCAACTTTTAATATATTTTTTCCTTTCAAGTAGGAAATAATCCATATCCAACAAAGCTCACCATCCAGTATTTTTTTAGGAAAATAATTATTTAAATACTATTAATTATTCAGATGATTATGATATTTTTTAAAAAATGCTAATGGATTTATTGCTCGGGAGTTTATAAGAAATTCAGGCACTAGAGCTGCGAGTGGCAGAATTGATCCTAGTAATTCCCAAATCCCAAGCCAGACCTACACCAACTGCACCAAACAGTGTAGAAAACTACTGATATAAACAATATTTCATAAAAAAAAAAACAATGCTTTAATTTTACAATAATGTACTAAAAAAAAAAACTACAATTTTTTTTTCTTCAGCCGCAAGTTTCTTTGCTGTGTGTAATGTGAAATAAGTGTGGGACATTCAGAGATTAATTAATTCACTAAAATAGTGATTGAATTAATTAATTTCTGGATGATTAAT
The DNA here is from genome assembly GCA_028023455.1 of Epiperipatus broadwayi. Lineage (NCBI taxonomy): Eukaryota > Metazoa > Onychophora > Udeonychophora > Euonychophora > Peripatidae > Epiperipatus > Epiperipatus broadwayi. The sequence goes on along the minus strand of JAQFVV010000021.1, from coordinate 2,399,057 downwards.
AGTTTTTTTTTCATATGTCATAGCATCGACTGGGAGGCGAATCTCAAACCGTCTGCAACCAACTACTTGCTTGCAAGGTGACTGAGCTGACCTCTCAACTAACAACACTTGACAGATGATCAATAGTTTTACTTAAAGTCACATTATAGCTACCGAAATTGTGATTCAAGAAACAAAAAAAAATTTTTTTTTTTTGGGGGGGGGGGAATTTAATGCATTGTTGTCCAAATTAAATAAAAGATTTTTTTTTTTTAAAAAATATTTTTACAAAATGTATTATTTTTTGGTATTAGAATATTATCCAATATACATTTTTGTATTCAGATTTAAAAAGGGATAATCAACATCATTGTATTTTCAGTATTTAAAATGGGATTTTTGTGCATGTTAATAATCATTTACGAAACTTTCATGCTTATGAAGATGTCATTTTTACTTTAAAAGTCTGTGTTAATTCAACAATCGAGATAAATTAATATTTTATTCTTTATTTTTTTTTAGTTTCTATTTTACTCCCCTGTAAACCCTTGTTAGTGAATTAGTGGGGAAATTTTAATGAAAGCATGTTTTTAAAAATTATACTCCCATTTATCACATATTGCTAAAAACCTACTGAACTGATTTCAGTGCAGTCCAAAACATGACCTATTTACAGTTTTAGGCTGGGCAGCCCTAAAATGTTGCATTGTCATTGATTCCTCACATGAGCCCAAAATTTGAAGAAATTCCATTCCATGAAAAGTACATTAAAAATAGGTCACAAGATTTTAGCCCCCAAATAAACAAATAAAGAATTTCTAAGTTTTATAGCAAATACAAACAACTATTATAATACAATATATTGCTGTGTAAAACAGCAAAGAAAAAAACATTAATTTTCATCAGGTCATGAACCAGAGAAGAAATACTATTCAAGTCAACAGAAAATAGATTTTTTTTCAGCAGAATTAACCATGAATATGATGCAAAAGCATTGAAAGTATACTTGGTGCTAATAATTTAATAAAGATGTTTAAACTCACTGATGAAAACCAACAGCCAGAAACAGGTCTGGGGATAGGGATATTCAGAAAAGCTTGTTTAAAGCTATTCCTGCTTATTATAATATATATATATGTTCAAATACGGTACTTCAAAAGCAACTAAAAAAGAGAATTTCTAAGTTAAATAAAAGTGTTTTTAAAAAATTCTCTTGTAATGCAATATGTGTAAAAGCTCTCACCAGCTAGCTATTGATGCATATAATGAGTGAGTATTTTCTTTTGCAATGCAATTTACTATGCATATGTTGAGCCAATATAGTCATAAGAAATAAACAATGCTTACACCTCTATAATGGATATTAAAAAGACACCACAAACCTTCATTTATTTCAGAACTAAATAAAAATCATTCAAGCTTCAAAATCAAAGTGATCAAGATTAAGCTGTTCAAACAGAAAAATCTGATTGTTTTGCTGTGGAGATGTTCAATGTTCTAAAGTCTCTAGCTTAATGAGCATAAGTTTGTTATGTGGAATAGATATAATGAGAGAGACTGGTCGAGGATTTATTTCACAAGAAGACAGAGAGTGTGTAAGAAAAACCTATAAGATTTGATGGATAACAAATGCAATCAGCTACATAAGTAAAATTGTCTAATTGAATGAGAACAACTAAAAGATGTTTACTGTGCACTAAAGCTTTGCAATACATTGGGGTGCAATAATTCCTATTATTAATGCGTAATTTTTACTTCATCGAGACACACACACACTTGTATATGAATTTTACATTACACCCACACAGTTACTTATTTATAGTTTTTTTTTAATATTTCAACTAGAAGATTGATTTGTGACAAAACAAGCAACATTGGCAGTAATTCCTGATGAAACCAGTCCACTGGCTGAAACATTAATAGAAATAGCTGTGTAAGCCAGTAACTGTCTTTTATTTTGCATTTATTTATATATTTTCTGTAGTTAGTTTATATATTTTTATTATTATCAAATGCGTATATATATATCAAAATATTGTAGAATAAATACTAAAAAAATCCATATGTCTATATAAAAGACAAATAAAATCTTTACTCTAATCAGCTTATGGCAGTTTCCACCATAATCAAGATGGCAGAAAATGATGTAAGCTGGCTATAGCAAAGATTTTATTTCCATTTTATATAGGCATGTGTAATTTTTTATTATTTATTCCAGAATATGTTATTTATTTCATTTGATATTACCTATGCACCCACCCACACACCTACCTATCGATCTACCTACCTACCTACCTATATATATATATTGTAACGTGATAAAAAATGATGATGCTGGGGAAATGATCAATCTAATTTTAATAAAACCTAGTCCAATTATTGGTCGCCATTTTGTAATGGACTATTGATTATAATATGTGATGATAATATAAAAAAACATTACTATTTCTCAGAATTGAGAGATCATTTATAATAATATAGATGTTGCCTAAAAGTGGAATGTCATTTTATAAAAGCCCTAAAGTTGATTTGGCATTTTGTAATAATTACCACTTGTATATGATCATCAGATAGCACTGGGTAGCTACTTTGTCATAGTATTAATATATTTTCTATCTCACTACATCTCTACATTTGTTCAGTTAACATTTGTCATAAAGAAATGCTCTTAAGATTTATATTATTTATCATGACACAAAACATGCATTAACAAATAGTAATTGTTGAAACCTACATAAAATTATCTAGCTCAGTTATTGATCACACTAGGCAATAACAATATTTCACATTCATATTTATTTAGATTGTCCACTGCACTATCATAAAATACTAACAATCTCTATTAAAATCTAATGTATTCAGATTGAATTTAAAACTAAATAAAGCAAATGAGATCGTCTTAGACATCAACAAATCTATTCACTATTCCAAAGTAAACTGCAATAAGCAGCAAAACTAGACATCATCACCCTAAACAATGATGTATGATTAAGACATCTATTTGATTGATAATTGAATAAAACTAAATTCGAATCAATAAATAACTAAATTCCAATGTACTTTACTAATCTAATATTATTTATAATAATACAAATTCACCTTAATATTTAATGGCATTCTATTTAAATCAACTAGTTTCTAAATAATTATAATTACATTTTGAAAATGTTTCATAAACCAACACACTATTTATAATGTTTAAATGAATAAATAAACAATTATTTTATCTAGCGCCGTGTTTACAATTATATTACATTCAAATATCAGCCTTTCAAGCTAATTGAGCACGCGCCTTTTGAATGTAATATAATTGTAAACACCGCGCTAGATAAAATAATTGCTTATTTACTCATAATTAAGTTTCAGTAAGAATGACATTTAGTAAATTGTAAGTAATTTCACCGACATCATTCAGTCAAAAAACATCGTAAATAGTAATTTAAAGTGAGAATTCTACTCACGCTCTCCTCAACAGTACTTCAGATTTGTTCATATAAAAGAATTTGAGTCGTAGGAATAAGAGGATCCTTTTTATTCCTACATAAATACTATATCTTGAATTGAAGAGGAGAGTATTCATTTATTTAACACTCTCAAAAGGCGCGTGCTGAATTAGCTTGAAAGGCTGATATTTGAATGTAATGTTTAAATGAAATAAATCTTTGCTCAGTTTTTATCTATTTTAATAAAACATTAAGTATAATATATAAACATTTCATTCATACCCTACATCAGATTGACATGCAATTATTGCATGTTACATTCTCAAATGAAACACTCCTCAAGAATTCATTATCAATAAATTCTATTAAATAATTTAACATTTTACAGTTTTTATTTAATATATATTTCATGCATTGACTACTCTTATGTCATATTACTTAGTGCATTTTGTATATGGATAGAATTATCATTTAATTCAGTAGCTATTGTTTACGTGAATTATCTTTTTATTTATTTTTTTATGCACATTTTTTATATTTTTTATTTTATTTAATATATACTTGTACTCATAAATTCCAGATAATGTAAATTCAATTTAAAAGACTTTCTTGCTTGGGAGTTCACAAAAAGTTTGAGCACTGGAAGTGTGCGCACCACAATTGATTCTGGAACCTGTATGTGATGTATGTATGTATGTGATGTATTTGGCTTCTCCTTAAATGAAGTCAAGAATATCTCAGCAATTATGCCCAGATAAGCCTGTTAACCACTTTATTTTCCATTCCCCACTCTAAGTCTTAACATATTCTGCCCCATCCCATTTCTACAACATAATCTTTGTCAACTCTATGGCCTTTATATCTAAATCCCCCTTATCTTTTCACAAACCCACCATAAAAACTAATAACTCACTTTCTGTATAGTTACTTTGTTCATACCTATTCTCCCATAACTTCATTATCTGTACCCTTTCAGCTTTCAAGCATTTACATTCAATCAACAGATGCCTAATATTTTCTATACCTTCCTTACACAATTTTCACACTAAATCACCCATAGTTTTTTTCCATTTACATGTATATTCTCTTGTTGCTAAAGATCCCATTTGAGCCCTACAAATCCCAAGTCAGTCACTCCATCTGGTATCAAACTGCACATTTCTTACAGATATGCACTTCTGTGTACATTTTATTTATTACCAACTGTTTATTTTTAAATAATTGAATAAATTAGTTTTATTGCCAAAATCTATCATTCTCTTGGTTTTGTTTAGTGCATTCCTGTATTTGAGAATTCAAGAATAAATGTTTACATTTTATCGATTATTTTTCATTTTCCTCAATGCTGAGTTATATGCCGTTCCATCTGGTGGATAGAATATACATGCAATAAGTTCCCATGGTATTCTTTAGATCAACTACCACATAATATATTATAAAAAGTACTATAAATCATGGAAGTACTTTAGTTAATCACTTAACCTTCTTCGACTGGCATTTCAATTCAAATGTAGCAGAAGTCAACGTCATCAAGTCATATCCCATAATTCCCGTTATATTCATCACTATTTTTTATTGCAATATTTATTACTTAATGGACATTTTATTTTATTTATATACATAATTTTAATGATAAAAATGATTTACTAAAATTTATGCTACAATTTCAAATAATGAGATAATAGAAAAAGTTCTAATATAACGGAAGTAAACGTTACCAAATCATATCCCATGATTCCCGTTACATTCGTCATTATTTTTTATTGCAATATTTAGTACTTGAAGTGCATTTTATTTTACTTATATATACAATTTTAATGACAAAAATTACTTACTAAAGTTTATGTTGCAACTTTAAATAATGAGATAATAGAAAAAGTTGTAACAGGAAGTAAAAACAAAAATGATAATTAAAGTTTTATAGATAAGTTACACCCCCTTATCATCTGATTATTCCACTTGCCTTAGTATAAAGAACTCATCATATACACCTACATAAAAGTGTGTACTATACAAACTTATTTATGTTGATTATCGTTAAGCCGTTTATTTTGTGATTTAAAACTATGATTGCATTAGGAAATTATTATTTTTATTTAAAGAAATGGAAAATTCGGACTTTTAAATTGTCGATACTATTGTTTACTTTAGACGTATTGCACGTTATTTATCAATATTAAAACTAATCGTAAAATTTCAACAAACTTTTATAATGAGACTTTTAGAATTTTCATAAATTCTCAATTTTGTTTTTAATAGAGATGCTCTCTCTCTCTCTCTCTCTCTCTTTTTTCATTCTTTTCTCCAATGCTCAAGGCTATCTTTCATTAATGAAACTCCGTTTGAGCTTATACAAGGATTTGAAGGAAATAACAGTAGTCCTTAATGATTGACCCAAATGGCAAAAACGTATAAATAATTGAACGTTAACTGGAAACTTGATCACTTCTCTGCAAGCAACTAACAGATAATCGTATATCAATAAAAACAAAGCCAGGCTAAGATTAAATGATAAACAGCAAAGCAACAATATAAGAACACTTGCCCAAAGAAAATATATACTTCCATATATGTTTGTGCTTATATATAAACTTACGACAAAAACGTAACATCATATAATATGTCAATTCTTTCCTATTTTTTATTAAATAAAAAACATGTTCAGTTGATTGGAAGACCGTGTGATCTTCGAGCAGTTTAGTGGCAAACAATCAGCAGCTAAATTGAAATATTTTTTTTTTGCTTTCCTCACTGGAAATGAACGCAAAAATTTTAGCCTCTGATTCCTTTACATTGTCTTTTTCTAGGGCTTTTGCACTTTTTGGAATTCAATTTACATTTTCAACCGATGATCAGTTATCTTCATTTCAGTTTTAAAGTCAATTTTAAATATACTTTTCATCTTTAATCACCCAAAAAAAATTTTTTTATAGAATCAAATGCCTTCTCATATTCAACAAATCCAAAGCAACTCATATTCATGGTTTTTTTCTCCTATAACTTGTATGTAAACAAAGAGAGTATATCATTTTTTCTTAGGCAATGTTGAACAAAGGAATCAAGAATGTAATAAATCCTATTCTATTCTTTCATTCTACTCTTGATTTCTTTGCTGGACATTTGGAATGCTTTTAAATCATAGCCTAAGGAAAAACGATTTACTCCCTTTGTTTACATATACATTGAGCTATGCTTAATTTAAAGTTCTATAACTTATATGAATACTCTTGGATATGATCCATTATGCTAAAATCCATTTAACTACAGTTTTGTTTGTTTGGGTTGATTAGAATTCACAATTCACTATGAATTAGTTATGGTAGAGGATGAATGGATTTATAATTTTTAATACTTTTTTTATCATTTTTCTTCAATATTAATATTAAGCCAATAAACATCACATGATCTTCACTTCTTATGCTTGTATATAACTGTTTTAAAACAGGCAAAACTCACTATACATATTGCCACACACAGCAAGCTAGAATAATCAATGGATGCCAGAAGGCTTGCCTAATAGGATAGTGGTGGTTATGGTTATTAAAAAACCAAAGACACCAAAATGTATGGGTACTGAACTGAGTTCAAACCCATATGACTATATATGCTAATGGGCTTGGACTGAAAACATTAAGGTGTTTTCAGTTTAAGACTCATAGTTTTGTAGTTAAGTGGAGATAAAAGGTGGCTACTGGAGGGTTGCATTAGATCTTAAGATCTAGGTGCAGTGCTCTCGGATCCAAGGCTCCTCACTGACTAAGGCCACAGGCCATAAACTAGTCTGTCTGGGGATATTGGATGAGTAGGCATTAGATGGGGATTTTATGCACAAGCCTTCTGGCATCCATTGATTACTCTAGCTTGTTGTGTGTGGCAATATGTATAGTGAGTTTTACCTGTTTTAAAACAATATTAATATTATTACTGTATTCTTCCAATTGTCTGGTACATCATTATTTACACTTTGGCTATGTATTATTGCAACAATTTTTTATTACTTTGCTAGCTTCTCTTAAAAAATCACTCTGATATCTTTATTTAAAATGCACGATAATGTAGAAAATGTAGTAATTCCAGAAGACATTTTGTTTTCATGGTTTTTATTGCTATATAATTCTTTATAGAACATTTCCAATTACTCATATGTCATCTTTCTTTTTATTAATTGTTCCATCTTTTTTCTTAATCTTAAAACAACTTTCCTTCCATTACTATGATTTTCCTTTACACTCTTAAGACTTTTATTCTTTTCTATAACTTTCCTTGTTAATTCACAATTCTATTTTTTATATCATTATTAACTATTTTTCATAATACTTTACACAACTAATATTCAATTTTAAAATCAAGACAGTATTTTGGCTTACTGGTAATTGTCAGCAACCACCCACATTTGATATCACCACATGGTAGGAATAACTCCAATATAAATAAACACACTCTAATAGCTGACCCTACTTGCTAAGTAATTGGTTTATTCCTTCCAATAAAACTCTGGTCAAAGATTAACAGAATCAAACAGAAGAGGCATGTGTCATTATAGGTTGCATAAGTGGAGATTTATAGATTCTCCAAACTGTGAATGTAAAAGATCACAAACTATGGTACATATTTACAGAGAGTGTCCAACAAACCTGGCCCCTGTTGGCCTAGCTTGGAGGAGTAGGCTCTTGATTGTTAAAGAATTGTTGGTTTTGAATTTTAATTATGCTAACATCATATGCTGAATGAATAAATATATAAATTTTATATTCCTTCTTTATTTTAAACATCTTAATCGCCTTATTAAAAAGTTTACTGGTAAATGGCTGCTTTTTTGTAGCAGCTTTTTTTTTTGCAATTTTTAATAGAATATCACTTATTCTTTTATCGATTTCAGTGGTCTGAATCATCTTCCATGACTGTTTATATTTTAAAGTAACAATGGAAATTCATTGGATTGTTTCTAAAGGCTATGACTATCAACTATTAATACTGTCTTTTTTAATAAGTTTTAACTTTGCATTACTATGTATCTTACATTTTATCAAATGATCATGTTCTGTGTTGAATCTATTAAGGACATGTTTTATGGTCATCAAAATACAATCCAATTCTTCATTTGGATATTTCCATGTCCATTTCCATTGGCATTTTGGTCATAATTGATATTATACAGTTTCTCTTTTTCTGCCAACTTCACAAATATGTGTTCTCTCTCATTCTCAGCCATTATAACCAAATTTCGTCACAGATCTTCCATGTATCATTCATTTTCCAATTCTAGTGTTAAGGTCTAATAATCTTAAAATATTGTCTGGTCTAATCAAAATTTTCTTCTTCATCGCAATGAGAACTTGTGCAAGTCTAAGTCTGAAACATTTGCATTTAATATCTCCAGAAATTTCAATAACCATATTGTTACTATGTTTGCTATATCATGAATATCCATAATGGTGTTCTTCCACATTTTATTTATATATGAGATCTACTCCTCTTATGTTTCAAATACTTATTCCTTTGTAGTAAAGTACATGTCTACTTTTTAAATTCATCTACTTACATTCTTCTAACTTTGCAAAATCCTACAATATCTCATTCAGTAATAAACAATGATAATATTTTGAATGAAGTGACTTAAAGAAGAAATAGGGTAAGTATGACATCATTCTTGTGCATTACACAGTAAATATTGTTTACCATACCTGTATAAATTGGAGAAGTTTACACTGGGGAATGACGCATACATAGAATATAGGCTTTACCAATGACTAAAAATTGTTTCTTCAAAACATTCAATGTTATGAATGTATGAAACATTCAGAGTGATTGAACACAAAATAACATGATGTATCTGGACAAATCATGATAGGTTTACTAACATCTACAGTTTAGACAAGGCAGTATAGCTAATTAGCTTATTCAGTAATTAAAACCATTAAAACATCGATCACTATTTCCTGTGGCTTCACAAGTTGTTAAAACAGTAGCAAACTGTACACACAGTAATGCCACCCAAATGCAAGCTTTAGTAATAAATAGATGTAAGAAGGTTTATATATAAAATCCCTATTTAGTGCTAACTATGCCCAGAGTAGTTTCTAGCTTTTGATTACTAATACTTGTACTGATTGGCACTACTGTATGAAAAATTTGCTACTGTTTTTATTTGGTAATTATTAGACATGTTATTTTAGTCATTGCATATGACTTCTTGAATTTTATACCACTATAATGAGTTTAAGCCATAATATTCATAACAATTAAGAGTATTTATTGATTTTTTTTTCAGATTGCACCAATCCATCAATGTTACCCTAATCCTACAGATGACACCTGAATCTCAGTGTAAAAATACTATACTGACTTGACATTGGACTAAACATAATTCTTTTCAATAGGTTTATGATTTTTTTAAAGTTTTTGCTCATAGAAAATATGACTAATCATTCCATCTTGATCAGTAAATGGTTATCTGGTTATTATAAGTTATAGAATAGAACAGGAATGAAAACCATTTCAACCATCGTCACTCAGAAGATGGAAATGTGGTAATGTCATTCCTTCCACTACTTCTCTATATGGTGTTGTTTATAAGTAAGGCTGTTTTCACCTTTTCATTTCAGCCAAAGCTACACAGAAAATGGATTTATTTATTATTATTTTTGCTAAATAAATTATTATTAGCATAAAGATTATTAAAAAAGTAAAAATTTATTCCAGACAGAGATTAAAACTTGTTTAGACTGCTAGGATATTAAATATAAATTTAAAAAGAAAATTGTGCTTGCAGGATTACTAATATAACTGAATAATTAAAATGCTTGCATAAAGTAAATAAGAAATATAATTTTGTAATAGATAAAATAAGGCATACATCACATGACTCAATTTTATAAGCTTGTAAATAAAAAATAATGAGCTGTGCTAATGGTTCTAACAAGCTTGATTGATAAATGCTACAAGAGAAAGCACTTATCTAGAAATTAACCCCAATTTTCAGACTGGTTTCATGCTTTGGCAATCCTCAGTGAGGTACTAGGTATTTCAGATATCAGATCTAAAAATACCAACCAAAAGCCAGCATTTATCTAAAAGTTAACTATTTAGTAAAAAATCTGAAATTTTCAGACACCTAAATGCTTCAAACCCAGCTATCTAACTTAATTAGCTATATGGGATGGATTCACTGAGGATTTCCAAAGCATGAAACTGGTCTGAGGATTGTGGATAGTATAGATTTTTTAAATGCTTTCTCTTGCATCATTTATCAATAAAGCTTGTTAGAGCTATTAGCACTGCTCATTATTTTGTAATTTCATAATGTTTTACATTCACATACACAAATACAACTGATAGATACATTCAAATGTATTTAAATACTTAATTGATTAACTTTCCAAGCACTACTAATCCTTATGCTAGTCTCTAGCTAGTGGATGTAAATTAACTATTTACGTATGCTACCTCAGATCTTATACAGAGAACAGAATTTGTTAAGTGATGTAACTCAGGTCAAACCTAAACCAAACACAGTTGCAAACATAACCTCAGTCAGAATTCACCTGATAAAGATAGTTTTTCTCATTTCTAAACCATTGCAAACTAATAATCTTTAGTGAAATATGAAATAAGTAATAAATGCAGCATTTTAAACTACTTATAAAGACTGAAATGGTCATTTTTTCAACATTGCTAATAACAATGTGTTTACATCTGTACTGGATTTCATATTTGTTCTTAATAGTATCATTTTCCAGCATTGACCTTATATTTAAATGATATTTTTATCTTTTTTAAATTTTGCATTAGAGTGTATATGTGGAGATTTATAAAAAGTAATATATATGAAGTAATGCAAAAAAATAAAGGAGAAGATATATTAATCTTCCTAGTATCATTATATAATTTAATTGTTATTGTTGCATTTTTATAAATATTCTTCAGAGTACAATATCTCGGGTGTATATTTGATGATCCAATGCATGCTGGGCAGTTTGATAAAGAGATTGGCTCATTAATATTAATTATTTGTGAAAAGATGGTATTTTAATATAGATGTACCTTGAGCTAAGGTGAAAGGTGTGCACTGAGATACAAAAAAATTGAATTTTTATATATAGAGTTGGGCTGGACATATTTCTAGAAGAGATGATAATAGAAGGACAATTGAAATCTTAAACAGGATTCCAAGAGATTGTAAAAGACCCACAAAGAGACCAACTGTGAGATGGATGGAGGAAATAAAGTATTTTAAGAATATCTTTACAATCTAACTTTCTCACTCACTACCAAATCCAGCTCACTTTTTTTAAGTTAATAACCGACTAAACATATATTTTCAATTATAAAATAAATGAACCCACACTTATGTACTTTTTATTATTATTATATTAAGAAAGGATCAAAACAAACGATTTTGCTTATCTTTAGAAAGATGAAAACCACAATAAAAATAAAATATTAATTAAACATCAAAAAATAATAATTCTTTACAACAGCTATATAATCAAATAATAATTTTAGAAGGATTTTTATTCCTTTTCAATTTTGATAATTAAACATCTTACTAATATGTATATGTACTACAATAAATGTAATATTTGTATATTTGACTTCATTTTAAAAGACTCTGACTAAATAAAAATATATAACAACCTAATGTCAAACCATTCACTAGGCCTTCCAAATACGAAGATAAAAAGAGAACATAATTCTATTGCGTAATTTTTGTTTATAAGCAAGATAATACGTAACAATAGGCATATATATATATAAAGATAAAAAAAGAAATAAAAGGCAAGCACATTAGACAATGAAAGCCGAGGATAATAATAAAAACGAAGTTAATTCTTTTCAGTCATCTTTCTGCTTTTTTCCAAATAAGACATAATCCGTAAAATATATCATAAGAATCGGATGCTTCAATACTAAAAAAAAATGGATCATTTATTCGAACATTTCCAAAATATTTGCTGAATTGTAATATAGCTGCTTACAAGAAGCCATTATAGTTAATTAAATAAAAACATTTTTAACAAATTCAATCAATTAATTAAATTAAAAGAGTTGATTTAAATAAACGTTTGATATAAAAAGTATCGAGTTGTTCTTCAAATTCAAAAAAAAAAGAACATATTACAACGCTAATATATTATTTATGTATATATTGTCATGGAATAATTTCACTCATATAAAAATCATTTAATAACAAACTTCGAATTAAGAAATTTTAAATTATTAATTTGTTGAAAACTATGATTGAGGGTTAACTTAATCGTGTAGTAGGGTTTAAGTGTTCATCAGCCCTTACCAAAATAAGCACAATGAATTAATGTTTAAGTGTGCAAAGCCTACTAAAAATCTCAAATGCCATATCTGTAATTTATTAATGGATGTGAAAGGAGGAACAACAATAATATACATGTCCCTGAGGAATCTATGTGAGGAATGCGTGATCTGTCATAGGAACTTGACTGAAATAATCATGGATTATTTATCGGAGATATTAGTTGCCTAATTCATAAATCTCATGTCGGTCATCATGAAGAAATAATTCGTTACGTGATTTTTTTTTAGTTAATAGAATTATGTATAGCTTGGGAGATTTCTTTGTAGCTAAATTTGAGAAAATACGGAAAGAAAGTCGTTAGTTTAAATAATTATTATTTTTTGTTTAATAAAATTTAGGTAATCTTCATTCATAATACTATGATAGCAGTTTTAATTACCATTAAACCCTTATCAAAATATGGGATAGAAGTAAGAGTTTTATTTATTACTATACCATATAAAAATGAAATATTAAGTTTTGACAGTACTGAATTTATGTTGTTTATTTTTCTTCTCTTGTTAATTAGCAGTGTATGCATGTTTATTCAGTATAAATGATTAACAATTTCTGCATGAATTGTCTTTTCTATTTAACTTCTACATGCTAAAAAGGGGTTCTTCCAGAGAAATTAAACATTATTATGGGAATCAAACTCAGTAGTTATTTCAAATATTTTAGTTTATTTAAAAAATCAGTTAGTTTGTGGTTAAGACCTGTAGAGGTCCCTACCTTCGCATTTTCAACCGCATATGCTTTAGGTTTATTACCTTAGTAAACATTAATGTAATGTTGAATTAATGATTTCATTTTTAGTTGTTGTTGTATTTATTTACTTTATATACAAGTGTTTATTCATGTATACTTATTAGGGAAAGGGTTGGCTTAATGAATATTTTTAATTATTAATATAATAATCATACATATTTAACACTTACATATGCATATAATCATTTTTTTTATATACTGTTAAAGGAGTTTGTTAATCTTATATCATGTTTGTAAATAAACATTGTTAGTTTATTCATCATTAAATGGTCTCTAGTTTAACAAAATCATTTTTTTACATTCATCAATAGATCATCATACATACGTATACACAGATTTTTTAAATATATAATATAACATCATAATATACTTAAATATATATAAGTATACTATAATCCATACTTAAATTCATACACTGAAGAGAGTTATCCATATGGTATATCTCTTAGAGTTACTCTAAAGGACAAATAAACTATACGGATATATGGAATATCAACTGCCATCATTGTTTGTAGTTAATCATTGCTTATTATCTTATAATAATGCTGCAAATTGACTTTTACATCTATCAATTATATGAAGGTCATTCTGTTTATTCATATAATTTTTATCATAGTATACAGATGTGTTTTTTGATTGTTTTCTTCTGCACAGTTAAAATTATGTTTAATAATAATAATAATAAATTATTTTAAGTCTCAGCTCATGTAATATGACAAAAGCTTACAATGGGTAACACTACAATAAGAAGCTGTGCTTGTTTTGAATGACATGTCATTCATGATATAAATATCATCAGTTACCATCAGTTGCAAACAACATCAATATAAATCGCTGTTATCAAATAAAACTAATAATAAATTATGAGAAAAATATTATATATATATAAAATATTTTATAAAATTTGATTTTATTTAATTTGAGGAGAAATACACTAAAAAACAAAAAAATATTTTTTTCTTGGATCACTATTTAAGTTCTGCGTTTAATTTGAAATAAAGGGGAGCCCATAAACGAATTGGTGATTGACTTAAATAATTTAGGGATGATTCCTCTCTGCATATTAATTTCAAATTAAATATAGCATTTCATAAAGTGGTCCAAGTAAAAAAAAATTTAAATGCATTCCCTCCAGTCAAATTAAACAAGAATGTTTTTGAGTGCAAATAATTTTTTACATATTATTATTTACTTTTCAATTATTAAATATTTTGCAACAGATTTTTTGTATTTTTTTATATTCAAATTTACTAACTGGAACTGTAAACAATGTCACCACATTGTAATTTTTGAAATGATATTTACATATTAAAAATCATTAACAAGATTTTCTATTATAAAACCAATGTTTTTCAAAAAAGCAAATTTTAGTTCATTTATATTTTTTTCTATTTTAGTTAACAATAAATGTATTGTAATGAATATTAAAATCTTTTTTTTTTTGCAGAAAATATACCATCATCTACTATGCATGGCTGAAAACTCACCAAACCAGTATCATGCAATTTGAAATTTGTCCTGTGAATACTATTAGATTGGACAATAATTTTCTTCTTTTTCTTCCTTTCTTTATGTATTGATTTCTACTTTTACATATCATACCATTTACAACTTTCTTAAACACTTTAACAATATTATTTTTTATATGAAAACTATTCAAACATTTTTGACTGTCCTTCAGTCATCATCAGAGCTACAATGTCCAAATATATAATTATACAATCAATACATTTTATATACATAAATAAATATACAAATAAAAATATACATTTTAACCCGACCATTATAAATAATCATTTCCAATTTTATTACTTTACTCTTAATTAATTCTATCCACATTTATGTTATATTACTTTATTTTATTTTTAAAATTATTTATTATAATTTTAATTTTAAAAAACTTTAACTTTTTTATTTTACTGTGTAATACATATTATTGTCTTTATACTTATATTTTTAATCAATTTCTAACCTTTTTTTATTTTTATTAAATATTTTATAAATAATTATTAACTTTTTTACATTACAAAATTATTCACCTCTTTACAATCCTATTTCTAAAAACCCACCTGACAAAATTTTCAAAATGTTTATACTTGCTTAACATTTTCCCCTATCATCATTTTCTTCAACTTTATTTTCATATTCAAACTATTATTAATAATAATTATTTATAAAATTATTGTCTTTACTCCAAAATCCCTATTAAGATTTGGTTTTATATTTTTAATCAATATTCACTCTTTAATTTTCCTATTTCTTATATTCTTTGTATAATTAATCATTTTTGTACTAGACTGGAAAAACAGGTGAAAATCTCTGAAACAATTTCTTATATTGCATTGCCATTAATAACTAGCGTGCGTACAAAATTTGAAAAAAAATGCATTCAACAGAAGTTTGTTAAAAATTGGTTACAAGATTTAACACTATCAAATAAAGAAACTTTATAAGTTAAATAAGAACATTTAAAAATAATGAAATAACAGAAGATAAATAAAGCTCACACATACAAAAAAATCAGGCAAACTTCTCATAAAGGACTGTTACAAAGAAGACAGTAAAACTTTATACAGAAATTTCATATAGGATGAGAGACATAATTAAAAAAAGAAATGATTTCACCTATCTTCAATATCTCAGATTTGTTAAACATATATTTACTAGTTAATAACTATGTAAAAACTTCATGACTAAAATATATTAAACTAAAAGGCATCATCACATATTGGAGAGAATTGAAAATATTAAATCCAATCTTAATGCATCACAAGTGTATTAAATAGTATTTAATATTTTCAGTATTTTTTCCAAGAATATAGTATCAGTATTAACTTTAATTTGTTACAATTACTAGTTGTAACCTATTTGATATTTGATAGCAGTACTGAAAAAAAAACTGTAAACAAATAAAAAAACTGGCTATACAGATCTAAGTATTATATTAATTGTTACATTTTGATTTACAAGTGTCAAACTCACTTCACCCATAACATTGACACCATCCACTTTAGATAAATACAACAATGATTATCACTAATCATTTACTAAATTAGAGATTGTCTCTCACACAGAAATAAACTTTAAATCTCAGTTCAAGATTAATACATCTGAATTTTTTAAATTAAACACACACACACATGGAGTTATTCACATTTTTCTTCTCACAACATGTAATATCTTTACAAATTTATTAAACAACCACATTTTCACACATTCTTTAAAAATCATATAAATAAAGATACCATAAAAACAAATTAATTTGATACTTGTAAATCAATATGTAACAATTTCCTATTGATACTCTTCATATATATATATATATATATATGAGAGAGAGAGAGATAATGACCTAGGCCAACTGATGAGAACTAGTTCAGCACAGCATGCATCTTGGGATCATTTGTCTTATATTGTATTAATAATTTAAATAGATAAACCGAAAAACACTTATTCAGAATATATTATGTCAAAATATTATAAAACTATTGCATCAACATCAATCATTATCAATCCACTGCAGAATGAAGGTCACTCCAAGTTCAAACCATCTTCTCTGATTTTTGGCTTCTCCACATCGCCCCAGCACACTTTCTTATTTCATCCATCCATCTCACATGTGGTCTCTGGGTCTTTTACAATCTCTTGGAATCCAGTTTAAGATTTCAATTGTCCATCTATTATCATCTCTTCTAGCAATATGTCCAGCCCAATTCCACTTCAGTCTTTTAATTTTTTCAATGAGGTCAGTAACACCTGTTTGTTCTCTTACCCATATATTGCATTATCAATCTCTTCTTGTTACTCCTAAATACATTTCTCCATACTTCTTTGAGTGGTCTGATGTCTCTGTATTGCTCTTCTATTAAGTGTCCAAGCCTCAGATCTATAAGTAAGAAGAACTGGCAAAACACATTTCTTAAAAACCTTTCTTTTCAAACACATAGGCGTATTTCCTTTTAGTATCAAGTTATTTCTACCAAAAGCACTCAAACCAAGTTTAATTCTATGATTAATTTCATCCATTTGTTTCCATCTGTATTAATAATCTGACCAAGATATTTGTAGCTGTTAACTTCTTCTAACTCATCATAATCAATCTTTATTTTCATATTTTAAAAAAATCCATTTAACATTACTTTAGTCTTTTTAACATTATCTTTAGTCCTACTTTCCTACTTTCATCTGCTAACTCCTGCAACATTTCCTGCAGCTCTAAAGGATTATTTGCAAAAACAACTACATCATCTGCAAAATCTAAATGACTTACATAATTTCCACTTACTTTCATTCCTTTAGATTCCCATTTTAATTCACAAAATACTTCTTGCAGCATTGCTGTAAAACGTTTTGGAGATATTGATTCACCCTGTCTTATATCCTTCTCAATATTGACTTTCCTAGTATCATTATGTAATCTAATTGTTGCTGTTGCAATTTTATAAATATTCTTTAAAAGATGACAATATCCTGGATCTATACCTTGATGATCCAATGCTTTAATCACTGAAGAAATGTTTATAGAATCAAATGCCTTTTCATAATCTACAAATCCAAAACATAATGGCAACTCATATTCATTTGTCCTTTCTATAACTTCTCTCAATACCTGGATAGGATCTACTATACTAAAACCACTTTTAAATCCAGCTTGTTCTCTTAGTTGGTGGAAGTACAATGTTGTCTGTAGACGAGTTGTAATTATCTTGGTAAAAATTTTGTATAAAACTGATAAAAGGCTGATAGGTCTGTAATTTAAAATATCTTCTTTATCACCTTTTTTAAATATTAATATTAATACTGCATTCTTCCAGTCATCTGGTACATCTTTATCATTTAGACATTTGGTATATAACTTTGTTAAAATATATATATATTTCTCCACCTGCTTCTTTTAATATATCAATTATAATTCCATTATTACTTGGAGTCTTTCCTTTCTTCATAAATTTAATTGCATGTTTCACTTCTTCATTTAAAATTCTGGGCAATTCAGAAGATATAATAGATATAGGAGGAACTTGTTCTTTATTACTATATAATTCTTGATAGAAGTCTTCTACCCATTTCATGGTGTCATCTCTCTTTTTATTGCAGATATAAATTTTCTACCAATACCAAAATATTGTTTTACACTCTTGAGACTTTTATTCTCTTCTACAGCTTTTCTTGCTAGTTCACAATTATACTTTCTTATATCATTTTCAACTCTTTTCCGCACCATTTTACAGAATTCGAGGTATTCAATCTTTTTTAATGCATCATTTTTGTATATCTTCATATTCCTTCTCCATATCATACGACACTTATGATAATAAAAAAAATAGATGTGTTTAATTCGTGGTTTTCTGCTTTTTATTGCTTTTAATGAATGAACTTGTGAAGTAAGCTTTGTTAAACAAACAGGTAAAATGCCCCCCCCCCCTCCTTTTTTTTTTTTCAATATGTATATATATTTTTAACTGTTATGCTCATAAAATATATTTTACCATCTGTCTTTATAATCAGCTTTATATATAAATATTTTAAAAATCTGATTTTTTATAAATAATTTACAATTTTCTTTTTTTAATTGGCTGCCGATTAATAAGTTCAAATTCGCAATTAAAAGTCAACCTTGAAGTCTTCAATTGCTATTCTTTAATCATAATATTTGATTTTAAAAATCATTTAATGACTGTAGTTATGTTTCAGTGGTATACTGACAGAATTCCTTTCATTTATTGTGAGAGCGCATACTCTAATGTTACGTTTGAAAACGATATACAATTTTCTTGCCAATGTTTAAGCATATAAATAATATAATTATGTTTTTAAAATTAAGAGTGAATCAAAATAAATAAAATCTCCTATCTCCATCAATTATCCCATGTTACCATCCGCTTTATTTCCTTTTTAAAATTAAAACTTTAATCTTCCCAGAAAATACGAGTCTTATAATTATCTGTTTTTATCTCTGATGTATTTCTACTGTTGTAGCTTTAAAATTTATTTTATTTTTTAAAAAAAGGTAAAACAACTTTAAAAGTTTGCGTATGACCGCCTCAATGATTTCGAATTTAAACCTCTTATAGTATGCTTCATAATGACGCAATACTAATCATACTTAAAATTGCGCCAGCATAATTAATTAGTTGCAGTTAATTAATAATAGGTAATCTCGATTAATATTTTGTTTTTACCACAAGAAGAGTTTTTACTACCGATTCCAGTAAGGGCTGAGATCTTAACATCCCTCAAAAGAGAATGGGCCAATCTTTTTTTCCGCAATGACTGAGGGAGGACGTATTTGTTTCTTGGTATGACCTTCAATTTTTTTTTTTTCATTTCATTTTACTCTCTTGGATATGCATTTTTTTTTAAAAAAAATAAAAAAACGTTAAAAAAAAAAAAGAGAGAGAGAGAGAGAGAGAATTGTAACTATATAATTTATCATCATTATTCTGTCTGATGTCAAAGGTTTTATTTTGAAGTTAAAATCACACGTATAAATACGAAACTATTGTGTTTATTGATTTTAAGAAGAATCTTTGTTTTTTTTAATGCAACTACTAATACTTTAAAATATACATGCATGCATGCTCTCACACACATATATCAACTATTATCAATCCATTGCAGGATGAAAATTTCATCGAATTTAATATAGCAACTCCAATCCATACTTTCTTTTCTATACAACACTCAAGAAAACTTCTTACCTCATCCATACAATTGAAATATATCACTTCTAGATTTTTATCGATTTAATGTGATTTAGTATAAAATATCAATAAAAATTAAATAATCAATTGTCTTTATGGCTCGGGAGTTCAATAGAAGTTAGAGCGCCAAAGTGTTAGAATTGGATCAGAAGACTTTACGCTCCGAATCTGGCAATCTACCACTGTATTAAACCAATCAGGACAAAATAAGAATGCCATGTAGAGTTTAGTACAGCGATAAAGTGTCAATTCTGCATTATGAGATCCTCGAAGCAATTCCAATTCTAACA
Source organism: Epiperipatus broadwayi (assembly GCA_028023455.1). NCBI lineage: Eukaryota > Metazoa > Onychophora > Udeonychophora > Euonychophora > Peripatidae > Epiperipatus > Epiperipatus broadwayi. The sequence goes on along the minus strand of JAQFVV010000021.1, from coordinate 2,378,563 downwards.
CAGTAATCAAACTTCGTACGAATTCCCAAAGAATAAAGTTATTCGATAATATGTGGGAAATCCATACCAAAACGTATTTCACTCTTTCAAATCTTTTACTTATATCAGTTATACAAACTTGTTCTCACTATCATATATATACTTTAAATCTCTTGTTAGCCCTATTACAAATCGCTTCATATTTTGCTGCATTGCACATTCTAAAGAAATTACCTTTTTATCAAGTGTTCATCTCAGATCCATGATTAAAGACTTATAAAATACGTTCATTTATTTTTTCTTCCAAACCTTATAGGTATAGTTCTTTTTAATATCAAATTATTTTAGTCAACAATACTTCGGTTCAATTGGGTGATTATTTTTCTTCCCATTATATTTCTTCTGTATTAATAATGTAATCAAAATGTTAATTTCTTCCAATTCAGTTACTATTAATCTTTTGAAAGTGACTTTTTTAGAACATGTCAAACATTGTTAGCTGAGAGGTCAGCACAGCCACCTTGCAAGCAAGCAGTTGGTTGCAGACGGTTGTTGCAGGTTCGCCTCCCAGCCGATGCTATGACATATGGACTTTTTTTAGAACATATCTTCAATTCTAATATTTTATTTCCATTTTAATAACTTTTGATGGCCAGTAACAACAGAATGTTAATAATCAGTTGACCAATCCATGAATTTATATTTGGACTGATACCAACAATAACATTACATGATCAACTCATATGTTTTCTCAGAACTTTAATACACAAATATCTGATATCAGATCTAAACATCTATGCAAATTATTTGGCCTGGGTTTAAGATTTAAAATTTTATTTTTTAATTTCAAGTAGTTAATTGAATAGTACAAAAAATTAGAAGGTGGCTGATAGATGTTTAAGTTTATTATACTTAATTTAAAATGCTAGTCTTAAGTTACAAAGGCAAAAGACAGAAACAATTCTGAAGATTGGGAATTTTGTGGTGCTGCACCATCTAGTGTATATTGGTAACTCAAGCTTACAAAAGAAGGCTGTAGTATAGGCTGAGGTTAAGTACGTTCAGGCAGATAAATTAATATTTAAACTTTGTAAGTCTGAGAAAATGTAACTTCAAATGAAGTCATTTTTTTAAATTAGTAATTTTTATTAAATTAGGTCATGTGACATCTGACTTGATTTTTAGCATTTTAATTTTACAGAGAAACTAACATAGTTACATATTCATAATCACACATATTTATAAATTAAAAGAAGTTTATATGCAAAATAAACCATGAGGTTAGTGTTTGAAATGCATGATTGTCTAAACTATTGATAAAGATTTGTCATATTAGTTATCTTTTTGTCTGAAGAAGCATATATATATATATTCAAGTGAGTGACCCAAATTAATAAGAGGCTTACATTTACCTCCTGCTAAAAATTTATTTAGCAGTCCATGTTGGTTGGAAAGCTAGTTTGCCTATGAGATAGTTACTTCAAAAAATCTTAATTTTACTCCATATTTATTTAACTGCCTCTAAGATCATTTGAAACCTGAATCCAGATCACTGTCTTATCTTATAATCATGAGATATTAGCAAATCATCTAGGAAAAAAGGTCTAATCATCTCAGGATTTATCAGTTCATCTCTTGTTTTTGTCTATTTTAATTTTTTCCACATGAAGGCAATAGGATCAAATTTATCAGGATTAATCACTAGCCTACATCTAGTAAGCCATATCAAATGATCTAGAATTAGTGTCAGTCTAATTTCTGGTTATGATCCTCTTTGACATGGGACATGTTGGATTTAGATCCCCCATGCCCCCAAACAATGGTAGGAAGCTCCTAAAAGGGGAATGAGAAGAATAAAAGACTAAAGTCTGGAAATTCCAAATGAAGGAAAATGAAACCATATCAAATAAAAATATATCCTAGAGACCTACACAGCAACTGTGCCAATGGCAAAGAGATAAAGAGACTGATGATTAAAAGATAACATGATCAGCCGGGACAATTAAATTTAAAACTATATGTTACAATATCTTAACTGCTAATGTAATAATGTAATTATAATAAATTATTTGAAAAAAAAAAGTCTAATTGTGGATGATAAAAAATTGACTTTATTCTGACAATTAAAAAACATATGATACATTACTATATCAAGTGATTAGATCAAATCAGAAAATCTTACATTTTTGAATAGAAACAAATCTACTATGGGCAATACTTGTGGAAAATATTTTTAAAGATATTCACACAATAATAGATTAAAATGAATAGCTGAACATATTTATATTGCAACATTACAATAATACAATATAAATTGTTTATTCTAAATTTAAAACTCAAAATTTTATTGGCTTTAATTTCTTTAGTTAAACAAATGTATTCAACACAGTTATTGGATGTAGAGCATAGAATATAATTATTATCATGGTTTTATAGTCTCTCACACCAACAATTATAAGAAATATAATTCTATAAAACATTTTAAATAGATTTCCAAGCAGATTTTTTAATAGACTTCTACATTCGTATAAAGAAATGTATATGCTTTTATTATTAAAGAATAAAATTGTCAATTGTATGTATAAACAGTTAAAAAAGTGTGCACATACATAAAACAAATAATTCAAAAATAGAAATATAGAATAAATTATAAACTCAACCTTATATTCTTATTTATATGTAAAATAAACATTTATAACATTTTATATGTTGTTCACTATTAGCTTAAGTGTTTAAATTTTATTTAGCAAAGATCGATTTAGTTGCTAGAATATTTATTAAATGGTAAATTATTTATTTAAAGACCAATTTAATAAATTTCTGATAGTTTTATAGTGTGACTTATTTATTTTGAAAAACAATAGTTGTAAAAATTATTTTTTTTAAAATCCGGAAATAAAAGTTTTTACCATTTGTTTAAAAAAAAATCTTAACTCTGACATTTTGGTCAAGCATTGGTGGTCGAGTGGTCAGCACAGCTGCCTTACAAGCAGCTGTCATGGGTTCACTTCCCGGCCGATGCTATGACACATGAAAAAAAAAAAAAACTGACATTTTGAGAAGCAAAAATATAAGAACGTTTCTGAAAAAAACAAGAAATCCTAATGCTTGAGGAGAATATTATGTCACTCAGACATCATGTGATAACTGTTATAAATGTGAAGATTGGAAAATCCAGACAGTAACTACAAATTTTCAGTGCATGTAGGATCTAAACCGGTTCAAATTTTTAAATAGCCATTCTGTTTTCATCTATACATGGCAGGTGGAATGTCTTACTAGGTATTTGACTTCTCATCATTCTAGGAGAAAGATGGACAACAACAGATAACCAGAAACCATCATCAATTAATTAACTAATTAAATATTTTTTTATTTCAAGAAATCCCATTTATTATAGTCAAATGTTAGTGGAATAATAGACAAATTGACTTGTTGAATTGCCGACTCACTATTTAAAAGAGTTGCTGGGTTTCTCTTCAATTGCAAGTAATTGCATTTCTTAATTTCAAACAAATTGATGACATTTATTTTCTGAAATTATTTATAAAATAATTATTTTCTTCACTTCAAGAAAGGATAAATAATATTTACTAAAGCAATAAACCTTTAAGCATGTGCGCTTGAAAATGCGAAAGTAGGGACCTCTACAGGTCTTAATGACAAGCTTATGCTATAAGTCCCAAAAGTAAATTTATCCTTTCAATTATGAAAAAAACATTTTTTTAATAATAATTTTTCAACTCAAATATATCTCCATATAAACTTGTTGTTAAAGAAACAAATTTTACTTCAAAAGTATTAAAATTGTTTTATTATGGGTAACAAACTATGTGCTTTATCAGAGATATGATCTGAATTAATGATATCATGAATTAAAGACCGATAAAAAATGGATTCATTTTATATCTCAAATTAATGGAGTACTGAATGCTAAAATTTTGGATAAAATTGTAGTATCGGTTCAAAGAAATTTAATTGATGGATGTAACACATTATGAATGTATATCCAGAGCTTAGGAAATTGTATTACAGATTATCCATACTAAATATTTAAATACCATTCCTGAATTGGATTACCAAATAAGTATTGGATATAATATACATTTCAAGTTATAAGTAACCTTAAAAGTGAATTGTGCTAAATATAGATCATCTTGGATTAAGAATCACACTAAATGAAATTTAATATTCTTTATGCTATTTCCAGAAAGGATGATCTTACAAAAATGAAATGAATTGTGCAGTAAATCGGATGGATTATTTAATGTACCTCATAATCATGTCTATCATAGTTAATTAATATTATAGTTGTTGTTAATGTAATACAGTTTTTTCAAATATTACTATGCTCAGGTACAGGTAATATTTTTATTTATTGTTGAGTTTGAATAGGATTAAATGTGATTTATTTTAGGTTTAGGTTGTACAAATGTAAGTAACTATCAAACTTAGATGAAAGTATTATATGTTGCAAATATTAATAATGTTTTATAAATGCTTAAAATTTCAACTTTAAAGTTAAATGGAGTTAATTATCTTTATGTAGATGAGTAAATTTGTAAGGAATATTTTATGCCTCACTTTTACCTGTTAGTATTAATTTTTACTGTTATCTAGTATATTAATTTTTTTCTACAGTACAGGCTTTTTCATACATGCACTCCAATATGTAATATATAGGGGTTTGAACTCAGACTTTCACATGCCCCTCAACTATCTACGCTATCTCATACTGCTGACACACTTGATCGCATACATGTCGAAAAGACTGGTGATTATTTATCTTTTTGACATGTGTGTGATCAAATGTGTCAGCAGTATAAGATAGCATGGATGGTTGAGGGTCACATGAAAGTCTGAGTTCAAACCCCTATATGTTATCTAGTGTGTAACAAGACAACATAGTAAGCTAGTTATATTTGCATTAGCTGAGTAGAACTCCTAACATTTAAGACTGCAATTAAATCCGGTAAAGTTTTGAGGTAAAATAAATAGGTTCAATGTCGTAAATATCGTCTAGGCCTGCTAAGTAATGATTTGTATTTGCGTCCTTTAAAAAATTGAAAACTTCTCCAATATTGAGTAATTGAGGTTGATAAATAGTTGATTGGTTAGTAAAACAAACTTTTTAAGAATGACTATAAAACATTTATTTTACGATTATGATAATTATTATCCTCCAGTGTTTAAATTGAGGATTATTTTGAAATAAGTAAACAAACTATTCCCACTTAATGTGAGTGTCTTCACAATACTGTCTGACAACACATTCCGTGTTCTAATTAAATTTAGGAATTAAATGGTAATATTTATTAGATGTGTTATGTAATTTTTTCTTGTTATTATTTGTTTTTGTTATTGATTTATACTATGCAATAAAGTAATTGTTAATTTTTTTAACATTTCTCTTTTGTCAATTAAAAACACATCGCTACTGTATATTCACAATATTAAAAGTCTTATTTAAAATATAAAGTTGCACGTAAAATTGATCTGGATTGGATACATCATTATTGTATTAAAGCTATCTAAAACATAAAAGTATTGGATAGGACAGTGTGCATAAAATTCCTTTCACGTTGTCATCCTAGAATGCATAAACACCCTTGATATTCATGCATTTATTTTTTTAATTTATATAAACCAGAAATACATTGTTAGTTAACTTTGTGTTTAAATTTGCTAGCCATATTTTAAAACAAAGATCAAGATACTCTTAGTTAGAGATTAGTTACAAACCATATATGTGTAAAAAAATTATTTGTTTCAATATATATATAAGGGACTTCAACTCGAACTTTCAAGCTCCTACATCTATCAATCTATCTTATACAACTGATACATAAAACTACATACATGTGAAAAAGATAAATGATATCCAATATATGTATTTCATGCTAAAACAGCACACACACATCAGTTGGTCCAGACCACCATCTCCCATACATGTATACACTCAGTGCTGAGTTTATATTAACATAGTAAATCTTCAAACTTTTTTGTATTAAGGAAAATTCTATTCTAGATACATATATATTGTTAGATACAAATGGTGACATATATTTGGTTACATATCTTTGATTCATTTATCATGTTAACAGTTTATGCTTTTGGTTATGGATTCTGAGACTATGTCATTTTGAGCATGGTAAGCTTTCATTGCAGTTGCGACTTTTTCTGTAAAAATTGAGTTGCCCATCAAGTTTTCACTTCTTGATTTCTATTTATGGCTTCTTGGCAATTTTGCTTGAGAGATTTATTTGTTACCTGATTATTGGTATGAATGTATTTAAATTGGACCACTATTGTTTGTATTTGAGGTCATTCCTCTTTGTGATTCAATATTGGTGTATTCCAGGGATTACGGTAGAATTTCCTTTGAGAGAGTAATGAATTCATACTGTTAGTTTATTATCTAATAATTTATTTATTTGGATTGAGTATTGGCTCTTCTTTAAGCTTATGTATTTTAATTATGTAGATTTGTCATTATGTAGTGTTTATATATTTGCATTATTTTATTAAATTTGAGTTCCAGAGGAAAAATTTTACTTGTTATTAGTCTATAATTTAGACATAATTTTTTGTGAAATGATTTTATTGTCACTTGTGTGAACCTGCAACCAAGTTTCAGAGAAGAGTTTTTCGGGTGCCAGCAACCGATCTCTAGCCTCCAGGATATAGAGATTTTGTTTGAATACAATCCACAGTTACAGCATTTCCTATCCAAACTTTAAATCACATCTAGTTCTCCAGATGGCAAACAGGATAAAAATCGCCATTCTTATCAAGACAAATTTTTTCCCTTCAATGCCTTTTCAATCTCAAGTACCTCATTGCATCCTGACCTGACACTCAAAAAGTTTTAATTTAAGGTTAGCCAAGTGAGCACAATTGTAAAAGTCGTGGTTGAGGGTTTCCTCAAATAAACCACACAGATCACACGTTGCATTGATTTTTCGAAAGCCCCAGTATGTTACAGCTTTTGGAAAGATATTTAACAATTAATATTTGACAATAAAAATAGTCCAACATATAGTTACAACGTTTAATTATAGTGTTTTTAAAATGACAATTTTATATTTTATTGTTTTTAAAGCATTTATTTTTATTACCAACTGTTGTTGTTAATTTATTATGGTTTGATTGATTGGTCTACTATACAGAAGCAATACATTGTCATTTATTACAGGCTTATATAATACTGCTAATCATTTAAAATATTAATGAAAAAATATTAATTAATAAAAAGAAGGCATTGAAAATAATAAAGTGTGAAGTTGTCATTTAAAAAAACAATATGGAAACACTACTAATTGGAAATCCCTGGTTTCAGTTTTTTTTCCCTAGATGCATGACTTTTCCTTCAATGTAAACTCAAACTCAGCAATGTTTTGAAAAAACAAAAAAACAGGAATTTCACTACAATTACGCCTACTAATTTATGGATATTTACTGAATTTTTTCTTAAATTTTGTTTGTAAATATTTACCTGAATGGTACTGTGGTATTAGAGCTGTGACATGAAGAATTATAATCGTTTAATCATTAAATTAATTAAGTTATTAAATCAAAAACATATTTTAAAATCTACATTTAAAAAAAAAAACAATTTAACAAAAAAAAATACGAAAAGCATTAATGTGAAGAATAGTTAAAATGCAGGTTTAAATCAAATTGAGTGTGTGTTTGCACGTGCATATTCTGCATAATCTATTTTAATACATTGTACAGGCTTACACCTGCATTTATATATGCAATATATGCGGGATTCGAATTCAGACTTTCACACGACCTACAACTCTCAGTGCCATCTTATATTGCTGACTCACCTGATCACACACATCTTGAATAGATAAATAATCATCAATATATGTAATTCGTGCTAAACCAGCACTCATCAGTTGGTTCAGATTACCATCTCCATACATATATACAATTAGTACTCAGCTTTATATTAAGATAACCAATCTTCATACTTTAATGAGTGCTGGTTTAGCATGAAATACGGATATTGGTGATTATTTATCTTTTCAACAAGTGTGTGATCAGGTGAGTCAGCAATATAAGATGGCACTGAGAGTTTAGGTCATGTGAAAGTATGAGTTCAAATCCCGCGTATATTACATATATAAATGCAGTTGTAATCTTGTACAATGTATTAAAATATATTATGCAGAATATGCACGTGCAAACACACTCAATTTGATTTAAACACGCATTTTAACTATTCTTCACATTAATGCTTTTCATATTTTTTTTTTGTTAAATTGTTTTTTTTTTAAATGTAGATTTTAAAATATGTTTTTAATTTAATAACCTAATTAATTTAATGATTAAACGATTATAATTCTTCATGTCGCAGCTCTAATACCACAGTACCATATGGGTAAACTAATATAGTTATTGCAAAATTTTAAAAATGACTTTTAAACATTTGTTTTTAATACAAAAACTTTTGACTAATATGTGTCCTAAATGTGGTAATGTGTCAGATTTTTAAATGAAAAGTCCTTGTATCAATTCCAGCGCCAGTTCTGCTGTCACTTCATGTGCTTAAACTTATTACGAATTCTCCAGTAGTAAAGCCTTTTGATGATTTTTGCCTAATATATTTTCATATTATTGGTATAACTACCCTATATTAAGATATTTATTGCAAAAAAGAGAAAAGAGGTAAAAGTAAATAAATTAATAAATAAAAACAGTTTTAAATCTAATCTCATCAATCTATTATTTATGGAATTAATATTCAGAGACAGAAAATTTCTTATAATTTGACTGCTGTCTTTCTCCCAGGAAATGAATATCCTTTTTATATAGTTTTGAATTTTGATCTTCACTTTCACGTAAAATAAAATAATGTCTGTTCAACTCTATGCCAGCGATGAAATAAAAATAAATCTCTATATATAGAGATGAAAATACAATAAAATTTTACTTTATTTCAATTTTTTTTAGCTTTTTTCCCCTTGTGTCCAATTGTACTAATATTTACTACATAAAATGTCTTGTCTTCATGCCTTAGATATTTGGTAACCGTATTTTTATTTCAAATATCAACTTTGATTTTGGTTACAAAACTATATCTACTTCATTATCTTGTTTGTTCACCTCTCAATAGAAATCATTGATATATCTATTACTCATATATATAATAGATAACATGTTCTTTCATGATCCAAGAAAACTGAAGCAGTCATTAAATCATTATTATTTTTTATTTGTTACATGCTTGTAAAAATATTGATGTTCTTTTAATCTTTTCTCTATGCTCCACCTCGATTCACCTATGTATGATAACATACATCCACAAAAAATTTGATAAACAATACTATTTTTTTTTGCTTGACTAGTATGAACACTTTTAGAATTATTCACTAATTCATTAACATTATTTATAACACAAAATGAAACATTTAACACATTTAATGGCAGTTGAAGAACATTAAATAATTAACCAAAGGTGCTTCTAAAGATTGAAAGAATGTGTATTATAATTAATCACTATTATATTTATTATTTTTATTGTTATTACAATATTTTTTTAATTAATGGACATTTGATTTGTACTATATATATATTGAAGCTGGAAATATAGTACATATTTCTGCTTTACCTAGTGCCAATGTCATCAGCACTAGTGTGGGTTTGAACCCAACCTTTTATATTAACTGGCATCCACCTCATAATAAGTGGTAGTATAATTATAATCAATATTATTATCTTTTATCTAATTAATTTGTATTTTATGATTAACTAACCTTTTATAATAGTTTATTTATTTTATAATATTTGTAAAACTGTATATTATGTTTATTTTATTAAATTGGCATTGATATGTAATTGAATCCTAGATATCTGTAAAATGTTTACAAATATTTTAAATTCTTTTATTAAAATTCATTTTTCTTAAATTAATCAGTTGGTAACATTTTATATTTATCTTTTGATAAATGTGCATTAAAGGATCAGTTATGTAAACAGTGTAATATTTGTAAGAAATATTTTGTAAATTTCTATTTAAGTTTATGTCAAATATTAAATTTGAAAGTCATTGTACCAAATTCATAAAATTTTTCTGAATAAAATTTACATTTTTGTTAATCTAAATATTAATTAAATAGACTTTGTTAATACAATGACTGATAAATGGAATATGCTTGTTGCTGTTTTTTTTTAATTAGCAAATGAACCCTTGGGGCATGTTTAATGCAGGATTATAGATTTCCCTCCAAAGCAGGCACCAACCTCAGAGAACCACTTAGAGCAGTTGCAATTGGCAGTTGTCACTGTAGATTGAATCCTATAGATAAAGCCAGATTAAATAAATAGTGGAAATTTTTGATAAGAAGGGATTTTTATTGAAGAACAGTTCACTGAGGAGAGTAGTTTAGATTTACAGTACATCATGATTAAAGAAATGATGGGGTGAGATTGGCCATTGCTTTCTGGAGCTCTGTTTCCACCAGCTCATCAATGCCTTTCCGGTGTTCTCAACACCCAGCCAGAGACTGTATTGTGTCAAGGAAGCCTGCTAAATGATCTGACTCTATAACTGCCTATTTCAAGCCATGGAATGTCTACCGATTGATTCTGAGGTAATGTCCAATTTGCTGCAAGCCACAGATTCTATTTTACCTGTTTTCTAAATCAATATCAATTTATATTTTATATATCTGTAATGTTTATACAACTTATTTTTAAAATGTGTCTTTTAATTTTTCTCTTAAATTTAAAATATCAATTCTTATAAAAATCTCACATTATTTTGATGTGGCAAATTAAATTAATTTTTGTTGGTTTATTTAGAATATTTGACTTACTGAAATTGCCAAGTATAAAACTCAACGAGAAACTAACTTTAAATCTTCTCCTTCTTATTTTCTCCAGTTAAAAATCATTACAGGAGACTTAATTCCATTAAATTAATTAATTAAAAAAAGCTCGTTTAGTTTTGTACCTCATATTATAAATTTATTTTTAATGACTGAAATTATTTTAAAAGTATCTTATTATTACCTCCAATTTAAAATTGCCCTCATAATTATCGTATTTTATTAAATCAGTTAAGTAAAATCTATTACGATTTCTGTAAAATAAAGGTCTTGAAAGAAAATCGTTGAAAGCATTTTATCAGTATATGTTTCATACACATATTTTTATTTGTCAGAAAATAGTAAAAATTCGATGTATAATTTATTATGCTGTATATTGCCAAACTTCATCAGAAGTGAGTTTGATATTTAATGTGCTCTTTTTATGTTAATTAAAAGACTGATTTATTTTGTAATCTTCAATGATGAACTATTTAATAACTTACTAATACATGAAATATTTGGAAAGTGTGGAAACAATTTATATTTTAGTTTTAGTACTTGCCTTTCTGTTATATTGTATTTTATGATCCATTTCATTAATGGCCTAAGGTTTCTGGGGACTTTCTATTATGTCAGGGAGCCGATTATTTTAATCAGGAATTAAGTTGTTATTTTCGTTAGTGATACACTATCTGTATATGTCTCAGGCATTATGTATTTATAGCTACAAAAATTCATTTATTATTAGTATTTTGCTTTGCTACTTACTCCTCAGGACCTTTGGAAATTTAAATGTGACCAGTCCAATCTTTCACTTTCCCTCAAAGTAGATGTAGTTCATACCAAAGGATCCTTTTTTGGGCATTGCCATTAAGATGTGTATGGGAAATCCAGCACAACAAAAATATTATTATTATTATTCAGAGACATGTTTCGGCTGGAGAGCCAGCATTTCTCCACATCTACCTGTATATATCAGGGATTTCTTTTAGCAAAGCCACCTAGAGTTTCATAACAGACCTCATTTATTCTTTTGAATGTGATCTATAATAGCATACTGCCTTCATTATCATTTTATATCTTTATTTAGCAAACCTGAAATGCTCTCTGCCGTGATGGCACGTCTTTCACAAAACAATCCCGTTAATTAGTTAAATATGATTATCTAATTTATTTACAATGAAGTATTCTGCTTTCCACACTCATTATAGAAAACTGATTTAACTGTAATAGTGTTTTAAATGCACATTTTCATGTCTTGTAATATATATAATAGATTTATTTGTCATCTCTTAAAGAGGGTTAATAATATTTTATTGCTGATTGGTTCACGGCAGACCAATTAACAAACTTTTATTATTTTATTAAATGCCTTGCATTTAGCCGAATCAAAATGAATTCAAAAAAATAACCTAGTTGTATAAACATAACTCTATTTATTTTGTATAACAATAACCAATTCCTTAATAAATTCCTATAATATTATTATTTTAAATTAGCTTAGTTTGTCATCACTCCAAATCTCTAAGGTTAATTATTCTATTTATTTATAATATTTCTTTGATTTAAAGTCACTTTTTTGTAATTTTTCCAGAAAGAATTATCATTATTATGGTTCAAACCATTTAGTAATCAATATCCAATCACATCTGTACTGTTCTGCAATTCACTAAATCATTAATTTCTTATATAAACTCATTATTTTGAGTCTCTTTGTGAACCATGACCTCCAGCTGGGATAGAATAAAATCAAGCACTGCTTGTGTCATCACAAACATTATCCATTAGTCAGAGAGGCAATAGTTCAGGAAAATAGGTTAGGATTTACCCTTGCCCTGACATCTGTATCTTGTGCATGGTTGGATTCAAGGTACTTTTGCTTGGATTATTGGTCTTGTTGAATGAATACACGATTTTGACCAGCACAAAGCAAGTCATATATAATGTGACATTGCTTTTATAAGCTTTTATTTACAAATATGTAATACAGAGAGTGTACCAATAGTTCAAACAAGCTCTTAATTCATATATTCGGTAAGAGAAAATTTATTTTAAATCTCTTTCTGGAACATTCCTATCCCCAGACCAATTGGTTTAGAGCTCACCTCAGTGAGAAGTTAGAACATTCAGACACTAAATCTAAAATATCATCTCAAAACTAGCACTTATTTAATACATAATATTTAAGTAGAAACTCTGAAATATCAATAAAGAGCTTGTTTGAGTTATTGGTGCACTCTCTTTATTAAATATATATATATTGTACCGGGTTCTCTCTGCAGAAGATCTTACTTACCCTGCAAAGGTTTTGGCCGGTTTCAAACTTCTTTAAAACACATTTATAATCTTATAAATATTACATGAACGAACCGGCATGTTCGAGCAAAATGGGAGATATTATTGATAGCTTTAACTATCAACAATGGCCCACCTCGGCTGCTAGATTCAAACCCCTACTATCCAAACACTTTATTTGTTTTGGAGTAAACTCCGGGTGCCAGTTATCTATTCAGAAGAATAAACAACGTATTTGGTCAGTAGGCTCATAATCCAGCACTCAAAACAATTCCCTTAACTAGCTCAGTCTAATTTAAATCATTAATAAAATATTGGTAAGAAGAGATTGATAAAAAGAATTGACCAACAAAAGACAATTTATTAACTAACATTAATTTACTAAATTTAAACATCTTTATAATTTAATAATACACACACATTTTAAATTAACATTTCTAAACTAGTTTAAATATTCTTGTAGATTTTTATAATAGAACACTGGTATTTATCTAATTTAACTAATAACACTGATATAATGATCACGCACATATTAATTCATATAGCATTCACAAATATAATAATAAAACACTAATAGCATTTGAAACTTAAACACACATATCAATAGTTCATTTTATGTATGATATAGAGTTCAGATAAGTAGACTCTTGGAGGATTCACACGAATTAATGCAATGCAATGGCTATTACAGTATAAACGAAATAAGCAAATGTTTTACCTAGGATTTTCAATGTAGATTTAGAACTTTGTTTTCTTCCTATTTGTTGCTTCTTCCAGCTGGCTGGGACATTTCCTTGATGAGTTTCCTTATTATTCACGATCATTACTATTGGAGACAATTAGATGTTGATGGAGATTTCGAAGTTGTTAAGCAGACATTATTTCACGGGCAGATCTTGCTGTTTTCATCGGACATCAGACTGTGGAGAGAGGCGTGTATTTCCCAAACTGCTCAACACCGCATTTTTGTTTCTAGATTTAACTTAACTGATTGAAATTAAATGACTCAATTGATTTATGAACTGACTTGTTTCAACTGATTGTCCAATAAAATATCCAGTATTTATACCGACGATGTGTTGTCCCTTTAATATCCTCCGGCAAATATCTGTTGTCGAAATTCTTTAGCAATTAATCCTTTGATAAACATGTTTTGGAAGATTGTTTAATTAGTAATAGCCATGCAGAAATGTTTTATATTTTAATTAATAGCCATTGCCGTGTTTTTTAATGATAATCTTCTTTTATTTCATTTTAATACTTATTACGCATACATTTTTTATTTATTTACCATCGCACATATATATGCACATATATTACTAGTTTTAAGATTATTTTTCTTTTAATTCGAATGAAAAGAGATTTGTATTTTTTTAAACTTTAAATTATTTATATTTTATGAATACTAATAAGAAAACTCTTTACTTCCTTTTTATAAAACCTTTAGTTGATTTTTCTAACGAAAGACCCCTCTCCCCTTCTAATTAATAAATTGTAACTTTTATTTCAAACTAAAGATAGAAAACTATTTGACTTTTACTTTTTCTTTCATGAAAGATTTTTTTTTTTTTTTTTTAAAACTCTGACCCTTTAATTTTACTTTTGATAGCAAACTGATTTTGTTTACTTAAAGCAACCTTTTAGATTTTTATAACTTATTTATTATTTAATAATTTTTTTAGGCAAAATCATCATGAGCCAATTTCAATATTGGTACATTACACCGCCCTCCCTTTGAGAGTAAAATGTGTCTATTTTTGACCATTTTATCTCTGACAACATTAAATCTTCATTTATTATTCTTTCTAAGTTTACTTTTTTGATATCTTTTACTTTACATACCAAGGGCAATCTGTTTTGACTATCCTTTCCTTCTATCTATGCCGAATACATTGTTCACAATGATCTAAATCATGGATAATGACCACCGGGACAAACTAATTTTGTGGCACAGGGATCTTTTGGAAATGACACGGAAGCAGATTCTCTGACTTAAACTGACTTACACGTATATAAAATCGAAGCTTCATTTGCAGGGTTTCTACTGGACTTGAAAAAAAAAATCGCTGCAAATGGCAGCAATTTTCAACTGTCCATTTTCGACTTACACTTTGGAAAGAGGAATGATCCCTGATAAGTCCATTACGGGTACTAAATTTTATCCAATCGGCAGCTTTAAACTTATCCTTAACTAAACTTATTTCTATACTACCCTCATTCCCTTTTGCTATAGATAAATTCATACACATGTGTATATGTGCAGCACAATTCTACACTTACTAATATTCTAAATATAGGGTTATTACTGGACTTGCTTACAGGGAATCTATAATAAATAAATCCCTTCTTGCATGCATCATGAGGTGCAGCAGTGCCAAGAAAATAACATAAAAGGATATCTGGATAAATACATTTCAGGTACGCATCATGAGGTATCGTATTTACCCGAATATTACCAGTGTATGTGTGCATATATACACCTGTATACTTATACACACTTGATACACTTAGATTGACTTTATATTTTTTTATTATTAATCTTACAACTTTATTTTAAATTCATATGAACATTGCTTTAACATTTTTATTAATCTAATCTCACAATATTATTCTAAACTACCATGGACATCAGTTTTCATATTTATTTATATTAATCTAATCTCGAATATTATTTTCAAACCCTTATGAACATTTTAAATATTAGTTTTACAATACTATTTTTAAACCATCATGGACATCAGTTTACATATTTATTTATATTACGGAATCATATTTTAAATCATTTACTTAACTTCTTTATTAACGTGCGTGCATTCAGAAAACTATTTTATTTTATTGCTCTTTATTATTATACTGACATTTGATTTGACTTAATTACTTTAAACCATTTATTTACTTTCTTTTAATAATGTGCGTATATTCAAAAAACTATTTATTTAACTTGATTTTATCGATTTTATTTTAACTATTTGACCTACTTATTTATTTACGAACCCTTTTCTTAATTAATATGTGCGTTGAGAAAAAAAAATCTTTTACTTTACGAAGCCTCCATTATTATTATTGCTTTCAAACATTTAATTTATTATTCAGTTATTTTTAATTTTATTATTTTAGTTTTAAATAGAAGTTTCAGATTTAAACTTCTCAAATTATTGACATTAGAATAATCATATTCCTGCTCATTGTCCATTTCCGGTCCTTTTTGTTTATTTCCTTTACTATTCTGCCCATTTACTATCTTTTAAATATGTCCAGCGGTTCCTTCTTTCCTTCTACTAACTCAATAATATAAATTATACTCCATATTCTCACATCTCTCTTTCGATTAAAATTTATTTTATCTCTTTCTCTTTCCATTCTATTTTCAACCTTGTACATTAGAAAACCTTTAAGCTTCACAGACCTCCGTATTTTTCTTAACTGTGAATATTTTTTCCTATTCTTTCTCTTAGTTTTAAATCTCCATTTAAAATGAACATGAATTTTTACTTTAACCTTTTTATATTTTTGTAAAAACTTTTCAACGCTATCTTCTACTTTGAACTTATGTCTCTCTTCTATTTCTTGATCTCTATTTGTTTTGACTTTTTCTGTAGCAATGCTATCTGATTCTAATTTAATTTCTATTTCCAAACTACTATATTTATCACTATCTGACTCTACTATCTCTTTCATGACCTCCACATTTTTATTTTCATTGACAAAATCTATTTCTACGATCTCTTTACTCAACTCATTTTTCAACTCCTTTTCCACCTCAACTTCTTTTTCTCTTTCCTGAGTTTCTTCTACTTCTCCCATTATTTCTCTTCTCATTTCTTTAATTTCCCTAATCATTTCTTCCTTTATAGCCTGCTGGCCCTGTTTAACTTCACTAATTTCTTTCTTTATTTCTGCTTTACACTCTGCCATCATTGCTTACAGACGTTTCTTGAATTCACTCAAATCCTCCTTCATTTCTATTACCAACTTCATCAACATCTTCATCATCATCTGTGACTCACTGTCTTCTTTTTCTACAACTCCCATTTTTAAAACAATATTTTATTTCACTAAATTTAATATATGACTGGCTGCAGAAAGTAGTTTGCTGTTAACTGAAAGGAGACCCTTTGATTCCTCTTGGAGGCCTTAAAGGAACCGAGCAGGGCAAATTCCTAATGTCCACTCCATACATTCTTGTCGTTGCAGCTGTTATTACTATGTGATTATTCATATAGTATATGAACATGGATGGGCTGCTCACCAACACACATTAGCCAGCGTGGTGAGTTTATTGGCTTTTTACCTCTAAGTTTAAGATCAAGAAACACCATGGTCTTTCTTCTCAGTGCCTGATAAGGCAGAATGAATGTTTGTGTAAATGATAAATATTTTTCCAATACATATATACAATTATGACAGACAAAAATAAAGCATGGCCCTTATTCCCAGGAGGCTGTAACGTCACCAACCAAGGCAGCGGTTGGTGGCCGAAGGTGGAGGGTGCTAAGAATCACCTGATTGTGGACCCAGGCTGCCATTTGATGACGACTTTTTATTTAGGTACTTACAACTGCAGATCACTTTCAAGTGAAGGAAGATTGCAAGAATTAGAAGAAGAACTGTCTTATATTAAATGGGACATTATTGGACTTTGTGAAGTTAGAAGAAAAGGAGAAGAAACAATTGATTTAAAAAGTGGACATATACTCTATTATAAAGGCACACATATTGGAAATACAAGTGGAGTAGGATTCATTATAAATAAAAAGTGGAAGAACAATATTGTGGAGATTGATGGTGTATCGGACAGAGTGGCAAGATTAGTTATACAACTTAATAGCAGTTACCAAATGCAGATAATTCAGGTTTATGCTCCAACAAGTTCTCATAGTGATGAAGTAGTAGAAGATTTTTATATGGATGTACAAAGGCTTTTGAGCAGAGTAACAACATTTTAAAATTGTTATGGGAGACTTTAATGCTAGAATTGGTAGACAAATGAAAGATGAAATTGCTGTAGGTAATTTTGGTTATGGTGATAGAAATGAGAGAGGACATAGACTTGTGGAGTTTGCAGAAAAAGAAAAACTTTATATTATGAATTCATTTTTTGAGAAGAATGTTAAAAGGAAATGGACATGGAAACATCCAAATGAAGATACAGCAGAATTGGATTATATTTTGACTAACAGAAAATACATATTTCAAGATTGTAATGTTCTTAATAAATTTAACACAGGAAGTGATCATCGATTAGTAAGGTGTAAGTTACGTGTTAATGTAAAACTAGAGAGACAAAAATTATTAAGAAAAACAATATTTAGAGTTGATATTCCTAATCTTCAGAAACAATCTAATGAATTTAAATTAGAACTTACAAATAGGTTTCAAATGTTAGGAGATTTTGAACATGATTCAGATTTGAATGAAATTAATATGAAAATAACTGATACACTTATAAAAACTGCAACAAACATAGCTGGTAGAAAAAAGCAGCAATTGACTAATAAAAAATTTCTACTGAGACTAGAGAATTTATGAAGAAAAGAAGGAATATGAAGATATACAAAAATGATGTACTAAAAAGAATTGAATATCTCGAATTTTGTAAAATGGTACGGAAAAGAGTTGAAAATGATATAAGAAAGTATAACTGTGAAATAGCAAGGAAAGCTGTAGAAGAAAATAAAAGTCTCAAAAATGTTAAACAACATTTTGGTATTGGTAGGAAATTTATATCTGCAATAAGAAAAAAAAGATGGAATTATTACTAAAAAGAGAGATGACATCATGAAATTGGTAGAAGATTTTTATCAAGAATTATATAGTAATAAAGAACAAGTACCTCCTATATCTATTACATCTTCCGAATTGTCCAGAATTTTAAATAAAGAAGTGAGACATGCATTTAAGTGTATGAAGAAAGGAAAGGCTCCAGAAAATGATGGAATTATAATTGATATATTAAAAGAAGCAGGTAAAGAAATAGAAACAATTTTAGCAAAGTTATATACCAAATGTCTAATTGATAAAGATGTACCGGAAGATTCGAAGAATGCAGTAATAATATTAATATTTTAAAATGGTGATAAAGAAGATATTAGAAATTACAGACCTATCAGCCTTTTATCAGTTTTATATAAAATTTTTACCAAGATAATTACAACTTGTCTACAGAGAACTTTGGATTTCTACCAACCAAGAGAACAAGCTGGATTTAAAAGTGGTTTTAGTACAATAGATCATATCCAGGTATTGAGAGAAGTCATAGAAAGGACAAACGAATATGAGTTGTCATTATGTTTTGGATTTGTAGATTATGAAAAGGCATTCGATTCTATACACATTTCTTCAGTGATTAAAGCATTGGATCATCAAGGTATAGATGCAGGATATTGTCATATTTTAAAGAATATTTATAAAAATGCAACAGCAACAATTAGATTACATAATGATACTGGAAAAATCAACATTGAGAAATGTGTAAGACAAGGTGACTCCATATCTCCAAAACTCTTTACAGCAGTGCTGCAAGAAGTATTTTGTGGATTAAAATGGGAAACTAAAGGAGTGAAAGTAAATGGAGAGTATTTAAGTCATTTAGATTTTGCAGATGATGTAGTTGTTTTTGCAAATAATGCTTCAGAGCTGCAGGAAATGTTGCAGGAGTTAGCAGATGAAAGTAGAAAAGTAGGACTAAAGATAAATGTTAAAAAGACTAAAGTAATGTTTAATCGATTTGCTCAAAATATGAAAATAAAGATTGATTATGAAGAATTAGAAGAAGTTAACAGTTACAAATACTTTGGTCAGATTATTAATACAGATGGAAACATAATGGAGGAAATTAATCATAGAATTAAACTTGGTTGGAGTGCTTTTGGTAGAAATAACTTGATACTAAAAGGAAATATGCCTATGTGTTTGAAAAGGATGGTTTTTAACAAATGTGTTTTACCAGTTCTTACTTATGGATCTGAGACTTGGACACTTAATAGAAGAGCAATACAGAGACTTCAGACCACTCAAAGGAGTATGGAGAGATGTATGTTGGGAGTAACAAGAAGAGATCGAAAACGCAATGTATGGGTAAGACAACAAACAGGTGTTACTGACCTTATTGAAAAAATTAAAAGATTGAAATGGAGTTGGCTGGACATGTTGCTAGAAGAGATGATAATAGATGGACAATTGAAATTTTAAACTGGATTCCAAGAGATTGTAAAAGACCCAGAAAAAGACCACATGTGAGATGGATGGATGATATAAGAAAATGTGCTGGGATGTTGTGGAGAAGAGAAGCTAAAGATTGGAGAAGATGGATTAAACTTGGAGAGACCTTCATCCTGCTGTGGATTGACAATGGTTGATGATGAATATATGACTTATTTATTTATTTTCTTACTAAAACGGAAACACACGCTGACCACCCCTTTTGTCCATTTTTCTACCCGATCTTAACACTTCAGCTCCACCCATAATACCCAATTGTCTCTGATTTAACATAAAGATTTATTTTAAATAACATAAATATTAAAATCTCTTTTCATTTAAAGAAAAAAATTTTTGGTCAATTCTTTTTTTAAAATTAAAACACTTTTACATACGTAATTTAGCTTTTGTATAAAATTTTTTCGAAAAAGAAACAAAGTATTTAATTACTATTGTTTCTTAGATCCAGCCCCAAGTTAGGTATAGCCATTTAATGTACTGGGTTTGCTCCGCAGAAGATCTTACTTATCCTGCAAAGGTTTTGGCTGGTTTCAAACTTCTTTAAAACACATTTATAATCTTATAAATATTACGTGAATGAACCGGCACGTTCGAGCAAAATGGGAGATATTATTGATAGCTTTAACTATCAACAATGGCCCACCTTGGCTGCTAGATTCAAACCCCTACTATCCAAACACTTTATTTGTTTCGGAGTAAACTCCAGCACCAGTTATCTATTCAGAAGAATAAAGAACATATTTGGTCAGTAGGCTCATAATCCAGCGCTCGAAACAATTCCCTTAACTAGTTCAGTCTAATTTAAATCAATAATAAAATATTGGTAAGAAGAGATTGATAAAAAGAATTGACCGACAAATAGAGTTTAATTTTAAAGACAATTTATTAACTAACATTAATTTACTAAATTTAAACATCTTTATAATTTAATAATACACACACATTTTAAATTAACATTTCTAAACTAGTTTAAATATTCTTGTAGATTTTTATAATAGAACACTGGTATTTATCTAATTTAACTAATAACACTGATATAATGATCACGCACATATTAATTCATATAGCATTCACAAATATAATAATAAAGCATTAATAGCATTTGAAACTTAAACACACATATAAATAGTTCATTTTATGTATGATATAGAGTTCATATAATTAGACTCTTGGAGGATTCGCACGAATTAATGCAATGCAATGGCTATTACAGTATAAACAAAATAAGCAAATGTTTTACCTAGGATTTTGAATGTAGATTTAGAACTTTGTTTTCTTCTTATTTGTTGCTTCTTCCAGCTGGCTGGGACATTTCCTTGATGAGTTTCCTTATTATTCATGATCATTACTATTGGAGACAATTAGATATTGACAGAGATTTCCAAGTTGTTAAGCTGACATTATTTCACAGGCAGATCTTGCTGTTTTCATCGGACATCAGGCTGTGGGGAGAGGCGTGTATTTCCCAAACTGCTCAACACCACATTTTTGTTTCTAGCTACAATTAACGTAACTGATTAAAATTAACTGACTCAATTGATTTGTGAACTGACTTGTCTCAACTGAGATTGTCCGATAAAATATCCAGTATTTATACTGATGGCGTGTTGTTCCTTTAATATCTTCCGGCAAATATCTGTTGTCAAAATTCTTTAGCAATTAATCCTTTGATAAACGTGTTTTGGAAGATTGTTTAATTAGTAATAGCCATGCAGAAATGGTTTTTTATATTTTAATTAATAGCCAATGCCGTGTTTTTTAATGATAATCTTCTTTTATTTCATTTTAATATTTATTACGCATACATTTTTTATTTATTTACCATTGCACATATATACGCACATATATTACTAGTTTTAAGATTATTTTTCTTTTAATTCGAATGAAAAGAGATTTGTATTTTTTTAAACTTTAAATTATTTATATTTTATGAATACTAATAAGAAACCTCTTTACTTCCTTTTTATAAAACCTTTAGTTGATTTTTCTAATGAAAGACCCCTCTCCCCTCCTAATTAATAAATTGTAACTTTTATTTCAAACTAATGATAGAAAACTATTTGACTCTTACTTTTTCTTTCACGAAAGATTTTTGTTTTTTTTGTTTTAAAACTCTGACCTTTTAATTTTACTTTTGACAGCAAACTGATTTCGTTTACTTAAAGCAATCTTTTAGATTTTTATAACTTTTTTATTATTTAATAATTTTTTTAGGCAAAATCATCATGTGCCAATTTCAATATTGGTACAATATATATATTGAAACCTTAAAAAATGAGATGACTGTAAAATATAATATAAACAATAACCTGACAGAGACATAAACAATAGAGGCAGACTAAACCTCAAGCTAAACATAGCAGTATAATAAACTCAGGGTTACATGTAGCTAATTGAATGATCACCTTAAAATCTAAACTAGCTCTTTTGTATGCTGCCTTAAAAGATAAGTGCATCAAGATAAATGCAAACATCAAATAAAAAAACAATTCTAATACTCTATTATAATAAACAAGACATAAGTTGAGTGTGTGCTGATACACTCACTTTAAAACAATAACTCTTAAAATCTTGTACAGCTCATTACACAAAAGGTTAGGTTACTTTCAACACTCTTCATGTAACACATCTTCTAAAATAAAATTAGATCTTATACTCACAATGATTCTTCTAAATAATAAGATCTCAGGTATAGTAATTATTTCTTAAAATAATTATGATAACCACATCCCGTGGTTCTTTCAATAATGAAGTCTTCAATAATCAATAATCTTGGTTTTATTTCTTAAAACTAACCAAGAATGTGATCCTAGTGACAAATAATAACAATAAGATACAGTTTCACCTTTAAGATGATATCTTAGCAAATCAAAAAATTATTAAATTTAAAATTAAACATGAAAACTCATATTAAAAATAAATAATAATTATACTCTGCTATAATAACATTCATGATTTTATGAATAAGAAAGAGAGTTTCGTTGCTACCTAAATATCACACTAACAGATTATGATCTTAACTCAAGATGAATAAAGTAAAGCGATTTTATAATAGATAAATAAAATAATCTTATTTTAATTAAAACAAATAAAATAATCTCTGTGGATGTTGTCTTAACATCAACAATATAATTTAATAAAGTAACTTTTATATCATATTTTCTTTCAATGCATAAAATAAATATGTGTGGCATGGTTAGATTTCTGAGACTGCAGATGATGATGAAAAAGATCACAAATCGCAAGTTAGTCATTAAAATAATATTTGTTGACATTTATTACATGGAAAAGCAAACATTAACTTATTGAATAATGTTTATAAATTCCAAAATTCCCCAGACAAAAAATAAAATTATAGTTGATTTAAAATACTAATAAAAATAATAAGTAAATCAGAAATCTTAATGTGATTTCTTACAAATGCAATAAAATTCTCACTTTTAATAAACTCACTTTTTATTATACAGTCCCTATGTGAAAAATATTCAAAAACTATGGTAATGATGAATTTGGAAGATGTATAAATTTTTATAGCCACATGAACTATTATATATTTAATATTTAAATACAAGTGTATTGTATCTAGTTTAAGCTAGATATAATTAGAGAGAATTTGAACCCAGACTTTTAAGCTCCCTTTACTCATTCATCCCATCTATACAATTGATACACATGACCACATACATCTAAAAAAGACAAATGATCTCCAATAAATGTATTTTGTGCAGAACTAGCACTCATCAGTTGGTCCAACTGATGACCTGGACCAATTTTTGAGTGCTGTTTCATCACAAAATACATATGTTGGAGATCATTTATCTTTTCTACATCTATGTGCTCATGTATGTTGGTGTCTCTAGATGAAGTGGATAACTAAACGCAGCTTAAAATTGTGGGTTCAAGTTCCCTCTAATTATAAATTTAAGAACAAACATATTTTATTGGGCTTTAAAATATCCGGATATGCAAGCTAGGCATATCAACAAGATTTACACATTAAAACCATTCTGATTTATCAAGAGCATAAATGAAGTCATAGTTGTCATTATGCAGCACCTTGAAAACATATCAAAAAGCATAATAAAGAATGCTTAAGTATCACACATGACTTTATGAAAATATATCACCAAGATAAACATCAAGGGATTGAAAAAAGTAAAGGCAAAAATAAGATGATGGAATACATTTAGATAAGCACATACACAAGAGGGCAATAATGAGCTAGAATCTTGTTTCTACTCATAAAAATATGACAATAAATCATCAAATAGACAGGGTGTTGCCTAAATATAGCATTTCATGCTTAATATCACAAATATATAGTAAAACTCACTGGGATAATAAAACAATATATAAGATTGGGAAAACACAACTATCTCCTATAATACCATATACCATATAATACTAAATTGTCCAAGCACTTTACTATTGTTACACAATGCATTATTTGTCACCCTTTCTTACAGTTTACAGTTTTGATTGCCCCAGAAATCTTCTTCAGAACTTTATATCTCGTAAACAGTTGATGTTAGGAGATATAAAGTTCTGAAGAAGATTGCTGAGGCAATGGAAACTGCAATGCAATAATAAAGAAAACTGCAATACAATAAGAAAGAGTAGTTATTATATCTCCTATAATAACAACAAATAACTGATCTGTAAAACTGAAGAAATATGGAAAATATAGCTAAGGCCATGAAATTGTGCCAAAACAATTCAATAATAAAAATATCTATCAACTTTGTGAACTTTTACAAACATTTATTTACTTTCTAAATAACTCCAAAAGAGGACAATTATAATATAGTTTAAAATTTTGCTACTCTGGGTAATATTATGTGAACTTAAATAAAAATGCATATTCAACCCAAGTATAAAATAATACAGAGAAATAAAATAAATATAACATATGGAAAAATAAATACTACAACTAAATATCTTTACCCATTTACCAAATAAAATAAACAGTCCTTAAGTTTGCATTTTTCCATACCATTAACACAGGATTTTCAGGAACTCCAGACAACATTGAAGATTAAATCAATAAACAGCAATTAAAAATGATGTAAGTAGAAAATCAAATTACTGATACAAATAAGATAAACATTCTAAATAAGCGATGTAGATTAAATAAATAATAAAATAAGTGGCATAAATAGTTTGCATATATTTTAAATATGTTGGATAATAAGATAATAAGCATTGTAAATTTTAATAACATGCTGAATAGATGATAATAATATTTCCTTCTGTAAGATACAATTCATAGCTTCACAAAGAATATAAATGAAAAGTATATATTTAAAATAGAACATGGTGATGAATTAAAATCAATATTCTCAAACAATAAATATATTTTAAGTATAATAACTTAAAACAAACAATATAATACTGAAGAATTATAATAAATTTTAAGAAGAGAGTAACATCTTCATGCTCTCAAATCAAGATGCTTCAGATTGACCTATAAAATGTGAATTTAGATTATAGATAAACAGCCATTCTTTATTACAAAATAAAATTTTTATTGTGAAAAAAAAACAGTAATACAATGGGGCTATGTTAATCAACATTTCAAAGCTGAAAAAAAAATTACAGACATTGATAATTATCACATGATCACATTTCCTATACTAGCACATTAATTGTTGATAAACAGAGCAAAACTCTCCATACAGTATTGCCACCTGTGCTAAACAGAGTAATCAATGGATGCCAGAAGGCTTGTGCATAAAATCCCTATCTAATGCCTACTCATCCAATATCCCCAGACTAGTTTCTGGCTTGTGGCCTTCGTCAGTGAGGAGCTTTGGATCTGAGAGCACTGCATTTAGATCTTAGGATCTAATGCAACCCTCTAGCAACCACCTTTTATCTCAGCTTAACTACTAAACTATGAGAATGAAATTGAAAACACAAAAATATTTTCAATCTAAGCTCAATAGCTTAAATAGTTATATGGGTCTGAACTCAGTTCAGCACCCATACATTTTGGTGTCTTTGGCTCTTTTACAACCAAAGCCACCACTATCCTATTAGGCAGGATTGGTGTTAAACCATTAAGCATCACATTAATGTGCTAGTATAGGAAATGTGATCATGTGATGCTTAATGGTTTAACACCAATCCTGCCTATATGGATAGTGGTGGATTTGGTTGTAAAAGAGCCAAAGACACCAAAATGTATGGGTGCTGAACTGAGTTTAGACCCATATAACTATTTAAGCTATTGAGCTTAGATTGAAAATATTTTTTGGTTTTCAATTTCATTCTCATAGTTTAGTAGTTAAGCTGAGATAAAAGGTGGTTGCTAGAGGGTTGCATTAGATCCTAAGATCTAGATGCAGTGCTCTCAGATCCAAAGCTCCTCACTGATGAAGGCCACAAGCCAGAAACGAGTCTGGGGATATTGGATGAGTAGGCATTAGATAGGGATTTTATGCACAAGCCTTCTGGCATCCATTGATTACTCTGTTTAGCACAGGTGGCAATACTGTATGGAGAGTTTTGCTCTGTTTATCAACATTGATAATTAGTTATAAACATTTGAGTTGTGATATTGCTTTGTCCACTCTTGATTAGTCTAAATTGGGAATGTCAAAAAGGGACCAAGTCTCTTCAAATAATTTCTTGGAGCAGTGAAGGTCATCTCTTGTTTTGATTTTATACATTGTCCTGAGAAAGAAGAGCTCCTCTTGTTCTGATACCCCAAGACCAATTTATAATGAACAGCCCATATTGCTTATACTATAAAAATTGAAATTCTAATCCTTGAATAAATCCGGAGTTCACACAATCCTTGATGGAGGTGATTGTGTATAGCCCAATTTTTGAGTGATCACCAATTATTTTGCTTATTTTTGTTAATCTGATGCAATCATTAATTAGATGATCTATAGTTTCTGCACTATGTTTACACAATTGGCAAGTAGGTTCAAGCTTAGTAAAACCTCTCTTATATACTAGAAACCAATTTATGGCAACAAATCCACGTTATATTTGATAGTAAAGTCCAGATATGGGGCTCAAGGCTCCATTACTTATCTTTATAAAGTCCCTATTTTGTGTTGAGGTTTGAGAGTCCCCTCTTTAATCAAAAAATACATTGTTTGGCGATTATAAATGTTTAAAGCGCCTGTGAAAAAGGATTAAGCCTTTCCCCTTTATAATTGCATATTGCTTGTGTGCTCGATAAATAATTAAAATATTGTGATGCTATAATAACTCAGATTATATGTAACTAAACAGGAGATGAATGAAGCTTCCAATGAGCTACATAATGTAAATAAACTCTTCAAAAATGGATTGTACCACTCATCTCTTAAGCATTTATTTTTGTATATGCTTAGTTTATGCACATAATTTTAAATAAAGGGGTGAATTCGATTTACTGATTGTATATACTTATAGAATAAATGATAAGAATCGCCATTTAAATATTCAGGTTTATTTACATTATATAGCTCATTAGAAGATTCAGTTACTTTCTCCTGTTTAGTATATTCTGAATGTCTGATTTTAGTTTCCTGTTGTGCCTGAAAAACTGGTTTAGAGTGAAATATATATTAAGTCATGTAAGAATTACTCATTTCATAGAGATATAAAAACATAATGATGGTTTTATTGATTCAGAATTCATAAGAAATTTAAATGCTGGAAATGAAAGAGCTCGTCCACAAACCTTCGACCTTGAGTTCCAGAGTCCGCCATATTTACTATTGCCCAAATTATATTTTTCACGTAGAGTACCCTTTTCAAATGCATTCTCTTATGCTATTAAGTACAAGTTTTCAAGCAGCATTGTTTTGTACGATACTCAGTATGATTATCTATTTATTCTTTTTCCAAATTAATAAGTTTTATTCATCAATATTATTTATGTTATTTAAAATCTTGCTCTCTAAACAATATCTTGTTTACATGTGACATACTTTAACTTTATCATATTTTTAATTTTAAAAAATCCTATAATTATAACGAATAATATTTTTTGTAATGCAAATAATCATCTATTGTTTAGTTATAAATATTGCAAATAGTTTTAATAAAAGAAAAATAATAAATTAATCAAAGGAAAACTATTATTTGGAGTATTTATATTACATTCGATTTTATAAATGTTACTTTAAAAAGAAGAAAGCAAATACTCATTAAAAATATCAATACAAAATTATATAAGTTTTATAACGATTTGTGTTATTAGAAAGTCGTTTTTAATAAATAAATTACTGTCTGTCCATTAGTCTATTACTGAAAGACGTATTTATCATGCGATAGGGACTACCACAAAATTATAACACACGTAAAACGTAATTGGCTGTCAAATATGATTGTAGCAAAGATTGATTTTAAAAAATGATTTTAATCCTGTTAACGTTAATTATCTCATTAAATTGATGTCTAATATTATATTCCAGATATTTTTCTGATTCAGAAAAAAGGAGAATCAAAATCCCATTTCAGCAAAATCCTACAACTTTATGAACTACCTATAATCCATATGGATGACATTCTACTAAGATATATTGTTAGTTTTAGAAATTTACCTCCTCAAAACGTCAAAATATTTTCACAAAGTTCTTAATCCTTTGACATACATATCCTGTCCTTTGTCAGAGATTCTAAGCTCTTAAAATTAATCCAGAACATGAAATTGAAAGAACTGAAATAAGGATAAGCTTTGATGCGGAAAGCTTATTCCAGAATATATCCTGTTATGAAGCATTGTTCATATTGCAAGGAAAAATATTAAATGTTAATATTGTATAAGTTAGAACAACTCTTCCTATTGATAGTATAATAAAACTTCTAATCCTTTACATAACAAAATATGGTGTCAATACAATTTAAAATTCTTCCAGTAAAATTAAGGTTGGCTATGGTTATCATTCATGATTAACAAAATTTATATATACACCTAGAAGTCTGGCTTTGCTATGTTGATGATGCATTTGTTTTATGACCACATTGTGAAGTGCTATTACAAACTTTCTGGATATAGATCAATGTCATATGCTCTTCACAATAGAATTGGAAGAAAACGAAAATTTTTAGCGTACATTTCCAATCATATCAGAGTCACAAACCATGGAATTATATTATTGCTATGGCAGAGGGAAAGAAGTTTGTTTACAGACTAGTAATTTGGCCAAATAGATTATCAACGTAAAACAAACACATGAAGAATGGTTATCCATCAACTATCATTAAGAAAACCTTAAATAGACAACAAAAGAAAGCATTAAAAAAATAATAAATATGGCTACTGTAGATTCATACTTACTGAAGATAACAGATAAACTAAAGAAAATCTGCAATCAACATAACCTTCTCAAAATCATAACACTCTATAAGGAATTCTAACCTCTGCAAAAGCTAAATTTAAAATGCTGAAAAATAAAATTGTATCCACAAGCACCATATTAATATAGACAAATGTATATTGGTGAATCCTGTCACCTCATTTAAAAGTGATCAAAAGAATTCAAACTGATGATAAGAAAAACAGATATATCTAAAGTAGTAGACCATGTAAATACCAGTACCAAGGAAGTTATGTTTGATTGGGAAATCAAAAAAATATTGATTAAAGAGGAAAAAACACAAAGAAGAAAATATAAAAAAAATCTGCTCATGCAGTAATAGCAAATAGCCCCATAAGTCAATCTGAGTGCAATAATTCATAGTGTTTGAAAATTATTTATTAATCTTGAGTTATAAACAAATGCAGAAATCAAGACTCTCATAAATAAATATGTGAGATTTCTACTGATTCATCTTTGATAAAAGAGTTTAATTAATTAGAGTATTGCCATAAATTCAGAACTTATGAATCTAAAAATCACATGTTCAATTCCCTTGTTAGTACTATCACTGGTCAGGTCAGCAATTACAGCAGAATAAAAAATAATACCACTTAAAACATTGTGCTATTTATTAATCTGTGTGTTATTAGTAACATTTGATTGTACAGTATTTGAAAAAGTTTTAATTTTTCTAAAAACATTTAACAATTATTATATCTGTTTAATATATATATATATATTAGTTCTATGGTTGCAGCAAAAATATGCAGTAAAAACATTAACAGGATATAAATAAATATTTGAAAACTAGCCACTCTTCACAAACCTGGGGCTTAATTGTAAATATAGGGGATTTGAACTCAGATTTTCAATGATATGGGTGGCTGAAAAGTTGGAGGTTAGAGTGGATTGAAGACTGTCCATTAAAGTGTGAAGATTTGCTATCTTAATATAAACTGAGCACTAATTATATATATGTGCAGAAGATGATAATCTGGACCAACTGATGAGTATTGTTTTAGCATGAAATATGTATATTGGTGATTATTTATCTTTTCTACATGTGTGTGGTCATGTATATCAGTTGTATGAGATAGTGTGGATAGTTGGTGGGTTCGTGAAAGTCTGAGTTCAAATCCCCTATATAGGATATAAATAAGTAAATATTATAAGTATGTATATTAAGCTTTTTGTCCACAATCACATAAATAAAGAAAAGATTACTTCAATTGCGTCAAAAACACAAGTACATCATTAATGATAGTCTGTCATTGATAGCCATATATATAATGCAAAATGTTCTAACATCACTATATTAAAGAAAATATCATAAGACTTTTCTGCTTAGTTTTAACATTCCCAAGAGGAGTGGTAATTTTTTCTATTTGCTCTACAATGCAATTTATTCTAACATCACTATATTAAAGAAAAATATCATAAAACTTATCTGCTTAGTTTTAACATCCCCAAGGGAGGAGTATTTTATTTTATTTGCTCTATTCCACAAATATATTATGATAAGTCTGATTGGTGTAAACTAAAGTATTATATCCTTATTTCCAGATTGCTTTTTGTATAATGGCCATTTTCCATCTCTTCACTTAAAGGTGGCTAATTGCCTGAAGTAAGGCTGAATATACAAAAGGATTGCCTGTTAATTATTTAAGAATTAAAATAGGTGGCTCTAGAGTGGTCAAAATAAAATAGATTCCTGTTCTTATTCCAACAACTCAAAATTGAGTGTCACATCATGAATTTTAACAAGTTCATTACAAGATAAATATTGTTTAAATTACAATTTTTTCTATAACTCTATAGTGGTGAAAGTTGGATACTGAAAATGAACGATGGGAAAAATATTGCATTTTTAAGATTGTGGTGATAAAAAAGATATTGCATTTTATGGATAGCAAGGAAAATATATAAATAATAGATCATATTAAAATGTACAGTAGCAGCTTATTTGGCCACCTAGTGCAAGCCATAGAAATCATTGAAGCTTAATGCATCAAGATCCCTGCCTAGTGCCTATTCATCCAATACCCCCAGATTATTTTCTAGCTTTATTTTCATGTGAGGCAACTTGAACCTGAAAGCACCGAACCCAGATTTTTGGATCTAATGCATCATTCCAATGACCACTAATTTTCCAGCATCTTTTGATTGCTATGGTTAGCATTGGTGCCAATGTGTGTTGTATGGAAAAAGTTGTTACTATGTTAGCAGATTATGTACAGATAAGAAATGGAGGCTATGTTATGTTATAATGGTTTAGTACTGTTCCTAGCCGAAGGTTATTGATGACTACACTTATTAAAATACCAAAAGACACTAAAATATACAGATACTGAACTGAGTTCAGATCTATATGAGTATACAAAGGAATGAGCTTGGATTGAAAACAATATTGTGTTTTCAGTTTGAATTCAAAGCTTTATAGTTAACTATAAAAGTAAAAGGTGGCTGGCTGCTGGAGGAAAGCCTTAACTCCAAAGATCTAGGTGCCATGCTCTCAAGATCAAGGCATCTTATTGATGAAAGCAATAGGCTAGAAACTAGTCTGGAGATATTTGATGAGTATGCATTAGATAGGGATTTTGAGGCATTAGCCTTTTAGCATCCACTGATTACTATGGCTCGCACTAGGTGGACATACTGTATAAAGAAAGTTGCTACTGTGTTAACACATTGTGTAAGCATAAGAAATGGTGGTCATTGAATGTTATTCTGGTTTATCATATTAGGATTTGAAGCACAAATGATCAGATTAAACTTATTCTATTTTGGGCATACTACTCACTAATAAAATATATAATGCTATGAAAAATTGACAGGGAAGGACGATGATGATAATTACAACAATAAATGTATCTTTGAGTAAGTGAAAAATCAAGCTAATAAACTGTTCTACAGAAATTGATATTCTTATAATCACTGATATCGACTTAATGACATTTGAAAAAAATATATATTATAACAATGTACAAACGTCTGCTAAGGAATACTGGAAATAGAGCTTGGATAAGAAGAGAGAAGAAACACTGATATAGATATATGAGTGGATACATGGAGCATATAGGAAAAGGGTGAGAAATAAAGCACTGTAATGGTAGTAAAGTGTTTGGACAATTGAGTATTATATGATATAGTTGTATATATAAGATTGTTTTTGTAAATTATCAGATGTACCAATTTAAAGCAAAAAAAGTAGCAAATTTAAATTTATATAATTAAAAAAGTGTATCAGGAAGATTAATTACGTGAAAATAATTTGTAATTTGTTAGTAGAAAGGCACGGCACCATCTTTTATCTGTAATACATTTTTTTCATATGAAACGATCGTTCATCTTTCTGCAAAATGAAACACAATCGCAGTTTAAATCTCATTTAAATAATTCAATGAAATCTGTTATAATAATCTTCTAGATAAAAAGTTGAAACATAAATGACTGTAATTTAGATTTTATTTTTTGTTATAAAAAACGAGGAAAAGATTTTATTTAAAAGGGAACAAAAAACACAACGCTACGAAATCATCGCAAAGAAACTTCTCTTTTTTAAGGCAGACTTTTTTTTTGACCAATCATCAAGAATAATTTCAATACAGCAATTAGAAGTTAAAATCATGAATCAAAATATTGCTATTTTTTTGAGTTAACGAAGTATAAAAAAGTATGTGAAAGAATCTATTTTTTGTCTCATTTAATTAAAATTAATGATAATAATCAAATGTAGAAAATGAATGCTAGGCGAAATACGCGACTAAATTTTTATAATGCTTCTTAAAAATTCAAATCTTAAAAAGTCAATAACATATTAAACCTATCAGATAATTCTGAATATTATATATATATACAGTAATAATGTCTTAATTTTTTTTATCTCTACAGAACAAAAGCTAATAAGAAAGATAGTATTAAAAATTAATACTGTAAACCTAATCTTCGAAAATCTTCTAATGAATTTGAATTAGATTTACACATCGTTTTAAATATGTGAGTAGAGTCATTTGAACTGGGGATTTTTCGTTCTATTCGTTATCTACTCCATCCCAAGCAACCAATAAACATGACCACTCACATGCAAAAAAGATACATGATTCCCAATAGTCGTATTTCGTGCAGAAACAGCGCCCATCAGATGGGCCAGATCATAATCTTCCACATACACAAATCAATAATTTAATATATCGATCACACAGTTCTTTTTTCCAAAATAGTTCATAAATATCCAATATATGAATAAAACAAACGAACTCCTTTTTAATAATAAGCCTGTGTGTTTCAGTTATTACATAGTAGAGATGTCTCCCATCCCTTGTATTAAATGGATTATGTCCTGTGTATGAGGGGTCAGATTGACTTTAGGTCAACATGGGTGTGACAAGAATCTTGGCCTTAGGGTGGCCTTTGAGCATTCCATCATCTGATTTTCAATTGGATGGACGGTTGAAGAGTTGGAGTGTTGAGTAGATTGGAGCCTGTCCATTAAAGTATGAGGATTGGCTATCTTAATATATATCTGAGCACTTATAGCATATATGTGTAGAGATGGTAATCTGGATCAACTGATGATTGCTGTTTTAGCATGAAATACAGATATTGGTGATTATTTATCTTTTCAACATATATGTGTTCAAGTGTATCAGTGTTATGAGATAGTGTGGAGAGGGTGTGTCGTGTGAAAGTCTGTGCTCATATACCCTATATATTACATAGATAAACCCAGGTATATGATAAGCCTGTGTGCTTCAGTTAAAACTTGCTTTTTATATGACTTTTTGGAATATGTGATATTTATTATTATATATATTTTATTTTAGTGTACCTTGAAAAAGACTATATGAAATAGTCAAAATGTTGAATTTCTCTATCATTATTATAGTCATATAAAAAGCAAGTTTTAAAAAGAAGTAGTTCATTTGTTTTATTTCTATATAATCAGTGCTCGGTTTATATTGAGGTAGTAATTTCTCAAACTTTAATGGGAAGGCTTCAATCATTTCATCCTTTGAACTATCAACTATCCATTTGATTGAAAAACTGTATATTGGGGATCATGTATCTTTTTCACATAAATGTGGTCATGTGTTTTGGTTGCTTGAGATGGAGTGGAGGACAAATATACTGAGAAATTTCTGAGTTCAATCCCTCTACTTACAAATATAAGAAATATTCAATATAAGCAAGTTAAACTATTAAACATCACATGATCACCATCCCATGCTAGCACATAACTGTTAGTAAACAGGCAAAAACTCTCCATATAATAGTGCCATCTTGTGCTAACCAAAGTAATCAATTGATTACTCTGGTTAGCACAAGGTTGCATTACTATATGGAAAGTTTTTGCCTGTTTTATAAGCAAGTTACCTAGTGCTTTAGAATTAAATCTGTTTTAAAATAGTAACAAAAAAGATTCAAACTTCACTGAAATCTGTAGGAAAATAACCGATATTCTATTAAGAACTGCTCCATACATAGATAACTGATATAAAAAAGCTGTACTTCATCACTAACTTTTTAAAGGATACAATAATAATGTATAAAGAAAAGAAGAAATGTACAAATAATTTTAAAACATCTATTAAGAAGAATTGAAAGTCTGGAATTCTGTAAAATAATATAAAAGAGAATTAGTGATGGTATAAAGCAATTTAAGTATAGATTGGCAAGAAAGTTACAAAAACAATAATAATTCTAAGTTTGTAATTTGCTAATAATTCCTATATACATAATTAGATGGATTTGAACTCAGGATTTTTCATTCTAATCATCCTCCAATCCATTTCATGCAATTGATATACACAGTGTGAAAAAGATATGAAAGAAAAATTATTACTCCAATAATAAAAGATAGAACTATTACTAAAAAGAATCAACATCACAACATTCTATAAAGAATTACACCCCAGACATTTTTGCAGCTACCTGATCACCTCATTAGAGAACAGTCCAACCTACAAGCTTCAACAACTACTGCAGGTAGAATTAACAACCTTCTTGGAATCTGCTTAATAATACAACTAGACGTAAATACTATGTTCCAGACACTCATTATAATAGTTCAATACCAAAAAAGGCTATCTAACTGGACCAGTCAAGCTCAGATCAATTGAACTTTAATTCAAAGGTGATGAACATATCCAATACTATGTGGTACAAAAAAGGATCATTTACACACAATAATGTGCAATTACCAATATTCATATAATTATACTCTAATCAGCAATGTTAATCAAATGCATATAATAGCAAACAGTCATTGTACTTGAAATGTATTTATAATCTTGTCAAAACCCTTGTAAAATATTTGTAAAACCTATATAACATATCTTTTAGTCAATAAAGTATATTGTTGAATAATAATAATTAAATGCAGCAGCAAATCTTAGTCCTGTCACTATTTCATTCCAAGAGCTTCTGCATCAATCTTGGTAAATTTTATACCTTATTAAAGATTGAATAAAAGTTGATTACATAGCATCCTTTTTTTAAAATTTCCATGTGCGCACGTAAAAAAAAATTAATCACATTTATTTTTGACCAACATGAGAAATAAAATAAAGATGGCAACCTAGTTTTAAACATTCAATAATTATAATCCTGCAGCAAATCGTAGTTTTTTTCCTGTATAACAATTGCATGTTCTCAAGCTTCAACCCAAAGAATGTGCTCAATGCCATCACTATTAAAGGATGCAAATATATGATAATGGGTGTTTTTCCATTTTCCCAAGATGCAGTTCATACTGACTAGCAGTTTCCATTTTCCCAAAGTGCAACTTGTGCGAACTAGTCTTTTTCCATTTTTCCAAGATGCAATTTATGCCAACAAGTTTTTTTCCATTTTCCCCAGATGCAATTTATGCAAATCAAGGTTTGTACATTTTCCCAAGATGCAATGCATGATAATTGGTGTTTTTCCATTTTCCCAGAATATGGTTCAGGCTGACTAGTGTTGCTCCATTTCTCCGAGATGCAATCCATACTGAACTAGTATTTTCCCAGGATGAAATTCATGCTGGCTACTATTTTTCTGTTTTTCCCCAGATAAATTCATGCATACTATTTTTTTCATTCTCCCATGATACAGTTTATCCAGAACTGGTATTTTTCCATTTTTCCAAAATGTAATTTATACTGACCAGTATTTTTTCATTTGTTTTCACATGGAAACTCGTGTAACAAATGAGCCCAATTTTTATAGACCCTATGTTAATCTGACACCAACTTCAACTTCTCCATATGTTCTCGCTCATATTATCATATGTTTTCACATATTTTTCTCAATATCACATTTACAATTTTTATGTAAACCTAATTTAACATGTGTATTTTGCTATGTAATAATTATTTTTATTTTAATTAATGTAAATCATGTTTTCTTTCCTATCACTATTAAGATTGTAAAGCTTTCTCATGTATGTAATCTCATGGATCAATTTGTATCTAAGACCTCATGTTTTCAAATGTAACTTATCTAACCATTTTGAGTGTCAATAAAAAGTTTACCATTTGAAACATCATCATCACCACCAACAACAACCACCACCACCATCATCATCATTATAATAATAATAATAACAACAACAACAGCAGCAGCAGCAGCAACAACAACAACAACAGCAGCAGCAGCAACAACAACAATAACAACAACAGCAACAACAACAACAGCAACAACAGACAACAGACAACAGCAACAGCAACAACAATAACAACAACAATAATAATAATAATCCTGAAAGATAAAAAAAAATATTCATATTGTTTAAAAGTATTCTATGATTTCTAGATAACAAAATTTTCTAGGAATATTTATGATTCAGTTTCATTCAAATTTTTTTCTTCTATTCAATTTTTTTTATTTTCTTTTTGAATTTGAATTATGCAATTTTATATATACTTTTTAATATTTTATACAGCTTAGATGTTAAATCCGAGATTTACATGCTTTATTTTTTTTTTTGTTTTGAATTTTGATTGTATATTTTATTTATACAGATAGATATGTCATTTCTTTGCAAACGTTTTTGATGAAACATAAGGAGTAAAACATTGATTGTACAAGCACATATATACATATGTTTTAAGCAACTTTTTCTAAAATGGCAGCAATTTTTTTTCAAGCAAGATTATAACATATAACAATACCTAATCTCTTGTTAATTATATAAATTAATGTGCGTGTACACGTTTAATGTGCAGGCCAAAAACAAATAGCTAGATAGATTTTTGTATAGATGGTATTAAGAACAGATCATGAAAAATACATTTCATATTGATAATAAACAGTAGTTTACTACAAAGTAAAAAAAAAATACAATTCTTGTAATTAAGTAAATATTTATATTTGTAATATAAATATATAAGAATTTTAGCTGCTATTTCCATTTTTACTACTATATAAAATAAAATAAATCACTTAAAAAAATTAATAGCGATTTCCTATAGTAAATAGAGGGATTTGAACTTTGGATTTTCAGTCCATATTCATCCTCCACTCCATCTCAAACAACCGATACACATGACCATACCCATGCAAAATGATAAATGATTTCCAATATATGTATTTCATGCAGAATCAGCATTCATCAGTTGGACCATATCATAGTCAGTCTCCCACACATAAGCTGAGCACTGATTGTAAATATGTGTGGGAGCTTATGATCTGGTCAACTGATGAGTGCTGGTTCAGCATGAAATAGGTATATTGGATATCATTTATCTTTATTGCATGAGTGTTGTTATGTGTATTGGTTGTTTGAGTTGAAAAGAATGGAGGAGAAATATAAACTAAAAATCCTATGTTCAAATCCCTCTATTTATAATAATTATTTAATTTATTTAAGAAACCCCGAAAATTGGCATTAATTTTAAAAAGAGGGGGATATGCATAATTGATTTTTTTTATAAGCAATTGAATATTTTATTTATTGTCAAAATATACGTAAAAATATAAATAAGAATCTTGTTGAAAAATTCTTATTGTTGAGTATTTTTGAATTAGCAATTTTACAAATTTCAGAAAGTAATTTAAGTAGCATAAAAATAAAAAGGAAAACTGCTTAAAAACATTTCTGCATTTGTTGCATTTGAAAGATTATTAATTAAAGAAAAATTAAATTTCAGTTATTGCTTATATTTACTTGCAGCAAATATTGCTTTAATTCAATACTATAGAGTAGTGAAAAATTACATAATTAAATGATTTAATCCTAAGGAAATCTAAGTAGTTTGAAGGCCAGAGAGCTGAAAGTCGATCTATGGATCGTGACACCGAAACCTACCATTTTTCCACAGCACTTAACCAAACAGAACATTCTACAATATTAGTTGCTTAAAAAAGCAATTAAAAGAAAAAAATAAATTCATTATTTATGTTAACTAGATCATAAAGAAATTTGGTTTATTCAGCATTTTGATAAACATTTCTTCAAGTCAATGCTATTTTTTATATTTGTTTTTCTACTGATACATTTTTTTATTTTTGCATTTGCTGTATCCAAACTCCCAAAACAATCATGGCTATATAATTAAGAGTATGAATCAGTAGCATAAATAACAAATCCTTAAGGTGCAGTAGATTTGATTAGATATTTAATTACTAGGCTAGACTAAACACAGATAACTAATATTGGTTAGCTTCAAGCAATATGTACAAATTACTTACAATACAATGTGAAAACCCTTAGGCTTTCCAAAATGATAATCAAGACTGGGACAGCTCTTAATGGTTTCTAGATTCCACTTTTGAACCTTCATCTGGAATTGACTGAATATGAAGACGAGTGAAGATCCTTCTTCTTAGTGACACATCATCTGTGATTCTAGGTCTTCCCTTCACTTTCTTGTAGTTAATCACCTTTTAACTGCACTGCTCTTTTGTTCTCTGGAGAAATTAATAGTTATTACTTTTGGTTATCTATACTTAGCAATGCAGATTCCACTAATCAATAGTTATTGTTATCTCCTTATAGTTTATATTTGGCAGCAAAGTGAATTCATTAGGTTTCTTATCTACATACACAAATTTATTGGATTGCTTCTAATTCCAAGGTTACTCCTTTCCAAATTTCTATTTCAACCTGTGAAGTGTTTATTTTTTTTTTTGCTTAGCCCCAGATAATTTTGAGAATTTAACATACATTTCTTTTTCAATAATGATCATACTTATTTTGATCACAAATAGAGTGAACCATTTTCTACCAATTGTGGGGGCTAAGTTAACCTTGACTATATATAAAATTTAACTTTTACTGATGGTTATTTATCACTACCATTATATAACCACATCTACAAAATTTATGGAATGTTCCATTTGCAATTTTAGCTTTTAGTTCAGTTTTTGCTATTTTGAATGATCTTTAATCTGTTTACTTATATCATTCCCTCTGAGACATGATAGACACCTCAGCTCCACCATCAATCTCCATTTTAACTAAACTATCACAAATACATACTGACAGCATTTTGTACTAGGTAATTATCAATGTTGACCATGTTGATTTCAGTAATATTTTCTGATTTCCCAGCATTCCATCCTGCAGGTTTTTTGTTTATATGCTTCATAAATTTACGGTGGTTGACTTTCACTATATGGCTGACCTTGTCACGGCTTTACACTTCATTTCTTTACAGTTGAATTCAT
Source organism: Epiperipatus broadwayi (assembly GCA_028023455.1). Taxonomy (NCBI): domain Eukaryota; kingdom Metazoa; phylum Onychophora; class Udeonychophora; order Euonychophora; family Peripatidae; genus Epiperipatus; species Epiperipatus broadwayi. The sequence goes on along the minus strand of JAQFVV010000021.1, from coordinate 2,338,290 downwards.
GTGCTTTGTGTTCAGATCTTCCACAATGATAGTATTTCAAATTTTTCTTTTTACAGTATTTCAGCCTTAACTGTTTTGAGAAGTGTAGTTTAATTGGGATCTTCCACGTTTATTCATTGATACTCTTTGGCAATACTTAGTATTAACTGATAGGCAGAGTCTTTTTTGATAATCTTAGCTTATGACAGATCAGTGGTAGTTAATAATTGTTGATCAAGTTTTTCATTGGCCAAAAACTGTTCAAGCAGCACTTTCCCAAAATAGTTTCCATATGTATAATTTTTTGCCAAATTCTTTAATGCAGCATAATAATCTCTGCATCATTCTACCCCCTTCCCCTATTTGTCATCCATTGTCCAAATAAAGGTAATTAATGTCTGAGTGGTAATTACTCCATCTATTGGATTATAACAATATCAGGTTTGAACAATCAGTTTGCAACCTATTACTCTTGTTTTCCAAATAGGAGTAATGTGACAATTTTTATCATGTTGCCTTCAATTTTATTAACAATGAAATATGTTTTTATATTCTTTATATAGCTGGACACTCATAGAAAATGTTAACATGAAATTTGCCTATCTCCAAGTATGCTGTCACCCATAATCTTCTTGTTTTTCTATTTAATTTGTTCATACTGTTTGCATGCTTTCTACCTTCTTTTCAACCCAGGTGATTATTTGTGTTCTGTGATCTAGTATTGTGCATAGTTTAGTTCAAGTAATACTGTGTCTGTATATCTGCTATGGTTGAACTCTCCTAACAATTGTGGCTATAACCAAGAGTATAATCCATAGCATCAAATATATAAGAAATCATCAGAGCAAAGTGGGTCTGATTATATATTTAATTACTAAGCTATGCTAAATACATTAATTTCAATACAGATAATAAATAACAGTACATTGTGAAAACTCCAGGGATAATCAAAACGATAATCAAGACTTGTAAGTGCGTAAGTGTAACTAGATCCCACTTTGGAACTTTCATCTGGAATTGACTCAACATGAAGGCCATTTCAGCTTCCTTTTGGTGACATTTTAGATGTGAAGCTGGTTATTCCTCTTTGTTTTTTCTGGTTAATCTGCCCTTAACTGTTTTGCTCTATTGTTCTCTGGAGTGTAATATATTTGGTTATTTATCCTTAGCAATGTGGGTTCCGTTCGTTAATTAGTTTTCTGTTATTTCATCACAGTTTATATTAATAATCAATTTAATATCTTGCATTTCTTATCTATGTACACAAATTAATTATATTGCTTTCAGATCTGATGTTTAATTATAAATATACACTATTCTAATTATCAACTGCAAATTTGTAATACTTCTTACTTCACAATAAATGTACATCTTTCTTATTCTTTTATTAAAATTATTTTTCCAGTAGATGTTCAGTGCAGTGGTAGAAGGGTAAATTCTGTAAGTCAAGGTCTGTGGATGGTGACTCCAGTTCTTTTGGCATTTGATTTGAACAAAACATTTTACCTTAGAATTGCAAATTTATTACTTTTATGAGATATCATAAACTGATTCTATCTTTTTAACAATTTAAAAACTTTCTATTGAAATTACATGTATGTAAACAAAGGGAATAAATCATTCTTTCTTGACTATGATTTAAAAGCACTCTAAATGTTGAACAAAGGATCAAGAATAGAATGAATCCATCTATTCTTGGTAGCTCTGATGTTTATGAGCATACCTTTTGTCAAAATTGTTGGTAATTCGGAGTACAATTAATTTATCAACCAGATGAAATATGGCACTTGGGATTTATTAAATTCATAATTAATAATACAAAGCTGGAGACAACAACTCACTTCTAACACCTTGATTATAATAATTAAACAAGATTTACTATGTAAACTTTAAATAAAGCATAGCTCAATGTATATATCTAAACAAATGAAGTAAATCAGCCTACCCCAGACAATGATTTAAAAGCACTCTAAATGTTAAACAAAGAATCAAGAATAGAATGAATTCACCTATTTTTGGTAGCTCTGACATTTAGAGTGCTTTTAATTCATAGCTTGAGAGAGGGTGATTTACTCCCTTTGTTTACATAAACACGGAGCTATGTTTAATTTAAAGTTTACATATTAAATCTTGTTTAATTAGTATAATAAAGGTGTTAAAAGTAAGATGCTATCTCCAGCCTTATATAATTAATTATGTGTTTAATAACTCTTAAGAACCATATTTCATATGACTGATACGTTAATTTTACTCTGAATTACCACCAATGTTAACAATGGTATGCTTATAAACATCAGAGCTGCTAAGATAATAAGCCATTCCATGATTTTTGAGGATGCTTATAATATAAGTCCTACCTTAAATATAAGCCCTAGTTAAAATCAGTAGCCTGATAGATGACTTTTGTTTGCCATTGAAACATATGATAGATGTATTAAATTATCAAGTAATGAAAGTATAAATAAACAATATTACTGATGTTAATGCTTCAAATAACGACAAAATTTTGTAGTTCAAATTTTTTTCACCAGTGTTTCTTGTCGAATTATTTAAAAATTTGTTGTGAAATATCAAATACACAGGCATGAAATTATATTATAAAAAATAATTAATAACAAATAATTATATTATAAAAAATATCTGATAAAATATAATTTATTTAAATAATAACAAAATAAACGGCCCGGATATTACACAGTCAACATTTTACGCATATTCCGTAATAAGTTCATTCATAATTACTGTCCATTGTAGTTTTTACTTATAATAGCGATAAAATTCGCAAAGACGGCATCAGTCGTGTAGAGAGTCCTAAAGGTGAATTCCTGTAGGTAGGATTCGAATAAATTACTGCTGGTGCTACACTGATGTTTGAGCTTGCGTTTAGTTCTCATCCACATATTTTCCATATTTTGTGTGTGGATATCAGGGTCATGAGGATCAACAGCATATAACCATTCTCTGGCTCTACAACTATATTACCATTTACAGGATTCATTTTACGGACCACGTCTGAAAACTGAAAAACTCTTAGAAAGCCACGTCTTACAACTTTGAAAAACTTGTAAAAAGTGCCCCAAGACAATGTAACAATTTCACACTACCAGCAATACCTTATTCCAATCCTACCTATAAAAATTTGCTTTGCAAATTTTATCTTTTCTATAAACGAAAACTACAATGCACAGTAATTCGACAAGAAACACTCTGGTGAAAAAAATTTGAAATAAAATTCGAATTTTGTTGCGACCTGGTAACTTCATGTTTACCAAATTATGTTCCTTTTATATCTTCCCATTGACTATTTTTGGTAAACATAATTTACATGTATAGAGAAACTATTTATTTACTGCATGTCAGTATTTTAGACAATTTATAATTTCATTTATATATTTTTAGGTACTTATTTTATTTATATTTAATACTTAAATTTAGAATGCGTTGTTTGGTAACTTTTACATATCCATTATAAAAGAAAATTTTGTTTGATTTCTTAAATTTTTTTTTTTTTCTGAAAGACTTTATTAAAATAACAGAAGCGATTTTAAAAATCAAAGTTTAGCTTAAGTTAGATAATCAATCTTTCTTGTAAAAGTTTTTAAAAGGAATACCCAAGCAGAACTATTATAAGTAATTTAGAAAATATTTTACAATTTGCTTAATTGATAACAGATGGACATGGTTGTGTTATATATGAATTGTCATCAATCAATATGCTTTATATGGTATTGGATGGACTTAATGTGCACATGTGAAATAAAGAAATATTTTCCAAATTTTTATGCCTGCATTTTTTATTGCTTTTATGTGGATAAATTAGTCTTTAACTGTAATCATTTTCGTTAATACACCTGTCTGACAAGTCTTCAATTAACACTTGATTGAATGGTAAATTTAAAAGAAACAACAATATTCTAATCACCAGTTAAGATAAGTGCAAAAAGAAAGAGCTATTCTGGTGAATACAAGAAAGGAATTGTGGGGGCTCCTGGAGTAAGAATCTTACAGCTTTCGGCAAAGAGAAAAAGTATTTGAATAAATGAACATTTTTCTTATATATGTGAAAGCGTTGACCGGGGAAACGAACCCGGGCCAGCTGCTTGAAGGCAGCTATGCTAACCACTAGGCCACCACGCTTGACTAAATGGACATTTTTATTTTTGAAATTTAGATTTTTGTACATGAAAAAATAAGAAATACCTTGAAAATAAGCTCTACATTCTTTTTGGAGCAAAAATTAATATAAAAACAGATCTTATTTTCAGGGAACCATGGTAGGTAGTATTCATTCTATTCTTGATCCGTTGTTCAATATTTAGAATGCTCTTAAATCACAGCATGGGAAGGGTGATTTACTCCTTTTGTTTATACATATATTGAACTATATTTAATTTAACGTACTTCTTTTTTACTCCATGACCTGTAATGTAACACACTTTTATAGTACACACTTTTACTATCATTAGTTTTCCTGCTGTTATTTGTTTAGAAAATAAACTTATAACATTGAATTGAAACTTTTTCCTTTTATATATCATACACAGTTAAGATTAAATATATATAACGCTACTTACATTGCATAGAAACAAATGAGACTGTTTTTTTTTTTAACAAGGTGAACATTTTTGCAGGTAAGAACACTATTAAAACTGCAGTCTTTATGTAGATAATAGTTATACCATCACGATAGATATAAAATCTAAAAGTATCCAAAAATTAAGTTTTCAAATTTGAAAATGACAATGTTCTATATATTATATACACACACAAATAAAATGTCCGTTCATTAAAAAATATTGTAAGATATATATAAAATTTAAAATAGAATCTCAAGCCTTATATATATATAAGCGCGCACATATATATCATTATTTCCAAATTTTAAATATTATAGTAAAATATACTTTTCAAAATAACAACATCAGAAATAACGTCTAGCAAAAATACAGAATAAAAATTAAAAAAATAAAAGGAAAAATAACAAAGATCTTATTGAAATATGGAAGACAGAAATAATTATAGTCGTCGCATAGCTATTTAATATCAGGATGCATTTAATATCTTCGCAGTGCACTAAGTTTTAAAATGTAAACACGACAGATACACTTTGTAATTAAAGTAAAATCTTTACCTTTTACTGCTCCCATCTTATTGGAAAGCATTTGCTTGGCCACGAAGTTCATCTTGCTTGGAGCAACTTTGTTCCTTTAAAAAATCTGAAAAAAAAAAAAAAATCCATTAGAAAATTTTCGCAGAGATTAATGTTATAAATTTAATGAAAAAAGAAAATAACATAACAGCAAGAGAAAATTTAATTTAGTAAGTGAAACAAAAAAATAATGAAGGACAAGCTATATGTGTATGTATATACAGTATATGTACATATTTGCTCTTTATTAAGGCTTTGATATGATAGGTCGGATGACAAATGGGAGTAGATAAGTTTAAAATATTTATTTTAAAAGTTAAATAGACTTTCTTTGTCTGTCTATCTATCTATCTATCTATCTATCTATCTATCTATCTATCTATCTATCTATCTATCTATCTATCTATCTATCTATCTATCTATCTATCTATCTATCTATCTATCTATCTATCTATCTATCTATCTATCCTTCCATATATTCATCCAACCCCCTATACATTCATACATACATACATCTATCTATCAATGTATCTACATATATTGCAAGCGTAAAAAATTATATGGTGCAGTGGTTAAAGCAATCACTTGTTATCTCATACAAAGAAATTCAAATCAGTATGTAATTAGAAATTATTCACATAGCTGAGACTCATAAAAGTATACAAATTTTATTTCTAGTGGCTGGTTCTTAGTCAAACTATCTTAGCTGTCAATTATTGACCTGTAGCTAATTATTAGGTTAGGATTAACTAAAAGTTACATTGCATTATCAGTCAATGTTGATTAACTTGGTCAGTAATATATTTTTCTTATTATATTTCTTTATGAAGAATATATATATATTGAATTAAATATTTTCCATAGATTGTTATTTTAATTAAAAAAAATAAAGTGATTTTATCCATGTAAACAGAGAAAACTTTTGCATTTGATGCTGCTAAAAAACTAATTATTACCAATTGACAATCTCCCTGAAGCCAAATAAGTTTTCTTCATTACCTATAATAGCTCTTTTGTTGGGGTTCATTATTGAAGCAAAAGTGGTCTTCTTTTACTTCAAATCAAAACTTTTGAATGTATTTAAACACAGACAGCTATTTTATATAGATGTGAGAATGTGAAAAAATAGCATCTTTCTTAACATTCTGCAAATAATATTTTAAACTCCAGAAAGTTGTATGTATTGAATTAAATATTTCCATATACATATATTAAGTTAAATGATTTCATAATATGAAGTGTAAAAATGAAAACTGTGATAAGATTTTTCTGTATACTAAACTAGAATATGCTTTCAGTTATGATATAACCAGCCAAATACTAATATAAAATATTATATCTGGACTGCCTCTTTTAATAACCTAGGAGTAGCTCCACTTTCATCTTATAGTGATAATACAAATGAAAACACTGTTGTTGATTTATAATATGATATCAGGTTCTGATTCAGTTTCTAATTGGTTGTTTATTAAGTTACATCATAGCTGAAATATAATTAAAAAATAGACCAAAGATCGGAATAAAATTTTAATATAGTATATAGCCAATACTTAAAATTAATCAATAGTACCTCAGAATTTCCATTTATTATCTAAGTGTCATTTTCACAAAAGACTGCTGATATTTTATTGGATAATTTTAAGCAATGTAATTTGCATATGATAACCCAATTTGCATTTATAATTTCTTATAAATATATATCAATATTTTAACATAATTTTTTTATAATGTTTTTATAAATATTCATCTGTAATGAAATTTAATTAAAGTATTAAATATAAAAAAAGATTTGCAAACTGAAATTCTGTAATCTGGTAATAGTGTTTGACTAAGCTGCTACAAAACACAAAAGTGAATTTGCCACCCAAGTTTTTATAAGAACTATAGAACAAATTTTAATACTATTTAAACAGGCAAAGCTCTCCATACAGTAATGCCACTCAGTGCAAGCCAGAGTAATCAATGGAGGCCAGAAGGCTTGTGCATAAAATTCCTATCTAGTGCTTACTCATCCAATATCTCCAGACTAGTTTCTAGCTTGTGGCTTTCATCAGTGAGAAGTTTTGTATCTGAGAGCACTGCAACCTAGATCTTAGAATCTAATGCAACCCTCCAGCAGCCACCTTTTATCTTTACTTAACTACAAAACTAAGAGTCTAAAATTAAAAACACAATAATATTTTCAATCCAAGCTCATTAGCTTATATAGTCATATAGATCTGAACTAAGTTCAGTACCCATATATTTTGCTGTCTTTGATTCTTTAATAACCATAGCAACTACTATCATATTAGGCAGGACTGGTGTTAAACCACTAAACATCACATGATCACCATTTCTTATGCATGCTCATAGGTGTTATTAAAACAGGCAAAACTCTCCATACAGACATCAAATGGTGATGATGTGATATTTAGTGGTTTAAATTTTAATACTTTCTATGTGGAAACAATGGAACTATCATAACTTATTTTCATAACTGAATTAGACTAACCCATAAAATGTTAAGAGGTATTAATTAGAAGATTTTAGATATAAATAATTAAGATTTGGAGAGGTTTTCAAACATCTCATGAAATCTTATACTATTTATAATTCTGACAAAGATTTTAACTTAATTATGGAAGTATTTGGGAAGTTGTGATACTAAATTTTTGTGCAAATAACATATCAGTGATTGTATTTGGATTGTAAATAAGAACAGTCATTAGTTCAGACAGATGGTGTGTTTTCAGCTTACAATGCGCAATTATGATTAGTAGTTTGTTTAAACTATACCAGACAAATGTTATTTGTAAATCACATTGAAGAAATACTGCTAAATATTATTATTTATATTTAAAAACCTATAAAAAATTTGTAATTAATATCTATAATACTTTATAGGTGAGTTTAATTTATTGAAATGACAATTGAGAATTTGTGGCAACTTCTAACTTTCACATCTATAAAGTATTAATATCTGTTCTTGAGCCCTTGTAAAACATAAATAATAAATTAAAAGAGATTTATTTCTTATTTATAATAGTTTAAATCAATTCTCTTATTAGATGGTAGGTTTTTAGATTGGCAATGTTTTTACAATCATCATTACTATTCTTAAATGATATTGATTTATTGCAGAATAAAGATCTCTCCAAATTTAATCCATTTTCTCTTATCCTTAGTCTCTATTTTTCACAACATATGAGCAAACTTCTTTATTTGATCCATCCATTTGACATGTAGGCACTTTCTAAGCCTCTTAAATCTCTTAGAATCCAATTTAAAACCTAAATTCTTTTAGCAATACGATCAGGCCAGTTTCATTTTAATTTCTTAATTCTTTCATGGATGTCAGTAATACATTTTTATTCTCTCACCCACGTATTTTATTTTGAATGTTTTCTTGTACTTTGTCCAAATTATATCATATATAAATGTCATTTACAAAAATGCAAAGAATAAGTCCAATTACAATATTAATACTTGAAACTAAAATTAGATGAAAATCTTCTAATTAATATATTTATACAAATGTCCTCAGATTCATCTAGATATGCATATATATTGTTATTATTATCAAAATTACACTAATATTCTGATCAGATCACACCTACACCATCCAGATGGTAGAGTTTAATCAAAGATAAATGACACTAATATTAAAAACAATCAAATATACATTTTAATTAAGCTGAAACATACGTTTTTATCTTTTGCTCAGGAACATCTTTGCTTTAATTAATATATACTCAATAAATTTAAAAATATGTTTATAAATTAGTTATGTTTTACAACATATATATAATTATTGGTTTGCTTTAACATTTATAATTCTATAATAATTTTGTTGACAGTAGCAGAATACAATTTCAGCGGGTGAAATCGAAAGTGCAAATAATATTCAATTCTCCAGAAAATGAAATATTTAAATCAATAATTTAAATAAATTAGCATTGTACATTTAAATGCTACAACATACATAAAGCCACCCATGAGCGTTACGAATATGGTTTCACCAGCCGAAAACACACTCAGCTACTATCGATATAATATATGGATTAAACCATTACTTAGCCAATGTTTGAAATGTTAAAGCAAACCAATTACAAATAGAATAAGAAAGAGAAGAATAACCTGAATATATTTTAATGATTGGGGTGAATAAGATACTTACCATAATCTGCACTACAGGGCGCCACTAGGCATTTGAACCTAGAAAATTTATATAGTAGGCAGATACGTAAATTTAAAAAAAAATATTTTTTTTTATTTTGATTTCGACCATTAGCCCAATGTCACCAGCTCAGTGGAACAGCAGAGATAATAAAATAATTCTTATCTAAAAACATTTTCAAAATAAAGAAAACCACTGCCAGAAATAACACACAAACATTTATTTAAACATATATAAGATTTAAAATTATTTTAGTATCAGTTTTACATTTTAAAATTTAACTTACATTTTTAACTTTGCTTTTAGATTTTAATTTACATTTTAATTTTTATGAGTTCGCACAGAGGGATTTATAAAAGTTTGTTTTATAATGTTGAGTATAGATCAGTTACATAGATTACATGATTAAAAACATTTCAAAATAAACATAAACAATCAAAATATAAAGTCATTGATGGAATTGCAGAGGGAAATTTATAAGAAACCCAATGGCATTCATCATAAGATGCCACATTGACACCAATAAAAGACATCCGAATAAATACATTTTAGATACTCACTGTAAGGTATCATTATTTACCGAATGTCTATATATTTTGATCAAATATGAAAACCAAAAACATAATTAACCGATAACGAATCCATGCAAGCATCTATACCCAACTTAAATTTAATGCATTTAGAATGTCGAGTATGAATAGACTACATAGATTGCATTTGAAAAGAAAATATTTTATCCCTTATTTAACCTTAGGCCAAAAGTTCGCAGTTAAACCAACATCATTCCATCTGATATATCGATGTGTTCAATGTAATACGAATACGACAGCACAAATATAGGTTAAGAGAAGAAATTGACTCTCATCCAGATAGGAATACTACATCTATCTGATGAGAAGAACAATAAAAAAAACTCCATAGGAAGGGACAGCATTCTCCGTCTTATTATTCTTTCCATAGGCAAAATGGGAGTGTGCAGTGTATACTGAGATTCTGCACATAGCGAATCTCATATTATATCTACTAATTACACCAATATATCCAATCCATTGACCCAATTTAACTATGAAACAAATAACCCAAGATTACCCTACCCTAATAAAACTAATATAACTTTACAAATCTATATAGCCATTCACGCCCGACTTAAGTTTAACATTTATATAATTTAGTTTAAAGAAAAACAGAAATCATAATAAAACTTAAAAGAACAAAAAAAAATAAATAAATAGAAATGATTTTAAAAAAAAATATATCAATTAAAAACAATTAATAAATAGTTTAGTTTGGTCAGATAGGAAATACTATTGTGATAATTTCTGAAAGGTTTAGAATTTAGAGTTTGTTTTGAAAATGTTCATAAAGTTCTTACGATTTTTAAAATGTTCATTGCTTGCAATTTTGAATGTGAATTCCCATGCCATCCTGAAGAGATTTCTATCCAGTTAGCTGTTTTATTTTTTCATCCGGAGGTCTTACTTTAGCTGGTCCTCAATGTCGAAAATGATGTCATTTTTCTTTCTTTTTTTTTTTTAGCAGAACTGAAGGGATTGAAGAGTGCGTCTTTTCAATCCCTTCTCCTTCAACTCTGCACTAACACATATCACCACCACTATCACACATCTCTCCCAGCTCTTTCTTCACTCACTTTTTATAGTAGACTTTCAAATCCAGTGGACATTACGTCACGATGATGGTGACGGTCTTTTCGCTGAGGTCTGATTCCTTTTATTGGCCATTCTGATCCCATTGTTTTTCTCTCCTATCTGACCTTTGCTTATACATTTTAAATGCCCAAGGGCTAGTTTACATTTAACTAATTAAAACAATCATTTCCATTTTATGATTAATTAATGTGTTTTCCAAACTTAAAGACATATTTTTATCTCTAAATATTTTTAAGTTTTTGTTGAAAATTTAGTTTTAAAAATTTTCCTTTTTTAATAAAGTTTCTTTTTTAATTTCTCATCTGTGTGATTTTATATATATTAGAGTTTAGATGATTTTTTAATTTTCAATTTTTAATTCTTAAAAAAGAAGTTTTTATTTGCGAACTTTTATTTTTTCATGTTTAATAATAAAAAAAAATAATGTAACGGTGTATGTGCCCATTACAATATATATAATATAAAGTCATATAACATTACAATACTAGTCAAAATAATAAAATTTTACTAAAATTCTTTCACAATCATGGTTTCATCTATTCACAAATAAATATTTTCATGTGAAATTTCATTTGACAAGGTCTATTTGTAAATAGATGAAATCATGGTTTTTTAAAAAGTTTATTTGTGAATAGATGAAACCACCATTGTGGAATAATTTTAGTAAAATGTTGTGGTTTTTGGCTAGTATTGTAATGTTATATGATTTGTTATTTTACTTATAATTAGTAGAATATTATTCTTATATCTTCTCCATTACTTTTTTTGCATTTCTTCATATATTCATATATATTACTTTTTTTTATAAATCTCCTCATATACACTTTAATGCATTTATTATATAATTCTTCCTTTATTTTTCTAACATTTTTGACAGTCCAGCAGTCTTTATAAGAGCTTTTTATAACCTTCTTTTCAATTTTTACATTGATTTAGAGTTATAAATGTAAAAAGGAAAAATAAGGTTATAAAAAGTTCTGATGAAGACTGCAGGACAGTCGAAACTATTAGAAAAATAAAGGAGGAATTATATAAAAATTGCATGAAAGTATATATGAGGCAATTTATAAAAAAAGTAATTACTAGAATAGTGGCAAGCAGTATTTAATATATATATATTACAAAACTTGATGTGTGCATTTTATTCCAATTTGTAGATATGTATTAAACTATTTTCCATCATTTAGTGATTTTTTTATTATTTTATCTTTATTTACACTTCCCTAAATATATTTAATTGCTATTATGAATGGTATTATTTGTTTTTTATCTTCATTAGTTGTTACTATCTGACCAGTGATTAAATAGTTTATTTGCTTAGAGCATAATCTTAAAATTTGCATTTTTGGAATGTTCACTTTTTGTTCCAGCTAACAGAATAACCTAATTAGCTACAATATCAGATTAAATTTAGAATTGGATAGCAAAGCAATCAATTATTTTATCAGTAATTATTAATTTATATTTTTCCACAAATAATTTACTTATGTAATTCAAAATAAAATATACTTTAAACAGATAAGTTCATGGCTAGGCCATCTCAGTAGTCTTTCATAGAAGAGCACTAATGGAGATGTTAATTATCAGGCTTGACAGCTATTTCCATTTAGTTAAGACTAGATAAATGCTCCTTACTAACCAATATTGAATAGTTAGCTGATTTAATACAAGTCAAGTACATGACAAAAAATTATGATTCTAGCTGGTTCCAAAGATGGTAGGTGAAAGAGCAACCGATGCAAGGTCATGACCATGTGCACACAGAGACAACATAATATCACATGACTTATTAATTACTCTTACATGCTTGATGATATACAAACCCCTTCATGTTTAAACAGTGTCAACTCTCATCATCATACATCGATGCCACCAAGTACCAGCCATAGTAATCAATGGATGCTAGAAAGTTTGTCATCAAAATTTGTATCTATTGCATACTCATTCAACATTACCAGCAGGTAATAAATAGTAATTTTGGAGCACAAAGTTTTTAGCATCCATTAATTACTATGGCTTGCACTATCAAATTCTATTGAATTAAATTTTTATAATCCTTCAGTGGAATTAATCAGAATTTTCACTTCTCTAATTTCTAAATAGTTAAGTGCATTTGTATGTTCCCTTGATTAATGTTTTGAAGTGCCACTTTTATTGGCCTTGCTTAATTTAATAAAGCAATAGAGTGACAGCCTTAAGTAGTAGAAGTTTTGGGATTAATTGTCAGCTGAATAAACAACAAAATATTTCACTATGTTCAATTGAATGGGGTATCCAATCCATCACTTGTATATTAAATATTAATAAGACTTTCCAAACAAATGCCTATCTATTATTTGGTTATAGTTGTACATTGCATAATGTTTATCCCTTTGCAACTAATTGTGTAAATAATACATTATAGAGCTATATCTTATAATATTATGAATAAGTGAATTTAATCAATATTTGTCAGATCATTATTAAATAAAAATAATACATAATAGTCATATTTTGAATTGAACTATGATAATATAAGGCTTACAGTGACAGTTTCAAGGAAACATTTTTCATCAGCTACACCAAGCCTTGACATCATATATAAATTAATAAAGAATCATTTTTTCCCTATCTGGTCTATATGTTTAAATATATAATACAACAATTATTCATATCATCATTGGAATCAATAAATTATCACCATATTTTGTTTAAGCTTTATTGATATATTTAAAAAATCATTGAAGGATTAAGTTGGCTCCACATCATACTTTAAAGTTATTCACTCACTTTATAAAGCCTTTTTCATTTGTTTGCATTTTGTGCAATAACAAATGTAAGTGCACATTTTTTTAATCTGTGGTCATTAGTCAACTGACAAATATAGTCAATCAATTGTAACCATTCTATCATTCTCTTATACTTCACATGATCAACATCTCTTATGCTAGCACATAACTGTTATTAAACAGGCAAAACTCTCCACACTGAAGCACAGGGTGGCACTACTGTATGGAGAGTTTTGCCTCTTTAACTCTGTTATAGTCTTCAATATATATTTTTCTTTTCCACTCTATCGAATAAATCTTCACTACAAACTTTTTTGCAATTAACCAAGTGCCAATAATAAGATATATTTTTAAATATCAATTCTTACCAATGAATGAATCTTAGTTGCTCCCATGATTCACATCTAAATTATTATGAAGTGAAATTTCTTTGCTTTTCCATATATTATTTATGGTTTAAAATATATTATATCTTCAGGATATTTTGATTTTTGTTTTCTTTAGGGTTACCTATATCACTGTTTTGTTTTATAGAAAAAAAAACCCCTTAGTATTAAGAATATTAATCTACTTTGTTATTGTACTCTGGAACAGTATTTTTCAATCATTAATCTATAGATTAGCTACAGATTAGCACTGATCTGCAAAAATTTCTGACCTACGAAAAATATTTGAATTTTATACATAGAAAAAATACAACTCTAATATTAAGAGTGTTAATCCAATCTATCACTGTATTCAGGAGCAATGTTTTTCAACCACTAATCTATGGATTAACACTAATCTGTGAAAAACTTGGCCAACCAAAAAATATTTGAATTTTATACATAGAAGGAATACAATCTTAATATGATCATCTATCACTGAACTTTGAATCTCTCAACCAACCTAAAATATCTTATTTTTATGCCTTTTCTATTAAATAAATAAATAAATAAATAAATAAATGACTTTATTGCTCAAGAGTTTGTAATAAGTTTAAGCACCAAAAAGGGTCAATACCAGAATAAATTTGCGAATCTCTCATTTCCAGTGTCTGCCCTTATAATTCCATTAGCCTATGTAGTGAATTGTGAATGAGATCAACAATAAAGTTCTTAATAAACTTTAAGTATGATTTTTATTTATTAAGAACACATATTTAACACCCTACATGGTTTCATGCAGTAATAGAATAATGGATTTTGGATCTCAAGATCTATGGATCATGGCTTCAGTTCTGTCCCTTCTAGTGTTTGAACTCTTATAAACTTCAAAGTGATAACATTTCATTTTATATACACAATAAATTAAAATGTGTGACAAGTGTTACCCAACATAGATAAATACATATTATACTTTTAAATAGATGAAAATAGACCACACCAACCAATACCAATAATCTCAATCTTTCAATACTTTGATAAAGCACAATTATCTTACAATATGCATTTTTATATTGTTCAGGCCATGAAAAATTCAAATTTTAACACATCTGTAATAAAAACCATTAAGAAAAACTCATAAATAATCAACTATTGTATGCAACATGCATAGTGGCTACCAGATAGTAGTCCAAAGACACTTTGAGATTCATTCTTTGGTTGTTGATCTTCACCACAGAGGAGTGATGGATTGTTCAAATATGCCATAGCCATTTTTATGTTTCTATATTAACCAAACTAATGATTTAATGTTTCAAAATTTTCAGATTTGAATGCAATCTTACTTGCTTCTATAGCTGTCTTGAGTTCAAAGCTTTAAGCTGGTTAAAACATTGAGTTAAAAATTTATATAGTATAAGAAAGTGTGGATGATTATGGATGTGTAAGTATTCAATTCAACATTCAATTCAATATTCCTTCTAATGAAAGCCAATATCTAGTAATTAGTGGTAGGAATTTGATTGGATTTCTATTGATTAGGCAATCATACAATAATCAGTCTGAAATAGAATAATAGAATAGTCAAAATAAGAGTCATAGATCACATGACCCTATCTCTTAAGCTTGTAAGTTATAAACAATGTGGATTGTCAATTCCTCTACAAGCTTTATGATAAATGCTTAGCCAGAGCCAGCACTTAAAATATCTCTGTCAGGAACCCCTTCCCAAACTTCTGACCATGGTTTCGTGCTTTGGCACTCCTCAGAGAGGTGTCAGGCTAGGTTCAGACACTAGATTTAAAAATGCCAACCCAAATCCAAGCATTTATTTAAAAGTTATCTATTGAGTGGAAAACCTGAAATTTTCAGACATCTCCATGTCTTCAAACCCAGCGATCCAACTCAAATAGCTATATAGGGCTGATAGATCTTCAGCCATACCATATAGTAGTAGTCTTAGCAATATAAAATTGCATAAGACTTGTGGCAGAGACTATAAATAGTCAAAATAAGAGTCATAGATCACATGACTACAGCTTAATAAAAGCCAAAAGAATCATATTTTAATGTTTTGCTTGTTATAATACAAACTTTCTACATTGTCCAGTTTTTGTTCCACAAATTTCGATGTATCTTTTTTATTTTATCTTTTTCTAACATTATTTTGATTGTACATAAAAACATATATTTTTCTTTCTTGTTTAGCATCTCTAGCGTTGATATTAATATGTTTTAATTTTCTTCAACGACTACTTTGTCACGTTCATATATTAAATGATTGATTATCATAATATGCACAGATGCTCTTTCGGTCACTTCTTTGGTAATATATTATTTTTTCAACTGTGAAATAAATATAACTGATAACAATCTTTCATTTCCAATTTCAAATCAACTAAACGTTTTCACGTATTCTGACAGCAGCTTTTAACTTGTCGTAGATATTCTTTAAAAAATAAATTGGTTTATTATCTGCTTGGCACAATTAAACTACAATCTATGTCATCCCTAGTAAATGGTCCTCATATCATTTAAAAGTCAATAATAAACATATATATATAAGCGTGGCGTTTCTTCTGAATCTGTCTAAAATCCATTAAAATATCTAATATAGTATATATCTTGATTTAATTATCTTAATTGGTTCAACTTTTCTATTTTATCTGTTAATTTTAATGACAGTTTTAAACGTCGCATTGTTATCGAGACATGATAATTAACTAGGAGATGTTTCCCTTGTCAATAATATATAACATTTGCTTTTATTTATTCAGCATTTAGTTAGGGTAATTATCAATTCTTTAGAAATCTTCTTGAATACTAAAACAGATTTTGAAATAATACATATATATGTAAACAAATTACTGGCTAATTCGTTATAATAGTAACAATAAATATAATAGAAAATCATATATTAAGTATTAGCAAAATAATAAGGCTATAGTTTGGACTAATACACAACTAAATTTTCTCACGTGAAAATCATCTAAACATAAAACACACAAACACACATATATATATACGTAAAACGGGACTATAAATCTATTTTACACCCCCCCCCTGTAATATCAAAGGAAGTTGTTATGTCATTAACTTTGATTTTAAAAAAATCTTAAAATCTGGGGCCATTAATCATATAAAAAACCTTTTATATTGAAGTGGTTTTTGTAATGAATTATGAGATCGAGTTTTGTTTCATATATATATATGTTTTATGTTTAGCTAATTTTCTCTTGAGAAGGTATATTTGTGTATTAGGCAAAACCATTGCTGTGAGAGAATTTTAATATAAATGTATTATTTTGTTAATATCTAATGTTATATGATTTTTGTTTTACACGGAATATATATATAAACACTAAATTAAACATAGCTTAATGTATATATAAACAAAGGGAATAAGTCATCCTTTCTCAGATTATGAATTTAAAATACTCTAAATGTTGAATAAAGGTTTAAGAATAGAATAGTTTAACAACTATTAAGTGCCATATTCCATCTGGATGATATATTAATTTCATTCTGAGTAACCAACAATATTGACAAAGATATGCTTATAAACATAGAAACTCCAAGAATATGTGGTTCATTCTACTCTTGATGCTTTATTTAACATTTAGAATGCTTTTAATTCATAGCCTGGGGAAGGGTGATTTATTAATTTTGTATATATTGTGATCAAAATGGTGATGACCACACCCCATCACTAATATCAGTTAATCCATAAACACAAGTACCTTAATGAGCTAAATTTATAAAAGACAAACGCAGATTATGTGTAAAAATATGTACATTTGTATGCTTTGTATATATACACAGCATGTATATTTTATTCATAAATAATTCTGCACTAACACACTTGTTAGAGAAATTTAATTTTGTTTATAAGTCGCTAAGTGCTTTCGAAGTTCTTAGACTTCATATTCATGGCTGAGGGCAGTCAATGATAATGAGGAGGAGTATTGTAATATATGGAAATTAGATTGCTGTTCATTTTGCCATAAGTCATGGCATTTTTTTTGTTTTGATTAATTTGTCCATCCTTTTGAAATGGTGAAACAGGTGTTCTTCCTATTTATAGAATTAGAATCATTATTTATAAAGTAGGCCTGTTAATTTACACCTATGATCATTTCTTTCTCTACATATTAATGTGGAGTTGGTGGGTTAAAATTTGTGTCCAGTAGTTTTTTCATGGTCTAAAAATGCCAATGTGGTCTCTTTATTGTTCAATGCTCTTTTATTCATATACATGTGTTGCGATGCTCTATTTGTGATGGTTTTTTTTTGTTTCTTTATAATATGAGACCCTACAACCAGCCTGAGGGCATTGGATTTAATATATGACTTTGGGCATTATCTGTGGATCTCATTTGTCTTTTGAATTTTATTTTATTTGTACATATATTTTATTACTACTAATTTCAAAAGCATATAAATAACTTACTGCTGCTTGAATATGTAACATTTAGGATTATAATCATGAAAGTATTCTATGATTTGATTACATATTTTATCACAAGGAAAAATCTTCATATTTTATTTTGTTTTGTCTATTTAAATGTTAAAAAAGGGAGAATATGAAGTTATTTTGTTATCTTGTAAAATAAAATTAAATTAAAATAAACAAGGCAAAATTATTAAGAATTTTTAATTATCTTTTATATAATTTTTTCTTTTGTAAAAGAGAAAAGAATTTTGTTTTTTCTCTTATCAAAGTTACAGAGATTCCAAAAAGTATATATATATTTGAGTGTGTATTGATTAGATTTTTTTTTGTAACATTCTTATTAATTAATTCAAAGATTTATTTGGATCTGTTTTTAAAAATAAAGATAAAAAATCATGCTGTCAACATTTTTATTCCATGTCCAATGCTATTAATAAAGTTTTTTTTAAAAAAAAAACAATTTTAAAAAGTAGTCATTGATTTTGTTTTATTGTTTGGCCAGAAAAAGCCAATATATGATTGAAAAGCTGTATTTCTGAAAAAAAACTTTAGGTGGAAAAAAGTTAGTTGAAGCCCCATCCCGAAAGACTCAGGATTGATGGAGACAACTTGGTTAATATATTTCATTATGGAGTGCAAATCACTTCCAGGAAATAAACATTGTTATTGTGTAAATTGCCAATTCTTATCCTGCCAGAATGCTTTTTGGTAATATGATTAAATGAATAAGCTAACGTTAAAACATTTAAGAACTTTGGATTTTGAAATAAAAATTTTATTTAAAGCTAAGTTCTTTGAATTCCATATAATATCATAATCATAGCATAATAAAAAAGTGGAGGAGTTTTCATCCATAAATAATATGTGTTGAATACTAAATTGGATCTAAATTAATATTTAAAAGTGAATTTGCATGCTAATGAGAAGTGAGAAAACTATAAATGCTATTTTTTAAGAGCGGGGTGCTGGGATCTTTTTTATTAACCCTCTTATAAGTCTGCATTTTCTGATATTTTTTATTGCCTCACACATCAATGTAAAATATATGACAAAATGATTATTACTTATCAGAAAATAATAAATTTGACTTCATTTGATAGATATTTTTGTTTACTACTGAAATAAATTTTAAATGTTCACATTTTGTTTCTGTAAATATTAAAAAAATGAGATTGTAATCAAAACAAAGACTTTACACATCATTGTTTCTAGAAAGATTATTTTCAGTTTTCAAAATCAATGAAATATTTCTTATTTGTTATTATTTTTAAACATCCAAATGAATAATTATTTATTTCTCTTATATTTAACAAATTATGCTTTAAAACTTTAAATTTTTTTGAACATTTATTGCAAAATTGTGATATTTTCATACTGTAAGTATAAGTAGATTGCCTATGTAGAAGCTAATCTTATAAATTGCTTCAGGCCATGTTTACTTTCACTGCTAATGTAACATTATATTTTGAAAATAAAATATTTCAAGTCAATCTAAGTTATTAATAATTTGTATTTCTTGATATCTAATAAATATAGTGTAAATTATTTTTTAAAAAAATCTAAAACTGTAATAAAGTCACAAATAAACATGTTTTTGTTCACTGGAACTATTTTCTTTAAACAATGTCATACAACACCGAATGCTTTATAGCCTTGGCAACAGACAATAGCTGAACATGTCAGAGCAGGGCTTATGTCTATTGTAAGAGCATACATTTTGAATTTCCTGCTTTCTATCATAAATTTTTTAACAAAAATTTAATATAATAAAACATACTGTTTTACACACATTTTAACATATAATACTTACCAAAAAATTCACCAGGAGGCAAATTTGTCAAAAAGCAAAATTCTGTCATCCCAAGAAATTGAAAGGTTAATAGCATGGATATCGATGGTGATTTACAAAGCCTCTTTTACCTTTCTCTTTTTATCATCACATTCTGAACAAATAATATCGGCCATGAAAAGATCAAAATTTTGACTGATAGCAACTCATGATTGAGGGGAAAAAAGAATATTCAGTGGTTTTCTTAGCACCTTTATACATATAATTGTGTTGAGGAGTCTATTGGCCAAGTTGGCATAGGTTTTGCATAATATGCCTTTAAACAAATAGAGTCAAAGCAATTGAACTTATAAACACTTTGATATGATAACTCTTTGGGAATTTTACCCTTTGAGTTATTTAAAGTTTGTTCAGAGATGGAGGTGAATGACAAGTATTTATCAAAAGAAATATTTTTAAAGCTTATTCATGACTTTCAATACAAAGAGAAGCCTAGATCATTTTTTGTCATTGGGGAGAGCAATTGTAGGATGAGAGATTTTATTGTAAAAGTTAATAATGATTGCATGAATATTTTTTATGATTGTATCATATGTTAATAAGATTGCTAATAAATAATTCAATGTTTTGTTTCTAATAAGCCTCAAATTTGCAGAGCTTAGTGTTTCGATGAAGAAAGTTTTTTAGGCCTGCATATTTCTGACTGTGAGGCATATTGGAGTTTAAACACATAGTTCTTCAGATACTGAAAGGCTTTAAAACCATTCTATATTCCAAGATGTTAAGCTTTCTTGTAATATCCAGGTCAGGAAATTTTAAATTGTGAAGAATATTATCTTCAAACTTGATGATAAATGTAAGAGAAATTGAGGATATCAACTTAATATGTATTTGGAAAATGGTTTCTTCATTAGCACATATGAAGATGTCATCAACACATCTAAAGTAGATATTAGGTTGACATTCAAATTTTGGGATGATTAAGCATTTGAACTTGAAAGATAGAGGCTACATATGACTCCATTGAAAGGGTGCCCCATAGGCAAGAAGTAGTTCATTTTATAAGTTTTGTGATTAATAGATGTAATGATTTTATCCCTGATCCAATTCAAATTTTTGATGATGAAGTTTTTTTGTGGATATTATAATTGATTTGCTACAATAGTATATCTATGATGTTAATAGACTGAATGTGAAGAACAGAGCAATATAGTTCTTTTACATCGACTGAAGCAATTTTACAGCTATGGTAAATTGATGTTTAGGATTTTTTTAATGAAATCATATGAGGATTTCAAGCTATACACACTGAATCTGAGATCATCAGTTACATGAAGTGATGAGTTTAGCAATATGGAAAGAGTAAGAGCTGCCAAAATCTAGAAGATGAAGCGGAAGATTATCATTATATAATCTGATGTTTGAAGAAATTTGAAGGGAAAAAGTAGTGGAAGAATAAATTTTAAAGTAATCATGACCTGAGAGTACTTTGCCATGATGTTTTCTCAAAATTGAAAAGATGAACAGTTTTTTTCTGGTCTTCAAATTGTAATTATAAATTTCAGAGAAACATAAAGCTGTGAGTTGTTGGCTGATTTAAAATCAAACTGGTCATGATTTAAAAGAACCTTTGTCCTCCTTAAGGCAGATTAAGTGTTTCTGGGTAATAAACTTTCTAGTAAAACTGATATTACAAGACCATTGATGGTTGTTAATTCAGGGCAGATATTTTAGCATATTCAAAGCCTTTTCAATAATCATTTCTTTTTCAGGATCAGTGTCAAATTTGGATTCATAATCAATGGTAATTTCCATTTTAGGAAAGTGCCAGTCACCATCAATATACCTAGATGATAGTTTAAAGTTTTCACAGCATTGTCAGAAGTTCAATGTTTGAGAATAACCCAGTTTTGGGGAGTATTAAGATTAAAGCAATCATGCTTTTGTTTATATGGTAAAAAAATAAATTTTTTAGAATTTTTTTTTTTTAAACATGGAAGTAATGTTGTTGCACTTTGTGACTATAGAAACAGGAACTGAAAAGCAATGCACCATATGCCTCTTCCTTTGTTTATCATCTTTGTCTGTATCAGAAAGGTTTTTTATAATTGATTTTAATAAGGTAATTTTGAGCATAACATATTACAGTAATTCTATCTCACTGAAAAATAAATTTATTAATTTTGACAAGACAGTAATTAAGAAAGACATTAAATTGCTGACAGTTTCTTAGGAATGTAAGATATTCTTGTTTTTTGTAATGTTGATACAGATGTCAAGCATAGCACAATATCTTCCATCTTGTTTTGTGACATATTTGAAAGGAGAAAACATACTTCTCAAAAAAAAAATTAAAACCTGTAGAGCTTTGATATTGTAACGAATAATGTTAAAACATTTAATGACTAAACAGGTTTGGGTTTTGAATTTGAAAGAGTTTATTTAAAGCTATGGGCAAGAGAACAAACAGGTGTTACTGACCTCATTGAAAAAATTAAAAGACTGAAGTGAAGTTGGGCTGGACATATTGCTAGAAGAGATGATAATAGATGGACAATTGGAATTTTAAACCGGATTCCAAGAGATTGTAAAAGACCCAGAAAGAGACCACATGTGAGATGGATTGATGAAATAAGAAAGTGTGCAGGGGTGATGTGGAGAAGAGAAGCTAAAGATAGGAAAAGATGGATTGAACTTGGAGAGACCTTCATCCTGCAATGGATTGATAATAGTTGATGATGATGATGATGATGACTTTCGATACCATATAATATTATAATCATAGCATAATAAAAAGGGAAGGAGTTGTTATCCATAAATAATGAGTGTTGAATATTAAATTGGACCTAAATGAATATTCAAAGGTAAATTTGCATGCTAATGAAGAGTGAGGGATTCTATAATCATGATTTTTATAGAGAGGATGCTGGAGTCTTTTTTTATTAATAGCTTGGCCATGGAAAGATCAAAATTATGACCAGACAGCAACTCATAATCAAGAAAAAGAGAAAAATATCCAGTATTTTTTCTAGCATGTTTATACAGATAATTATTGAGCAAGTCTAGTTGCCAAGTTGGCATGGGTTTCCCTATAATATAGCTTTAAACAAATAGGATCAAAGCAATTGATCTTATAAACAATTTGATGTGAAGACTCTTTGTGGATTTTATCCTTGAGTT
The DNA here is from genome assembly GCA_028023455.1 of Epiperipatus broadwayi. NCBI lineage: Eukaryota > Metazoa > Onychophora > Udeonychophora > Euonychophora > Peripatidae > Epiperipatus > Epiperipatus broadwayi. The sequence goes on along the minus strand of JAQFVV010000021.1, from coordinate 2,314,784 downwards.
ATTTAAAATTTTGTTAAGACATGGAGGGTGTTTTTTAGCTGCAGGGGAGACTAGACCATTTTTTATCATTGGGGAAATTAGTAATGATTGTGTGAATATTTTTACGATTGTATCCTATGTTGATGAAGTCACTAATAAATAATTCAATGTTTTACTTCCCATCAAGAAAATAAATGGAGTGAACATTCATTAGTACATGGGGCCTGTCTTTTCATTATTGGGTGAGCTAATACATAATTGCTGAGTGCTAATGCCCACATATTAAGATAAAAATGATGCTGTGAAGTTGCCAAAATCAAAATCCTTATGGCACATATTTTATAGTTTTGCACATAAAGAATATGCAATGCCAGTTTTTAAAAGAAAAGAAGAAAATTAAAAAAATAAAAATAAAAACAATAAATTAAAACTTTTTTTTTTTTATAGTATTGAAGAGAACTTAGCTCCAGATGTTTCACTGTTTTAGTAAGCTGAATGTTTAAAATGGAAAATTAAAACCATATATTCCAATAAGTAAGGGTAACTATTTATTTAATTTTAGTATATATATACAATTGATGAATTAATCTCTGTGTGAATATCCTAGCAGCTCACTGAGGAAGTCAGTAGCAGAAACTGGTCTGGGGTGAGGGGTATTCTGCAACGCTTATTAAGAGTTTATTTGCAAGCTCTTTGCATAACAAATGTATATGTGGAATAATATAATTTTATTTTAAACCTACTTAGTATATTACATTGATTTATTTTTTTTATGAAAATACAATTGATGATTTAATCCATATGTACATATATGTATATGCATTATGAAGTTTTATGTTATTTTGAATTGAAACATTTAATCTTTTTAATGTTATTCTTTTATAATATATGTGTGTACTTATATGTATATAACAGTCAATATATCTAATAAAATGAGTATGCTAATAGCTCTAAACAAGCTTTTCAATAAATTCCATAAGAGAAAGTATTTAAAATCGCTATCTAGAATTATTCCTATTCCCAAACCGGTTTTAGGCCTACTGGCTCTTATCAGTGAGGAACTAGAACATTCAGACACTAGATCTAGAATACAAACTCAAGCCCAGCATTTATCAAATATTTAGCTATTAAGTAGAAAATCTGAAATTTTCAGACATCTATATGTTTTCAAATCCAGCTATCTAATTTAAAAAGCCAATTCCACTTCAGTCTAATTTTTTTTAATCGTATCAGTAATACCCATTTGTTCTTTTACAAATATATATATATATATATTATACTTCTATCCCATCAAAAAAAAAAATATATATATATATATATTAAACTTCTATCCCATCATATATTATTAAAACATATGATCAAAGACATGCGATATATTTCAATAATGTCTGATGGAATAAAAGTTTGAAATATATTTAAACACATATACATAAAGTTAAGTTTAAGTATCCATAAAAATATTGTATACATAAAGTTAAAATGTAACATGTGTTATGACCTACATAAAAAGTGTATGTTTTACTGTATTAAGAGGAGGTTGATCTGATTTTTGGACTGATGGATGGTTGTGATACGATTAAGCTAAAAGATGGAAAATGCACTGACAAAAACAAAAACTTGCAATATATATTTATTGTTAAAAGGGGGTTGCCTTGACAACAGTTTGAAATTGTTGATTGTTATTGATATTGGGATTGTCTAAGTGTTGACTGGTTTTTAATAATATATATATAAATTAATATATGAATTACAAACACCCATTATGAATATTATTCATTTAGCACCTCAGTTTTTTTATTTATTTATTTATTTTGCTTATATGTGGTATGTCGAATACATAATACAATTTCTAAACCTAAATATACCCTTAAAACATATAGATAAATACATGTAAATAATAATCCCCAAGATCCAGTTATGGCAGAACCAGTCATATTTTCTTAATAACAATATATAAAAGACAGTACAGCATTATAATTTCTGTAGTCCAATTTTCACTACACCACTCTCATGCAAATTAGGGATATTTTTCGTTAAGTTAAATTATTAATATACTTCCCCCAAGTTGTTGTGTCAAAGATGTGAGGGTAGTAAGACACTTCTCAATCAGACTGTTAAGGTGGCTAGAAATGAGTCCCTGCCTTACATGAGAGTAGTGTAGGGAAATTACAAAAATATTATTCATTAAATGGATAATCTCTAATCTATTGAATGATTAATAAACAATACATTGTGTTTTATTATTGTAAAAGGTTAAAGATCACCATCAATGTTTTATTTGAATAATAGAAGTTTTTAAATAATAGATAATCATATTTTATCTGTCTTACAAAGTTTCCATAAATACAACATAATTTTTTTAATATTTTGTTGCTTTTAATCGTTTGGTATTTATTTTTATTTAAAAGTAACAGTTTTAAACACTTTATCTCCAAAACTGTAATATAAATAAAATATGCTAACAAAACATTGAGAGCAAAACTTTATTAGTGCAAACAATCAAACAATTATGATGTGCTCAGTCATAGATGTAGCAATGAATGTAACAGAAGTGGGAGGGTATATTACGTAGTCTAAAAAGTAGTGAAATAATTATCATATTATTTGCATTGTAAATTATGCAAATTAATTTAATTCTGTTACATTCATTGATATATCAATCTGTCAAAAGCATATTCATCACTTCATAATTGTTTGCACTAATAATGCTTTGTTCTCAATACATTAAAACAAGAAAAACTCTCCTTACAGTATTGCCACTCTGCAAGCCAGTGTAATCAATGGATGCCAGAAGACTTTGCACATAAAATCCCCATCTCATCCAATATCCCCAGACTAGTTTCTGGCTTGTGGCCTTCATCAGTGAGAAGCCTTGGATCTGAGAGCACTGATCTTAGGATCTAATGCAACCCTCCAACAGCCACCTTCTATCTCTACTTAACTACAAAACCATGAATCTTAAAGTAAAAACACCATAATATTTTCCAATTCAAGCTCATTAGCCTATATAGCCATATAGATCTGAACTCAGTTCTGCACCCATACACTTTGATGACTTTGGTTCTTTAATAACCATAGCCACCACTATCCTATTAGGCAGGATTGATTTTAAGCCAATAAACATCACATGATTACCATTTCTTATGCTTGCGTATAATTGTTATTAAAACAGGAAAATCTCTGCATACCATATTGCCACTTTGCAAGCCAGAGTTAACAATGGATGCCAGAAGGCTTAGTTTTGTAGTTAAGTAGAGATAAAAGGTGGCTACTGGAAGGTTGCATTAGATCCTAAGATCTAGGTGCAGTGCTCTCAGATCCAAGGCTACTTCCTGACATAGGCCACAAGCCAGAAACTCGTCTGGGGATATTGTGTGAGTAGGCACTAGATGGGTATTTTATGTACAAGCCTTCTGGAACCCATTGATTACTCTGGCTTGCAGAGTGGCAATACTGTATGGATAGTTTTGCCTGTTTTAATAACAGTTATATGCAAGCATAAGAAATGGTGATCATGTGATGATTTCTCAAGACATTGTTTGTGTCTTTTACTTATATTATTTTTATTTAGTTTATGGACAATTATTGTTTAGATATCTTTAAATTTTTTATACTGGATGTAAATTCACTTCATGTTTTTACTGTGTTTTTCAGTTCTATGATTGCATACATAAATTAGTGAACTAGTTGTTTAAATAATTCAAATTTTTTAATTTCTGTTTCTGAAGCAAATGGGTAGCTCTGAATTGTAAGATCAAATACATCTGACTCTTTCATTGAATCTACAAATAAAAATGGAGATTTTACTGACAATATTCCAATTTGATTGCATTTATATTCTTTACATTTAAAAAAAAAAAAACTGAAATAAAAGCAAAGTTTTTGATTTAATAACATTTCTTTTTATAAGAGTCTTAATTACTTATATGAATTGTTCCAAAACTAACTAGACTCTATAAAGTTAATTAGCAAAGCTAAAGATGATATCATGATTGTTACACCTGCAGAGGTCATGGTTTGATCTGAGAGATAGAAACATACTCTTTTCTTAAACATTGTTACATATGCATGTTGAATCGATTCAATATTATGATTATCTAATGTTTACTCATCCCATATCCCCATGATAGTGTCTACCTTGTGGCTTTCATCAGTGAGGAGCCTTGGATATGAGTGCATTGAACCTAGATCTTAGGATCTAATGCAATCCTTCAGCAGTCACCTTTTACTTATTTAGTTAAGTATAAATCTACGAGCCTAAGATGAAAATGCAGCAATATTTTCAATATAAGCACTTTCATTTATATCTGCACATTTTAGTGTATCTAGTTTTTTAATAACAATAGTCACCATTATCCTTTGGAAAGATTTTATTTTAAACCAGAAGAACATCAAATGATCATCATTCCTGTGCTTACACAAGCTGCTGGAGGGTTGCATTAAATCCAAAGAACTTTGTGTAGTGCTCTTAGATCAAAGGTTTCACACTGTTAAATGCTAAAATCTAGAAACTTGTGGATATTGGATGAGTAGGCATTAGAGAGAGATTTTGGTGAGCAAGCCTTCTAGCATCCATTGATTACTATAGCTGACACTCAGCGGCACTACTGTTTAGACATAGCTGCTACTGATTTAAAGATTGGGTAAGCATAAGAAATGGTGGTGATGAGATATGTTAGTGGTTTAATAAAATGAAATATATAATGGTATCAATGAAATCGATTATAATTTGCTACGATATTTCAGATTTTGCAAATCCGTATTCATCAATTGTGAAGATAGGAGATTATTGTATGGCAGATGGTATATATATATATTAAAAAACAATTTTTGCTAACCACCTGGGTTGATAGTAATCAATCTTTAATGTTTAATTTTTGGAAAATATGATTTCGATTATATATAGCTCATCTGTTTGGAGCAGATTTTAAAATCTATATGAGTAAGAAACAAACAACACTGAAAATCAATAAAATTTAGTGTGGGATGTCAGACAAATTATCGATTTTGATAGTGATATTTAAATCATTGAAGTTTTAACATATTTTTATTTATTTATTTGCTTTAAACTATGAAAGCACTTTTATTTATTTTTTTAAAACGTGTGTTAAACTTTAAAAATATAGCTATTAGTAATGATTTTCTGCCACAGCTTAACACATACTTAAAAAAAATCTACAGTCTGATTAAAAATAGAGATCTGGGAAGACAGACTTTCAGAAACTATTGTAATAGTTTACATTCAGTTTGGAAGAATGATAGCTGCTTCAACGAGAGAGAGAGAGATAGAAAAAGAGAGACGCAGCGAAAAAGAATAATACAAATTTCAAAATAATTCCCCATATTACCGTTTAAATGGAAAAAAAAATCTAACAACCCACATGGCTACATCTAAAAAGAAGAGAGGTATTTTAGTTATGTTTTATGGATAACAGCGAAATATCGGTCATCATACTAGCAATAAAATTGACTTATTATCTATACATTTAGATAACAATTATTTATATAAAATGCCAATTCAATATTTTTCTCTCCAAATATTTACAAAAAAAAAAAAAAGTAAATCAGCCTTCCAATCACGTGATACACTTACAGCGCCGATTTTAAAGAACTACCAAAATCTAATAAAACATCGGATATTGATTTCTTTTTCTTTTCTTTGTTCCCTTTTTATAGCAAGCTATAAAAAATGAATAATGCTTAAAACTGACTTTTTTACGTATCAGATTTCTTTCTTTTTTATATTGTTATTTTTGTATTGGTATATATATATATGTGTGTGTGGGTGTGTTTATACTGTGCGTATTATCTGTCAGAAACAAATTAGAATTATTTCAGAACAGTATGATCAAGGATAATATTTATAATTCAAATAATAATATCCATATATTATTACCTTCTTGAGACATATATTTGGTAAACATTAAAACTATGTCGTAAGTACATGCCTATAATATGGATTCATATCGAGACCAGGTAATATTTTTAACTTTTTCACATTCCATCAAGTTTAGAATTTTTCCTTTGGAGCCAAGCTAGAACGCAAAAATCTAGCTAACCACCAATATTTATAAGCAAATGGGTGTCTGACTACTCTTGATTACAGACTTAGTAGTGTTTTCATAATCTGGAAATTGGCAAATCCAGAAACCTAATAACATCTTTTATGTTGGAGAGATCTATGCTCTGCAGTGGGTTATCTAAAAGCCATTTTACTTATTTTATTTATTGCAAAATCGAATGTGTATATATGAAAAAAATGCAATTTATTAAAAATATTACAGATAATTAAAACAGACAAAACTCTCTATACGTATTTCCACTCACTGCAAGCCAGAGTAATCAATAAATGACAGAAGGCTTGTGCATAAAATCTCCATCTAGTGCCTACTCATCCAATATCTCCAGACTAGTTTCTGGCTTGTGGTCTTTGTCAGTGAGGACGTGAATGTGAGAATGCTGCACCTAAATCTTAGGATGGATGTGAGAGCACTGCACCTAGATCTTAAGATCCTAAGATCTAGGTGCAGTGCTCTCACATCCAAGGTGCCTCACTGACAAAGGCCACAAGTCAGAAACTAATCTGGGGATATTGGATGAGTAGGCACTAGATGCAGATTTTATACACAAGCCTTCTGGCATCCATTGATTACTCTGGCTTGCACTGAGTCACACTACTGCACAAGAGAGTTTGCCTATTTTAATAACAGTTAATGACCAAGCTTAAGAAATGGTGATCATGTGATGTGTATTGGCTTAATATTACAGATATGATTAATCCCACATATGTTAAGATCTAGTTAAGATAGTTTGTTTTTTCTTGTACAAAGATACCTATTTCTTTCAGTTAGGACATTCTATTTTCAGATCATTTAGAGTTTATTGTATCTGAGTAGAGGGATTTGAATCCAGGATTTTTTAGTCTATTCATTCCCCACTCCATCTTGAGCAACAAATATAAAAGACCACACACATGAGAAAAAGATACATGATTCTCAATATATGCAAATAAAAAAATTACTGATTAAGAGAACAAGTTTTGACCACCAAAATAAAAAAACATCTAAATTTTAGTTAACTGTAGCCCTATTTACTTATCAAAATCTATAGTATTCGAATGTTTTTTGAGCATACAATTGGTGTGACTGTGGTCATGGTATTTGATTTCAAGCCCATTTATAAACAATAATAAAAGTTATTTATAAATCAGCACACTCATATATATATATATATATATAAAGCAGATATTTATAACATATTTATAATATTTAAATTATATATGTATATATCTGTATTACTGAGTTAAAAATTTAAAAATTGTCAAGCATTGGTGACCTAGCGGTAAGCATAGCTGCCTTCCAAACAGCTGCTGCAGAGTTCGCTTCCTGGTCAATGCTTTGACATATGAAAATATATATATATATATCAATAAAAATATATGCCAAAATATTTAATAGAGTAATACTTATAAAGTTGCAATTAAAAACATTCTTTTAAACCTCCGTTTTTATTATATCTAAATTCACATTTTGAAAAAAAAAAAAAAAAAAAAAAACGTTTTAAATGCAATATTTACATCTGATAAAAAAACAAAATCAAATTTTTAAAGACAATCAAATGCAAAATAATTTTAACATATTTTTTTAAGTAATAATTTACTAAGGCTGTAACCTTAGAAATAAGCGTCTGAAAAATATTTTTTTAAGAAAATTATCATATACACATTAAGCAATTGATAAAAGGAGAGATGATAATCTTTCTCTTTATTCTTCTTGTGATGAAAATTAATGATAACAAAACAAAAATACAAAGTCTAAACTGCATCTGCAATTTTAAGAAAACATTTTGCATAAGCTGAGATCAGCTACTATACACTTGAGGGATGTTGCAATGAAATGTAGCGTTATAGATGATATCACCATGTTAATGAGAAAATTATTATTATTTTTTTTTACTTTTTTTTTTTCATTTCAATATATTGTACTGGACACTCCACTTCTTTTCATCACTGAGAGTACCACTAGGCCACTGTTGACCTAGAAAATTTGATTTATGGTGATCCAAAAGTTGAGGGTGATGAATGTAAATGCTGCCAGCTAGACTCATGGGGAGAAAGAGATCTTAAACATTGTTCAGACAATTGAAGAACAGGACACAACCAAAACAAATATAATTATTAATACTTTTAAAGTTTATTAAATTAAAAAAAAGGTCAAACAAAATACAAAAGTTTGATTTACATTTCCCAACTTTCTCTGTCAAAGAGTGCATGTGAATATAGTGTTAAATACTTGGGCAAACAATTTTGATCTTTCACTTAAGAATTAAGGGGATTATAATGATCCTTCTGCTATCAATTTATCTATCCTTCTATTTTCCTTTATTTGGAGATTTTTTAAAAACAATTTTGTATGGAAGTCAATGACCACTGTTGAGGGAGCTTTCTTTTACCTGCTAAAGACATAAGGGCTAAACAAGGATGTCATATTGCTCCTTTTAAACACTCATAAAAGGTCATTATACAAGATGACCCTTAAGGTTAACTCCATACAAGAAAAGGGACATAGATTATAATTTTTTAATCTTTAATAAAAAGCAAATCTTAAAATCTCCATAGTTTAAGAAAAACAGAACTATATAACCAATAAATCACTAGCCAAAAGATTTATGGTCTGCAGGACATGCAAACACAGTTAACTAAACTAATTACAGTGAAAAATAACGAATAGGTGAGTTAAAAAAAAGCCACTAGTAACTGCTAAAGCTTTTAACATCAATTAATAATAATAATAATAATAATAATAATAATAATAATAATAATAATAATAATAATAATAATAATAATAATAATAATAATAATAATAATAATAATAATAATAATAATAATAATAATAATAATAATAATAATAATAATAATAATAATAATAATAATAATAATAATAATAATAATAATAATAATAATAATAATAATAATAATAATAATAATAATAATAATAATAAATAAAAAAATAAAAATAAAAATAAACTGAGCATAAAATATAAACTCATAATACACTCTCTGACAAAGAAATTTAAAATAGAAAATCTTAATCTAATTCTCTAATACATATAATTAAAAAAATATTTATAAAGTAATTAATAATATTTAAGTGATTACAAATAATTTATTGTAAGTCGATGTTTCTTTTGTATTAAGCTGAGACTTAAGCAAAGAGATTTAAACAAAGAGATTCAAGTCCTGGTTATGATATAAAAATGTTTGTTTACCTTCAAAGTGTAATGTACTGTCTGGCTGATTTCTTCCAGCAGTGAGTGCACAGTTTATGTCCAACTAGAGTTCATTACTAAGGTTTGAATCACCAGTAATCTCGTTGGGGTGGATGAAGGCAATATCCAGGATCAGTTCTGAACAAGGACATTAGGGCATGTTCATGGTGATGCGATTTCAAACTCTGGGACTTGTCTTGAAAAGAATTAGCATGGCATACTTTTAATGTGGTTCTTCAAGTCAGTTAATTGCTGCATTCTGGATGGATGGTCACTATTTCCAATGTTTTAACATATTCATTTCTGCAATTAGTGATTATCATAGCAATTCTTTCTTAGCACAGCAATCAGAAAATACTATTAGCAAAATCTCCTATTAGCAGTTAGCAAGGATCTAACTTCAGTGATCTACATTTAGCAATTAGCAAATATCTAATTTTTCTCCACATCAGCAGTCTGCAATTAGCGAATATAATAGTTATATATTTCTTATTGAAAAACAGAGTTTTTATATGAAATTTTTATCTCACATCAGATCTTAATTAAAAAGTTTTAACCACAATTAATCTCTTTATCTCTCATATGTTTTTACTTTTCAAATACAAATTTTTAATCAATTAGAAAATGAATTTCAGGTTCTTTATAATCAATAAAAGGAATATTGACATGGCTTTGATCCTGGCATAGTTAAGATAATGAGTGAAAAAAGGAATGACAGAAAACAGAAAATTAAAGAGGAATGGTTTATTACACAAAATGAATTCTTAATGAATCAAATGTCCAATAGCATTTAAATTAACAAAAATGGGTCTTTTAAATCCTTAAATGTAAACTTCAAACTTATTGATAACTATTATTATGATGCCTACATGTTGAAAGTATAGTTGGTCTATTTAATTTGTTTTGTTCTCTGTTACAGTGTTTTTCATATTATTAATAATGGCAGAGTATCAAAGTATTTATAGGAGATTTGAACCCAGACATTGAAACTCCCTTTGGCTATCCAATCTATCTCATACAACCAATATACATGACCGTGCACATGTGAAAAGATAAATGATTTCCAATATACATATTTTGTGCTGAACCAGCACCCATAAGTTGGTCCAGATCATCATCTCCCACATATCGATATAATTAGTGCTGTTTATATTAAGATAGCATATCTAACATTTACCTTTTTCACATGTGTGGTCATGTGTATCAGTTGTATGAGATAGATAGAATAGCTGAAAGGAGTTCAAAAATTTGGGTTCAAATTCCCTGTAATTACATCTAAACTCCAAGGATATAAAGTATACTTGTATTTAATGCAAACTTGTAAATGAATCAGAAGTTTTAATATACTGAAAAGCAGCCTCATTCTAATATTACTTTTAGCCTCATAAGTAATCATAATGAATGTACCAATTTATATAGCATAATAGTTCTACCACATTAAATTGTTGTTTTACCATTATTTTAACTGACATTAATTTTAAATTTTTTATAATGCTTTTTCTATGGTAGTATACTGACAATTTTCCTTCTTTGTAATCTCATTTTCAAACAAAATGTTTTGAATAAAAATCTTGTTTATGAAATATTTCTGATTGCTTTTACACACTAATTAATAGATAATTATTATAACAAATTAATACATATACACACTTTGATTTTATTCGTATGTCTTTTATTTTTAAAAATAAAAATTAATAAACATGTCTGTATTATTAACAAAAAAATCACAGTATAAGTTTCCCAACACTGTATGTGAAACTGATCACATATCATCATCACCTGGTGCTAAAAAAATTTTAAGTATTGTAAAAATTATAAAGGAATCATCAGATTTTAAAGCAGAACTTAATAAATGATAAATCCTCATTAGTTTGTTCACATTAAAAGAAAAGAAAAAAATAATTTATTTTCTGAAGAGTATTTACTTTCCCATCATTGTATGATGTATTGTATTTTTTGTTCCTATTTACAACTAATTTCTTCAATATTTACAAGGTTCAAATATTATTTTTTAGAATATTATTCATTTGCAAAATTAAATTAAAAAGAAATCATGTCCAATATATTGATTTTTAGTATAAAATAAAAATTGTACATAGAAATAAAAGATTGAGCATTTTCAAAAACCTACCCCCAAGTGTAACAAAAATGTGATTTTTTTTAAAGGGGTTCTTTAGTCATTTATACTCTTATAGCATCACTTATATAAAACAAAACCTTTCTATCATCTCTACTTTTCTGTGAATTCTTCCTAAAATGTATTAAATTTAATTATTACACAATTTCAGATGTTTAGTAGTTTTCTTCAGAGTTAGAAATCATAATTGTTTACATAAAAAATGATGTAATGCAATTGTATTTTATAGCTCTGAAGACAATATCTGTATGATTAAAACCCTACAAGATAATGTCATTGTATAAACATTGTGAAGAATGTATAAAATAAATAACATTAATTAATAGAGATTTTTAATGATTCTGATGTTTCTCTTTAATGAATTGATTTATAGCTTCAGGTTATCATAAAGTATTTAATGGTGCTGCTTTTTTACTTTCTTATAGCCATCTATAATGCTATTTAGTTGGTTATGCATTTATTTGATGATAGAAACTGGAACTAAATTAAACAATGATTTATTAGTTCAAAACAAATCTCAAAGATGTCAGTAGTGTACAGAAAAATTATACAAACAAGCAAAAATGCTGCTGATTGATAGATTCTTTAAGAGAGCAATTGCAAAACTAATTATAAACTTTTATTCTATTGTTAGCAGAGACCACATGAATTGTATATTTTCTTTAGTTTATTTAGGACGTTATGATTATTTTTGCAAAATAGTTGTGTAATAATTACTAAGAAAGAAATATTTTGATGATTACACTTAGATTTTATTTGAATATATTGTATTTTTAAAAATACAAGTTAAGAAATTTATAGTAATAGTAAAAAAACTATGATTAGTAATACTTTTTCAAATACCACAGTATAGAACTTTTGTGATATTTTAATGATTACAAATGCAATTTTAAATTTTAGACCAGAATTTCATAGCTTTGTGATGACTTAACAACAATTCCTTTAAATTTTAGAAGACAATTGTTCAAGATTTTTTAAAATTTTTCTTACCAGCATTTTAGTAATCATCCAATAAGAATAAAGTTATTGTTCTCATTATTTTTCTATATTATAAGAATATTTTTTATTTGTAAATTTATATTTCTAATAAATCAAAAACAATTTGCTTCATAATATAGAATAAACTTTTAATGCTGATATAAAATGTTGAATTATAATTCTAACCATCATTAAGGGATGGTGAAAAAAATGGTAAAATGTAGAAGGGTTAAAGTATTCTATAATGACAATAATTGGAAAATAGTAAAAATAACCACTATGATAAAGGTCTTAACAAGATTTGCTTGAACAGTAGTGATCTCATAATGATTTCATGGTTTTGGGCATTATAATGGTGTCATAATCATTATAGTTTATCTACATTGTTTTAATCCTACCAAGAACTTTACATTACCATGTGCAGTTTTATACAGTTGTGGTTTTAAAATTATTAGTTGAAAAAAGATCTGAAGATGTCAGCATTATACAGACATTTTAAGCAAGGACAGTAGCTAATTTGCATGACAATGCCATGAGAGAGGTTGTCCTACATGTCAAAATAGATGGCAATTTCTGTTTGATGGAGTGTTAACTGAATAATTAACTTTCCTCAAGAAAAAATGTAGTTTTCAGTAATTTGTTATAAATCATAGGTTATTTCTGCAACATTTTTGTAGAAGACTTATTTTAAACTAAAAACTTACATCACTAATAGGAGATTTTCTTTGAAAACAATTTATTTTTAAAAAGACAATTCTAAAGAAGTTGATTATAGCAAAGCAGATACAGTTTTCTTTGTTTGATGACAACTAACCCTAAATACAACTTTAGTTTAATAACATAAAATTCAAATATGTAATACTTTATTCTACTAACATTTGAGTGCATAAATTACATCCAGTAATACCAAGCATCATTGTTATAGATAACAGCTCCATTAAGACAATTTTAATATTTTGTCAACATCAAATATCTTTTTTTAAATGTCTATTAATTGAAAGCTCACATTTGTAACAAATAATGTTAAGATTATCAGTATATATTTAAAAAAGGGTCAATTGTAAAAATAGAATGTTCAAATATGGAGAAATATTAACTAATGCCTCACAAGATCCCATTAAAAATAGAAAGGTGGAGTTTGATGCTGAACAGATTAAATAAGAAACTTGTTGAACATTAGATAACCATAGTTGTGAACTTAATAGGCATTATTATGTAAGATCAATTGGTTACTCAAATATACACTAGATTTCAGTACTAAAGTAGAATAGGAGATTGCCTCTGAAAAAGTATACGCAAACAATAATCCAGTTACTAAGTTGCAAGGGTGTGCAATGGCTGTGGATCCACATGAACAAGGAACCTATAAACTCAATATTTTGTCTTAGTGTATCATTGTTTTTCAATAATATATTTCCAAATTTTTAATGCCTTTAAATTGTGTAATTAGAATGCAAATCTCTAAAAATAATTTGATCATCATTCAAGTCAAATAATTTTACTATTGCAAAAAGATATTTTAGTAAATTAAAAATAATAAAAGATGTGAAAGAGAATTTAATTGGCCAAACCAATTATTAAAAATTTAATGTAAATGATTGAAAATAAAATTTAAATATTTAATTATGGGAACGATAGTGGTGGGGAAGCTTTTAAGAATTCTGATTTCTGGCTCCACGTGAATTCATAAGAAGTTTCAGCATGGCAGCAAAAAATTGAGTCGTGATCATTGGTCTAGAGCAAAGCTTCAAAATCTATTACTTTAACTAATTGTGACAAAACATAAAATTATTATTAAATAATTAAATAAGTAGAAGTTTTTATTCATTTGTTATTTTGGGCACCATTAAAAATAAAAAACCATTTATTAAGAATTCTCACAGATCGTACATTAATTAGCGTAATATATAAAACGTGAACTAAACTTTTACGGATTTGGTCTCTTGTTATTGTCAATAATCAATATATATATTTTGCAAATAATCATTATGTAATCTCATTATAAAATTTGTTTTAAAAGTAATAATAAAAAGTTAGTTGCTATATGTTTAAAATAACATTTAAGAAATTCTGTTCTTAGTAATAAAACTAACAACTTGTAATTTAATTTCTGCTTTACAATAATCTTTCTTTTAAACTTTCTTTTGTGTATTTATCCTCCGATCATAAAAAGAAAAGAAAATGTTAGCAAGGCATTATTTGTATGAAAGAAATTACAAGGTTTAATTAAGTGACAAAGCAAATAATAAATCTAGATTATCTTTTAGTTTAATTTAAAAATACAAGATATAAAAACCGAGTAGTTATTTTGATAAATTAAGATTTTAATTCAGTTGACATAAGTAGATCAAATGATTCTGCGGGTTTAGATGTAATAAGAGAAAAAGAAAATGAGAAAACAAAAGTTTTAAAATGAAAAATTGCGATTTTATGTAAAAAAACAAACAAACCCAAAACTAAACTAGTCAAGCGTTGGTGGCCTAGCGGTTAGCATAACTGCCTTCCAAGCAGTTGGCCAGGGTTCGCTTCCCGGTCAACTTATTTGACATGTGAGAAAAAAAAAACTAAACTAAAATTTGAGATTATACAAGTATGAGATAATGTCGGATTTGAGTCCAGTGTAACAGCCACTGACTGACTGAAGTTTAGGCAATAGTATGAAATAATTATATTCAAATTATTATTTTGATGATCATAAGTTGTTTGACCTTCCGAGGTCATATTCATATCTAATATTTGTTTATCAAAAACTATGACCAATTCTTTAATACAACAAGTATGCCCTGGGTAGTTTGCTGCGATGTTAGAGTGGCAGATTCTGAGCTTAAAGTCCATGAACTGTTGACAATTCTGTCATTTCCGGTGCTCAAATTTCTTTTCAACTCCTAAGCAATAAAATATTCGATTATTATTATTTACTTCTGGTTATTATTGATGTTTAAGTAGTATCATTTATAATTGTGATTTTATTAATAAATTAAATTTAACAAATGATTTTCTCATGTATATATATATGCGTGCTTCATGCCAATTTATAACTAAATTTTAAACTTATCAATTTAGATTTATAACTAAATAATTTCAATTGAAAATTTAAATTTTATTTTATTAAAAAGCTTATAATAATAAAAATTTACTTCATTAAATTTACTAAAGGGATTTGTATGTGTGGGTACAAAGAACTATGATTAGGTACATAATTAACATTCAAATGTATAATAAATGTATAAGTGTTTCTAGAAAATTCGGCTAATTAAAATTCCTGAGCATTTTATTTTGTAAAGCAGATTAATTATAGGGCGTAGGTACATTTATGATTATTATTAAAACTTTTTCTAATAAATGAAAAATAAGGCAATCTCTTTTACAATATATTTACTGTAAGAATGCATGCAGACAAAGATATTTGGAACTTGGAAAATGTTACTAATTAAAAAAAAAGTACATAATTAAATTGAAATTAAGCTGATCAAAATTATCATCAGCAAAATTATATTTTAATTAAAATAAATTTGGGAGCCTTTTTTCAAAAGTTGCATAAATACCTCAGCAAATGTAAAAATAATAGGGTGTTTCTTTGTGAAAATTTATTCAAGCTGTTTATATAAGAAAAATTCATAAAGGTTGTTTCAACAAAAGTTTTAAAAAGATAATTATTTGGCTGATAAAAGCCCTGTACTATGATAACTAGTAAGTAAAAAGATTGTGCAATTCTCCTTAACTATTTCTGGGTACAGTGAGTTTGGAATCTTGATGGTTGGATGAACTGCTGTCCATTTGAAGTTTGCTGAGATGTACTTGTGTCAATGTTTCTGTTACCATCAAAGAATTCAGCCTGCTAATTGACCTGCCATGCCAACATTTTAGAAATTAGAAGCCACTTAGTTAATTATGCCACTTTCTATCATTTGCTATTCCAAAGAACCACTCTATCATCAAATTCACTATTGATATCTGAGGAAAGGATCATCCATAACTATGTGAATTGCACCATGAAAGCTATGCTTCATCATTACATATCATACTGCTCTTCATATCTTGCTGTATTTTCAAACCCTTCCCAATGGTAAAGCAGAAACATTTAAACTCTAGACTTGAGATCTCCACATTCCTAT
The DNA here is from genome assembly GCA_028023455.1 of Epiperipatus broadwayi. Classification (NCBI taxonomy): domain Eukaryota; kingdom Metazoa; phylum Onychophora; class Udeonychophora; order Euonychophora; family Peripatidae; genus Epiperipatus; species Epiperipatus broadwayi. The sequence goes on along the minus strand of JAQFVV010000021.1, from coordinate 2,298,308 downwards.
GACCAGTAAAACACTTTATATGTATTTGATATTTCTCTTTTACTGATATTATTTATTTTATTTCGAGATATTTCTTTAATAGTTTACTTAAAATTATATATATATAGTTAACTAAGCTCTATTTATTGAATATGATTGAATATATTATTAGATGTGATCAATCTGAAATTGTACATATATGCCAAATTTATTATTCTAAGAATCAAGTGACAGAAGGCTAATTCTGTAGATACCTTTTCATTTCTTAAAATTCTGAGAATCATTTTAAAAGTATGCTCAATAATTAAAAACTCTAAGACATTTTTAACTCCCTCCCTCACCTGGCTTAAAGATTTTTTTTAAAATACAGTTAATCATGCATTTCAATTTGAAATTTTTACTTTTGCAATTAGAAAACCAGGTGTGCTTTTTTTTATAAACAAATATAAAAATAAGTTGAGTTAATTTTGAAAATAATGTTAAAACTAAGATTAATTTTGATTTTTTTTGAAGGGACAAATATATCTCATTTGATTTATGCTAGCCAAGATAAATTAGTTTTCATGTTTCATTATAATTATATATATATATTGTATGTTAAATACTGTTTACATACCGGCCTCTTAGGCAGAGAAGAACATACACAGAGAGTATGTATGTCCAAACGATAGTTATCATAAATATACCTAGCATTACATTTCCAGGACATAACTTCTTCTCGACTGTTGAATTCAACACCATGTTCGAAGCATCTTTTTGTTTTGTAGAAACATGGGTGCCAGTTAATTACCCAGAGGATAAATAACATGCTTTAAACAATGGCCACTAATTCAATGCCCAAGATACACCCATGACTAGCTCAGCTACTTGTAATCAATTTTATTGTTTTAATTAGTGGCAAAAGAATTGACCAACAAAATAAAGCTTTAAGTTTAAAAGAAAGTTTATTTTAATTAACACTAATTATAGAAGTTTTAAACTACTTTAGATATTTTTTAATTAACATAAACATTTAAGGTACTTATATATGACCATGTACGCACCTTTTAAATACACATGAAAATATAATCTAACAATGTTAAATGACAAAGTATTAAATGTATGATAAATATTAAATATAAGCCATTCAAACCAACACACACATCAATAGTTCTTTATGTATCAATAGAATTCATTTACTACTGACTCTGTAGGCTTTATGGATGGCAATGACTACTTTGAATTTATAAATGGAAATAAGAAAGTTATTAAACACCTAGGTTTTGGAGCATGGAGATTTTGGTTGTTTGCTTCCTGTGTTTCTAGCATGTTTCTGAATTGTTTTATTACCAGCCAGCTGGTTTTACACTTCTGCAGAGGATTCTTGTTGATTGACAATCCTGGTTACTTCTTATATTAAGGTTGAGGATGGTTATTTATTTTGTGGCACTATTATTATTAAAACGGTAGATACTCAGGTGGCTCTCACTTATTGGGCAGCTGTTACTTCATCTCAGGTAGAGTACTGGTATTTGGACAAGGTTTGAAGTTCATCATATTTTTTCGATGAGGCTATTAACACTGCATGATTGATTGACGAATTGAACTCATAGATTATCTGATCAAAACTAAAACTCTTTTTTTAATTGTTCACTCTACACTCATTTCTAAACTGAACTGTCTGATAAAAATTGACTCTTTATACCTAAGATGTGTTGTCAATTTGATATCCTCCAGCTATATCTGTTGTCAAAGTTTTTTCTTTGTTTTAATTGCATTCATTTGAGATAAGCTTTTAATCCTGTTGTTGGAGATATCAATTAGCAGCCATCGCAAACATGTTATTTTTACATTTTTGATTAGTAGCCATTGCCATGTTTTAAATATAATTTTCCTTTATTTCATTTTAACATGCATGTATTTATGCAATATTTATAATGACACATATATATTTTATTAACAAGCATTCGTCATTTACGGACATGTATATTTTAATCTAAACTCAACACTAGTTTTAAGATTACCTTTTTTCTTTAACTTAAATAAAAAGAGATTTATATTTTTAAACTTTAAGTTATATTTCAACAGATAATAATACTAAGAAACTCTTTACTTCTTTTATAAAACTTTTAACTTGATGCTTCTAAAGCAAAACCCCCTTTCCCCTTCTAATTAATTAACTGTAACTTTTATTTCAACTACTAATAATAGAAAAAACTATTTGCATTTTCATCTATGTTTTTGAAAACAAACTGTAATAGAAAACTCTTAAACTTTTAAATATTATTCTCTTTTAATGAAAGATTTTTGTTTTAATAATTTTTAGATAAAATTATTATGTGCCAATACAATGTTGGTACTATATATATATATATCACAGACCTCTCAATACAATGTTGGTACTATATATATATATATCACAGACCTCTCAAGCTATAATGTACTTCTTCATATTTGTAAGATCTATAGGGTAAACCTTCACTTAAGCAGGGTTTATTTAAATCTTCTAATTGTATTTACATATGTATATATGATAAACCATTTAAACCTAATTTTAGCCCGATAAAGTAATATATGACTATTTGTTTAAACTTATAATAAGGTCACTCATACTTATCTTTATTGGTCTTCTAATTTCTGGCTTCTATATTTAAGAATTATTTATTGCTCACTCTTTCTAATTAATTGGCATTGTTGGATTATTTATATTCACTAGTTCATATATTTGCATTTCAATCAGATGTGTAATCCTGCTTTGGGAAAAAGATTTTCCAGGTATTTCTCTTCAAATATGATCTTGCTAAAGATGGACATATCTCATATTTTTATACTCAGAGAATCTTCGCTTTTTATTATTCATATTATTATCATTGTAGAAGATTGTTCCTGCTTGATAGTAATAATTTCATTACTGGTTATAGGAGCAGATGTTTATCCCTGCTTCATATGACCCTCTGATTCTACGAAGTCCTTGGGTAGGCTTCACCAAAGCAGGCATTCCCACATTTTTTTCTTCATTGGATAATATTCTTCTGTTGTTCATAACCTAGCACTATACTCAGTATATTTTAATGTATTTTAAATTCTAATATTCCAAGTGTGCAGTCTGTCATAATTCTAACTATATGGAAGTCATTTATTCATGATCGTAAATTTTAATATAGTCAAGTACATACTTCCATCTTAACATTGCTTGATTGTTCATCAATTATTCACTAAAGCATCATATAATGTCCACCCTGAAGATTAATAAGACATATAAAACTTATAGGACCCTTCCTCTTTCATATAAATTAGCATTAATTAAGCTGTTGAGTTGCTAATTAGTTTATAGTCTGCAACAAACTCATTCAATACAATCTGCAAATTTAGCTATATAAATGTTTAATTCATTTTAATTTACTTTTGCTTTTATTGTTACTAATACATTTTTCTATAAACATCACCTCTCACAATTTGCATCTTATTTACAATCACAATTATTTTTCAAGTACTTTTAGAGTCTCTTCCCCTTGACTTCAGTGAGATATAAAAAAAGGGCATATATGTTAACATCAGATGCAAACATAGAAATACCCTGGGGGTATAGGTAATGAGGTTCAACTTTGTATTGACTGTGGTAATGTTTACATTGATGTTACACACAGATATGTGAATTAGTAATCATCGGTTGGTTCCTAAGATTGTTTTACTGACTAAATGAATCTGACCATTACAACATATATATATATATTGTGACCTAACTGGATGATGATGAACCATTATCAATGGTAGATATAAAAAAAAATTATAGGGATTTTTTTATTTTATATAAGAATTCTAATACTATCAATCTGAATCATTCCATGTCTAATATATTATTACACCAATATTAAATGAATCGTTTAACAAAAAAACAATAATCATGAGATTTGTTGTACAATCATCTGGTAAAGTAATCTTTTTAACATTGAGCCTAGACCTAAAGCATATTCCCAATGGAATAGGAATATCATACAATTTTAACTCCACTAAAATATCAATGCTATTCTGATGACTAACAACAAAATAAGTAAATTATACTAAATATTAAAATTTCCCATGATAAATTTAATAATATAATATAATAGTCATCTACTTATTGAAATTATTTTACACCACTTATTTAATAACATTTGTTAAATAAATAAATATCTAGGGTAAATATTGTTTTTTAAATGGATAAATTAATCCACATAACTAAATGTAGAGAGGTATTTTATATCCAGCCACAGTTAAAATAATTAAGAAGCAGACATAATAATCACTTCCTCACCTTTAAACTAATTAACTAACTTTTTTTATAAATTTACTGTTAAACAAATAAATATTATTAACAAACACTTATAACCCTATTAATTGCCATAATTAATTTTAAAATAAGTTACTATCAGAATGGATTATAATTCAATTATTCCTATTCTTATATGACATGTTAATTACTTTAATTTTTCACTATAATCATTGAGAATGATGTAGAAAATTTAAATTGATTAATATTTTTAAATACAATATCTAATGTCTTAAATAATCATCATATTTTTTATTATCTATTATATTATTTCAAATTATCTGCAACAATTACAAATATATTCAATCATAATAATATATGTAAAGCAATGCTGGTTCACAATGACTTGAGAACAAGAAAGGAGACTATCAATATATTATTAATTTAAAAAAACATTACAAATTTAAAAATAATTAACAAATATCTTAGTTCTAATGAAGAGTATTTAAAACACAATAACAAATCATCACACAATAAAATTAGCTAAATAATTAAAATGATTACAAATTAAAATAATTTATACTTCAATCTGAAATAATTTATAAATAGGATCTATATTTTACTCCATTATCATTAATATATTTCTTACTATTTTATATTAAAAGATATTAACAAAAAAAAATACAAGTTGTATTTTGATCAAGTACAAATATTTCATAAAAATATTTTTTTTTATATTGTAACTCCTCCACCTTGAACTTTCATACAATATTATTGTGTAATACACTTCTATAACTTATATCTCTTCCTTATATTTTATTATTTTATTATAAAATAAATGCTTGATTATTTTAGACATTCATAAAGATATGACATTTTATTCCATTACATACAATAATAAAAATAAATATCAGGTTTTCTTTCAATATTATATCACTTATACCATATACTCTCATTTTGTATTTTGATCTCATATATCAAATAAAACATTCACAAAATATCCTCTTGTCAAGCATTGATGGTCAAGAGATTAGCGGGCTCTTCTTCTTTAATATTCTATTTGTTTCATATTTTATCATTTTTGCAATAAATTAACCTATCTTCTCAGCATTCCAAAGCTTAGTTATTACCAATACTTATATCTTCAATTCATTAATACAATATTTATACCAATGTGACTTTTCATGATAAAAAGTAGGGTGTTGGTTATAAGAATGAAAGTGTGCAGGATGATGTGGAGAAGAGAAGCTAAAGATTGGAGAAGATGGTTTGAATTTGGAGAGACCTTCATCTTGAAGTGTATTGATAAGGTTGATGATGATGATGATCATGGAATAAATGTAACTTAAGGCCATATATCATATTGTGTCTACTTTAATTTTCTATCATGGCTATTATTTCAAACTCTAACAGATTTTAGAAATGTCACTGTCCATTATATCCTAAATATTCCAACTTATTCTATACTTTGTCATATTTGATCTGAATAAACACATCCACAACACTACATGATTTTTAATAGATATACTTTCCTCTACCACTACTTAAAAATATGATTCTCCTTATGAGATACTTATATTGCATAAAATATAATACATTACTTCTCTCATAACATCTAAACTTATCATTAACTCATTATAATAATTTTAACATATCAAGAAAGCTAAAACCAAACAGTTTTATGATAGAATTTATCATAAATATAATAAATGATTTATCTTTAATTTGTAAAGAGATCAACTAAACACACCATTACACAAACATACTAATATTATAATAAATGAATTCAATTCTGTCATATATTTTTATTTAAGTTTATATATTATAAATATCACACATCTTTATTTATCTGATTCTGTGCTTAAAATTAAATACCAATATCTTATGTTTTATTAAAATATTACCCTTAATCATAATAGTTTATAATTATCACCACTTTCTTATAAATATCACTTCTTCCATGTTATAGAATTATAATTAATAATTTTTTATACAAAAAATTTAAATACTTAAATCTAACATGATATATAAAATAAATAATTTTAAATACTCAGTATTATATTAATATTATAATCAATTCAAATAAAACAATACAAAGTTTTCTTCAACTTCTCAAAATAAATAAAAAAATCACAACACTTAGTTGAGAGTATGATTTCTATGATGACATCAAGGGCCAACTGTTGTTTGAAAGAAGAGAAATTTGTTTTCTTCTTTCCTCTCTCCTCTGCTCTCTTCACCATTACTTATAATTTGCAAATATAGATAAAATTCAAATTAGAATTATTTATTAACAATAATATATTCTTGTTGTATATGTTCATTTTTTCATTCTATAATAACTATATGCTTACTTTGCAATTTAGTAAATATATTTTACTATATATTTTTTAAAGTTTCATTTCTTTCTTTAAATTTCAAAACACATACTTGCAGAATTAGAAATTCTAATATTATTCCTTTGAATAATCAATATTTAAAATAGTTAAAAAATTATTAATATATAAATTATATTAAAGTCAGTAACTATTAACTTTTCAATAAGACTTAATCTACATCATCTCCATCTTTTTTTATGCACGTATCATCTTAACAATGTCATAAATAAATTCATATCTTTAAGTATTAATAGCCTTAACAAATATAAATAATTACATTTATTACTAATTAAGATAAGATTTAGCAGAACATGTTTCCTATCATATGGTATATAAAAATTATTAAGAAATACTTTTCTTACATATTTCTCTCATTTTAAACAGAAAAATGTTTAAGTGGCATGCAGTTTTTTTTGTTGAAGTAATTTTATCCAAGTGAATAAAACTTTATTTCAATCATTATTACATGTGGGTAGTCAGCATATGTACAACATCAACAACGATAGTTTACTTTTCACTCCATAATGAAATATATTAACAAACTTCTTAAAATTAATTCCCATATTTTTAGAATTATTATTTAACTTTTATTATTAAAAAATAATTAAATTTTAATAAATATGTACTTAAATTTTAGGGGAAAAATATTTTCCTCTGCCAATGATTTCTTGATATTTTTTTTTATCACTTGCTTATTCCTATTTATAGGTAAAATCCTTACTATAACTGATTGGTTAATTATCTTCAGATATCTAATTAAAATGAATATTATTAAATCAATATTTATAAATTTTAATAATGCGAAATTTAAATTATATTTTTAATAAAAAAATATTTATTTAAAATAAAATTTTAACACCTAAGTTTTATAATTTACACTATTATTCTAGTTATTGATTTTATGAACTTTTATGACCTTTATATTATTAAAAGTAACATTTATTATTTATATAATTAACAAATTGACCACTTTAACAGGAAATAAAATCTTAATTATTAAATCAATGTGTGCACACATCTATTAACACACATCTTACGCCCATTTATTTTATCATTAATTAGATAAGTTTAAAATAACAAATAAGTAATAATTTTCAAATGTATTATTAAATAACAATAAAAAATATTAATTTTAATCATCATAATTATTGATTAAAATACTTTACATGATTTTAACTATTATTTACTTTTTTTATTTTAAAAATAAATAGTACAATTTATAATCAAAATAATAACTTGTATAGATTATAACTATTTAAAAAATGTTAACTCAAATTTACACTTATGAAACAATTATTTAACTTCTTCTATAAATTAAATAATAATGTTTTTTTTTTATTATCAGTTATTACATAAAATTTAAATTCTTTACTAAAATTGATCTTTACAACATCCATACAATAATGTAATAAATCGAAAGCTATAATATATATATATATAGTGAATATTCAAATTAATGATCCAGGTATTTAAAAAAAAAATAAAGAAGTTTGTTGATCTTATTTGATTTTTCTTTTGCTTGATAGATAGATAATGGAAGATCTTGGAAATATAGATTTAAATTGATCACCATGGCAACCTAAAGCTTTTAAATAGAATTGTTTACTGTTGATTCTAGCTTTAAAATAATAAATTCACTATAATCAATCTCAGGAAAAACATATAGGTAAATAAATAAATTTTAAAAACAATTCAGTACAATATAAGTTTACTTAAATAGGATCGATATTTTTACATATTTCATGTATATTAATGCCGTCACCATAGTAACATTATTACATATAGTTCAATGTTTTTGTGTTATGTATATTTGTTTATAAATTAATTTTAAAAAAATATTATTATTAAAAAAATATATATGTGTAAATTATTTGTGTTTATAAAGTGAATAAAGGTTGTTATATTAATTTTGTATTTTGGTTTACAAATAATAAGAAAAATCTAATCGAATTTGGATTTAATTTCCATGTATCCATTTTCTCCAAACTTACATCGTACTTGAATGCCAGGCAGGAAATCATTTGGCATTGAGGTTTATTTGAGTAATATTCAGTGGTTGTTATGATACCAGAATGCCAGAAATAGAATACATAAATAGCAGCCAACAGACTATAAGAGAAGCTATCGTCTTTTTGTAATTGACACGGATGGACCTATTTTCTGTATTTTTACAAATAAAAGTTTTTCAATATTTTTTTTTGTGTTAAACCATAAAACATGAAAAAATAAGCTTAAATTATCTGCCCGTTCAATCAGTTGAAGGGGCAGTTGCGAAGGTTTTCCAAGGGAACGATAACAAAATATAAATATAAAAAAGGAAACCTATAAAAAAAAATGCTTTATATAAAAATAGGCTATTTTAGTTTTAAAAACAAAGATATCTCTGGTTTAAAGTTTGGCATATAACTACCATTGGATTTGCGTAAACATCGTGTCACGAGAAAAGGAACACAGGATCAACTGGATTAATTCACATCATAAAAAAAAAAGGGCTAATTAAATTGCACTCTCCTCTCTGGAAAAGAAAAAGGACTGTTAGTGAAGCATTGTTTCGGATTATTATTTCTGAGAAATAAACTTCTTTTTGCATCATAAAAACTGAAGTCTATCAATGGACAAATAAATAGTGAACGGACAGACTCTTATATATATATGGTATGATATTTTTTTTTATATATAAAATGTGCGCATAATAATTTTTTTTTACATGTATTTAAAAAGGATGTGTATTTTATTTAAATTATCTTTAAGAGTAATATAATTTATTAAATGAAAATGATTGGAGAGATTCAAATATATCATATGATTTCATATTCATTTATCGGTTATTATTTTGATAAACAAATAAACTTCAATGTCATCCGACTTCATATCTTTGGTATCTGTTATATATAAATTTTTCAATAAAATATCCAAAAGTCTCTCCATTCATTCATTCATTTTTTTTATGTCGTTATTGTTGTCGCAACGCATTTAGAGATACACATAGTAATTTTATCATTTTTATTTAGTCAATCAATCTGAAATATAAAGTAATTTCCAATGTATTTTATAACTAATCTTGCCAATTTTCTTTTATATAATCCAATAAATTGAGTTAATTTAAATACCAAGACTACGCTTAATTATTTTATTTTATTTGGATTGCATAAGATGACGTAGCTATTTAAATAGCAAGGTTGAAACCCAGCTTGGTAAGTGAGCTAGAATATAAGATATGATATGTTTTGCTTATTAGTATTTTATTTTATTCCCATATGAATTTTATATTTATATTTGCATTCGAATATTATATATATATTATCATTTCCTTAGTTAATATTACAAAGTCAATCATTTCATGTTTGTCTGATTCCGTCATAAAAATCTAAATAGATCGTGCTTTATCGTTGGTTCAGAATAACTCGTCTTAGATATTTTTCTTAAACTTCTATAAAATGAAGAGAACAAACTTCATTGACCGGTTTAATTGAATATTGTTTTGATTTGTATAAATATCAATTATAATCATATATTTTAATTATTGCCAACCAATTCTATATTCAATTGTTTAAAGATTCAAATAAATAATATTAATACTCATAGGTGAATAAACATCCAATAGAAACTTAATATATCTTTTATGTAATGTGGTTGGACATTGTAGAGTTAGAAATGAGCTAATAGAGTGTTGATAATAAATTCTAGTGAAGTATTCTATTTTAACATATAAATGAAGCAATAATTAAGTATCACTTTATTGGAAGACATGAATAAATTATTTATAAATTATTTTATAGCTTCTTAGTAAACTAGATGTATATTAATTTGTTCAAACATTTAAATGAGTGCATAAATTTTCAAAGTATTTATAAAATGATATTAAAACCAGTTGATGTCAATAGAAAATTATTAATTAAAGATTAGTAGAAAGAATTGTGTATCGCTTACTGACACGACTGTTTATACTTTCTATTTAGCGTTTATTAAACTAGATATATATTTGAGTCAAGTATTATTTTGTTTTGATATTTAAATAGTGTCTATATGTAAAAATGTTTTGTAAAATACAATTATAGGTATTTAGAAGCTTATACGTTAAGATGAAATGCAGCATCATTAAATAATGAAGTAGATTTAAATTACTACAATAGTAATAGGTTAATAAAATATATATTGAAATCTGCTTTAGTTATCAATTGGATTTGACTAGATTGCTAATCAAGTAGTTAGCCTAATCATATATTATTGTTTAGGGCGATGGTATGCTAGTTCATTGCTCAGTGCAGTGTACTTTGTAATGTGATGGATTTGTTAATGTCTGGAGAAGATAATCTCATTATTCTTTCGTTTCATATATAGCTTAAATAAATTAGACTTTAAGAGAGATTATTTGTGCTTTGTGATGGTTTATTACATAATGACGACCCGATTGAACTAGACTAGATTAATTTAAATTAGATTTTGGATTTTTTTTATCAGATCAGATTGATCATCCTAACCATCACCCAGCATTCATCAATTCAACCAGTTACGAAATGGCACCAACGTTTGGAGCCTTCTTTCTTCAATTTAGATGGAATACAGCATTCAACAATATATATATAAAGGAATTGAGGTAAAGAGAAAAAAACAGTCCATGCTTTCATTTAAAACATGTATCTTGTGTTATAGATTGAGAGTATTTTATTTACTTAATAAAGCAGTTTTAAAATATTAATCTCAATGTATTAGATAATATTAATCTCTGCGAATCTTTATATTTTCATATTTCAGTATGTGATTTGGTATTGATAAGATGTAAATTTAAAAACTCATAAATGCCAATTAGAATAATATAAAGCAATTTAAAATATAGCCTTAAAAAGCAATGTGATTATTTAAAAATATTCTGGCTTTCTTTCCAAAGTGCTTCACATAAAAGGAACCAAGACATAGAGTGAAATGGTCTGTTCTTTTTTAGAAAATTTTATCTTGTGCTTTGGACTGAAAATGTTCTGTTTATTTAATAAACCAAATTTAGTTTTAATTTCAATGTATTACATGGTATTAATTTCTATGAATGTTTATATAAACTTTCCAGCAGTTAATATTATGTAATATATCGATATTAATACTCCAACACTGGTTTATTAAGTAAATGAAATTCAATCCAAAGCACAAGATAAATGCATAGATAGTTAGAGAGAGTGAGCTGATTTAGCAGAGTGAATGGTTGTGATACTTTACAGTTAAGAAGAGAGAGGTAGTAATAAAAAGTCAAAACACACACGCACACATATATATATAGTGCAATGGCTGTTCAATCTTCCATAAAGTGTTAAAAGATGATACAAATCAGTCCCCACCATGTACTAGAATGATGTGATAAATGGTATTAACCTGTCAATATGGGCATGTATATTCTGGTGTATGACAATGTAAAGAATCAAGATTGTTCACAAGTACCAGCATAATAAAAAAGAGTAGTCAGTTTCTGCACAGGTAGATAATTGCAAAAAGGTGAGAGAGACACTAACAGAAAACTAAAATGAAAAAATATATAAATTATAATTTTATTGTATTTTTTTTCTTAATTATATATATAAAACACATTTGATGAGATTAATGATTATCAAATCCAAAACGGTAAATTCTTTTAAAATTCGGAGGAAAAAAATTTAAAAAGTGTGACAACAATTTAAATTTGGTCTTTTCTTCCAATGTGATGGATTTGATTAAGTCACATACCATTAATTTCCTTCTAATGCAAGATACTGGATGCACACATTAGCTTTAATTTAAATAATAATAAAAAAAGATAAAACAGGAAATCTAAATTCTCTTTTTATCTTAAATTGAAAGAGAAAAAAGAAAAGAGCGGACTAAGCTTTAAATATATTGACATTTTCGTTTCAACAATAAAAAATATCAATCTTTTATTCAAATATTTTTATAATTTGAATTGAACTTTTTTTAAAAAAAACATTAACTTGGACGTATCCTTTAGAAATCAAAATTATAATAATTATATTCTAGACAAATTATGTTTAAAATAGAAATGGTGGAGTGCCATAAGGATTGCATCCTATCACCTTTTTATGATTAATTCGTAGATACATAGTTTGTAGATACACATTTGAAACAATCAAATTATATTAGGATCTTGGCATTTTAGTTAAATCTATATTTACCAATCAAAATTTGATGATTTTATGGGTTAATTAACACACCTGATTGTCAAAATAAGTATTGAACTTGCTTGGAAATTTTCACCTGTTTGAACAAACTTTTAAGTTCCACCTAGATTTGAATTTTCGGTCAGGGCACAGCAAATGAATACATTACCATTCATATTATTTTAATCATGAAGAAATTCATGATCAAAATGACATGGATATGACTATTATCTTGT
>JAQFVV010000021.1:2130350-2280350 GCA_028023455.1 Epiperipatus broadwayi | reverse complement strand
CTTCTTACATGAGATATACACTCTCCATTGAGATCACATTCTTTCATTATGGTCAAAAATTCTTGATTGTCAAGCTCCTAACAATAAGTTCATTATCAGGTTCTTCTTCATTTTGTATTTCATTCATTTCTTGTAGTTTAATGAAGACTTTATTTGACAAAGATTCTGTGTAGATTACACGAACTCATCAATATCTTCATCAGTAACATTGCTTGCTCCAAATTCAACAGCAGAGGCTTCTTTTAATTTTATCTTCCAATCTTCATACAAACTAAAGAATTAGCTTGAATAATTGATGAACTCATCCCTTTTTGATGTTGATTTTCAATCCATAAAGCCAAAGATTTCTCCATTTCATACATTACTCTGCCATGTCATTTTGAAACAATCTTTGAAGAAATATTTCCACAATTTGGTAACATATTCCTTAATTTTGTTATTTTTTATAATTGTATATATTGTTGATCAGTTTAAATTACATGAATGTGTGATTGAAGTAAAAGATTCACCATTTTCAGAATGTCTAATTTTATCAATTTTTGTCTAGACTGTTTGGGGTTGATGAGACCTTGATTTTTTTTGGTTGTATCAACACTGCTGTTTTTTTGTTTCTCACTCATGTTTTTAATTAATAAGAATGAAAAAAAAATTAACAAAACAGAAATATATACAGTACTTATTTAACATAATAGTGCACAAACTACTTTTAAAAACAAGCACTAAACAAGATGATCCTGTTCAAGACAGTTGGTGATGATGTTAAAAATAAAAGTAACTAATCTCAGAGAGATGGGAAGATTTACTCTATTTTATATAAGTTCTTATTGTTTTTTAAAATATATAGTACTTTTAATTATTTTCTAAATTCCAAAGTTTATCTTTCTTTAGAAAAAATTCAATTACGAATGTATGTAAATAGCTTTTTTTATCGAATATTGTAAATTTGTAGCATTAATTACTAAAAGAAATGTTTTAGTTATTAAAGTACTAAAATAGTGTACAATTTTGAATACCCATTTATTTCTACAGTATATAAGCATTAATTATATAAAAAAGTATGTGCATAGATAAAAAATTTAAATCTAAAAGCGATTATATAATAGTAAAATGTTTATAACTTGAGTGTTCATAACTAGGGGACTGCCTGTATATTGTTTTATTTGTCAATTTAAGGGGGGATCTACTATCTATTAGCCCACACATTGATTGAGACAAATTATTTTGTATTTTGGCCAACTTGCCCCTAGTGAATTTTTTTGTATGTATTATATGTTAAAATGCATGTAAACATATACTTTATTATATTTTTTGCTGAAAATTTTGTGGTAAAAAGTGCAAAATTCAAAATTCCCACTCTAACAATAGACATAAGCCCTGCCCTGGCATGTTCAGCCATTGTCTGTTGCCATAGTTGTAAAATGTTTGGTGTTTTATGACATTGAAGTTTCCAATGATGCAAAAACATGTTTATTTGCTAATTTATTATGGTTTTAAATATTTTTTTAAAATAATTTACACTGTATTTATTAGATATCAAAAAATATAAATCATTAATAACTTATTTTGACTAGAAATACTTTATTTTCAAAAATGTTATATTAGCAGCTAACATACATATGGCCTGAAAGAAATTAGAAAACTCTAGCTTTGAGGTAAACAGTCTACTTTATATTTACAATGCAATTTTGCAATAAATATTCAAAAAAATTAAACTTTTAAAGGATAATTCATTAGATATAAAAGAAATAAATAATTATTCATTCATATGTTTTAAAATAATCAGAATTAAAAAATATTTAGTTGATTTTATAAATGGAAAATGATTTTTCTAGAAATGATGACATGTAAAGTCTTTGTTTTGATTGTGATCTCATTTTTTTAATAATTACAGAAGTAAAATATGAATGTTTAAAATTTATTTCAGTAGTAAACAAAAATATCTATCAAATGAAATCAAAGTTATTATTTTCTGATAAGTAATAATCATTTTATTATATATTTTATGTTGATGTGTGAGATAAAGCAAACGTCAGAAGATGCTGAAAAGTAAAAGATGTTAGGCTGCATTTTGAGTAGGTTAAGTCAAAATTAGAATAACCTATTTTCACTGGAAATATTTTTTCAGATTTTTAGTTTTTTTAATTCTAATTAATCAATAAATTTATTAATCATTATTTTAAATTACTTCAGTAAAATCATTATTAGTAGTATAGTTTATAAATTTTGTATCTCATCTTGTTCGATATGAGTCATTAGACTCCTTGTGATTGCAAGCTACTTCCAGATTAATGGCATTTGGATAATCTGTGTGGGAACAATTATATGGTAATATTTAAAATTATTTAGAAGGTAATAAAGTCAACCACAATTCAAAATCAAAATAATCTATTTGTGTTGTATACTTTTATCTTTTGTTTATTCTAATCAATAAATTTATTAGCCTTTATGTTTAAGTTACTCCAGCAAAGTTATTTGATACTAATTATTATAATTTTGCTCTTGTTTATTATAAGATAGTAGAACCATGAAATCACAAGCTAGTTCCAAACTTTTCACAGAGGGCAAAACTGACCATACAGTAGCACCATTTAATGCAAAGCATTAGATAGGGATTTTATGTACAAACCTTTCTGTATTCATTGATTACTCTGGCTTGTATTGAGTGGTGCTACTGTGTGGAGTGTTTTGCCTCTGTGAAAACAGTTTGTGTAAACATAAAAAAATAGTGATCTTATGAAGTTTAACAGTTCCAAACTAATGGCATTTGGATTATGGGTATATGAAGAACTGAGTACTATTTTTTTTAGAATTATTTAAATGGCATTTAAGAAAAATAAGTCTGCACCTAAGTTCTGACCATTGAAGATAATCAGTATTGATTTAATGTACTTAATATGTTTTGATGTGCTTACATTTATTATCATTTGAATTAATTTGCACATGCAGAAAAATAATGATATTTGATTTTTAATAATATGTCTCATGACTGGCAGTGGCTTGATGATAATTAATCTAAAATTCTATATGATGCCTTTTAAATCAAGCCATAAATGATGGCTCTTGATAAATTATTTTTGATGATGCTATCCTTATTACATATATTAGCTTACGTTGATGATTATTTGCTCTTTTTTGCAATCAGTATGATTTTTTTATTATTTAATACATTCTAAAAACTGCATCCAAAAGGAGGATCCACTTTTAAATGCCATTCTAGATCAAATATAGACATCAAAGCACTTGCAGTTTACATTTATAGATGTAAGAAATTATTTCCTTATTTATTATAATAAACCTATTCACTGGTATGTTATATATTGTAATACAATATTTTCAGTGGATGTTATAGTTGGGAAAAATGACTAGGTGAAGTTATTCCATTTAAATTCACCAATGAGAAAACACAAACTAGAACAACTGCCTCAGGTCAAGGGTTTTGTAAACTGACAGGCTGATTGCATCCAAAAAAGGATCCTCCATTAAATGCCACTTTAGATCTAATATAGAAATCAAAGCATTGCAGTTTACATTTATAGATGTAAGAAATCAGAGTATAACAAACTTTCAATTTTCTTATTATTATAATAAACCCCTCCACTAATAGATTATTTATTGTAACATATTATATTTAATGAATATTTTAGATGAAAATATTGAAAGTGTGGAGTTATCCATTAAAATTTATTAATGAGAAAACATTTAACCTAAAATAACTACCCCAGACCAAGGTTTAAAATAAAATGATAGGCTGATTTCAGTTCTTTTATTTCTATGTTAGATCTAGAATGGTATTTAAAAGAGGATCCTCTATTTGTGATCAGCCTCTCAGTTTATTTTAATCCTTGGTACAGGACTGTTATTCCAGTTTCTGTTTTTTCATTAGTTAATTTAAATGGATAACTCCACATTTTTAATAGTTTCATCTAACACATCCATTAAAAATAATGTATTTCAATACATAACATACCAGTCGAGGGGTTTATTATAATTAAGAAAGTTGAAAAGTTTGTTATACTTTGATTTCTTACACATTTAAACATAAACTGCAGTGCTTTAATTTCTAAATTTGATCTAGAGTAGCATTAAAAAATGCAATCATCCTGTCAGTTTACTTTAACACTTGTCCTAATGAAGTTGTTCTAGATTGAGTGCTTTCTTATTAGTTAATTTAAATGGTTAACTTCACACAGTAATATCAATCCATTATTTTTAGAAAACTGAAAAGAACTTTTATAATTTTCTTCCTTGTTGCTATCCTTTTCACTGTGGATTTCATTCAATTGTTGCTTGAAACGACTGACATAATAATGTTCATATAATATTAAATATATCCACACACATACGATGTGTATTAATCATTAATGGTATTTTAATGAAATAATTTCCCTAAACTTAAAGTGTTATCATTTTCTTCTTTTCTACTAGTGATTTCAAATTCAGTGTGATCAGCAAGATAAAATTGTTATTAAACTTTACTGTGCTAAATATCTGTATTAACTACATTCTAATAATCCTTGATTGATTTTACTTTTAAACAAGATTACATCTTGAGATAGGTGTCCTATTTTTCCAGATAAAGTAAGAGAGTTATCAATTGGCAGCCAGCAATTATTATTGCAGAGTGAAATAACCAGTTGACACAAGCAAAAATTTAAATACTATACATACATAATCATATTTTGAAGGAACCTTCTAACTGGTTCAATATATATATTGTAACCTCTGCCTTCTTCCTTTATTTCACTTTATTAGATTTATAAATGCCCAGGCGCCAATTCTATACAAGATAAAATAAAATTTATAACTGTAATTACTTTTTAACTTATTTAAAAGATTCTTATACTATAATTATTCTATGGCTTAGCTCAGTTGAGGTTATAGGATATGGTATTCATATAGGATGCAAATAAGGATGATAAAAACATCTATAAACAATAATTCAGTAATGTTAATTTAAATATGTTCTAAGCATCTAATCAATAATAAAACTGTTGCAAAATTGACAATTATTACATTTATTACAGTATAGACAATGATGAGGATTGGGTACCATTTTATCCACATCACCACCTATTTTAAGCAAAGTAGAATATATTATTAGCATTGTAATATGGTGATTTATCATCTCAAGACAGATTAAATAAATTGACTTCTACTGGCAAATCTATATATCTTATTGCTATATTATGTTGAGCATATGTGTGTGTGGAAATGGACAATCGAACACACATAACAAAACAACTAATATGGCATATTACTTCTATAAAACATTTATTGAAAATCAAAGACAAAATAAATATAAAAAAAATATTATTTTATGCACCTTGCTAACCAATTACATTTCTCCTATAGTAAAACCAAAATTGACTAATATTTAATATATGAATCATATATTTTCGAATATGTGCATTTTTAAAACATTATAAATATAATGTATTTCTAAAACATATTTTTATTAGCTTATTTATAAAATACATAGTGCAACAAATTAATCATTTTTTCTATATGTATTATAAACATTTATAAAACACTTATTTGTTATAATCAGTGTATATCATCTAACATTAACTATACCAAATTGAAGAAAGGAAGGGGAAGAAAAACAATAACCAAACACTTATACCTATATATGTGAGGGCTAAAGAATATCTCCAAACTCAATCTAAATAATATAACTGTCCCTTGACCATTTGTACCTCCAAATACATTCAATACACTTCCTACATAAACAAACTTATAACAGACAAGGTTTTAATTCTTTATTTTTTTAAATAAACTTCATTAATGAAATTGAGGCATCATAAATACAATTTGTTTTTAAAAAATAATAATTTATAGCATCATGCACACACTCGAATATATAATCACCTATAATATGATTTCTAGATCATATAAAATAATAGATTATCATATTATAATAATAAAAAGTTACATTGTTCTTTTTTTTAAAAAAGAAAACAAAAAAAAAATTGATTGTACATCTATTATAAGCAATAACGAAAAATACTTATCAATATCTAATCATTACATGTTAAGTTTTTTTAAAAATTTGAAAGTTGAAAGAAACATACATATCAATTTCAAAGACAACAGTAAATTATAACATAAAAAAATGTCTATCTGATTGTTGAAGCATAATTTGTTAAGAATGACAATAGTTTTTTTTATATCCTAGAATTCAGTGATAGGCATTATAAATAACATTTGAATGCATTGGAATTATTTTATTATATATGCATGAATAGCAAAGTTATACAGTATAAAATTATTCTCTTGATATAAGATCAAATGGATAAACTATTTCATTTTAAATTTTATTTTGCAGAATATCGATAGAAAATTCTTAAAGCTGAAATCACACATCAAGCGTTTAATTATGGCATTCAATAAGAAAATTTTAGCTAGATTTATTTTAAATAATTTTGTCATTCTGAGATTATTTATCTTTGGTAATACTTCAAAACAAATTATAACTAACATCCAGGCATTTTGAAGGTAGTGAATATCGATCATCATTTGACAGAAATTTAGAGCTGGTTTCCCTTGGGGTTTTAACTCTCCATGGTTATATTATTCCAGTAGTATAATAAAAAAAATCCTCCACAGTTATATTATTAGAATTTTTGCAATGTTTATTTATTTATTCTAATACTCTTGGAGAGTTATTGACTCTTTTAGCTTTCTTTTCTTTTATATCTTCTTCCTTGGAATTCTTTTTTATACTTTTTCCTTCAGGTTTTAAACTTTCTGTCTTAGTTTTTTTTTTTAGCCCTCTCACGCCCTCTTTTTTTATATTATGCCTTTGGAAGTATGCCAGAATTTTTTTACTTATAAAATTTTAACAATACAATATTTGAACGGAATGAAACATAATAAATAAAATATTAAATATTAATTTAGAAATGTTATTTATTAATATACAAATAATCTTTATCATTTTTAAATATAAGATTATGAACAATACATAATTAGTAAATAATAAATAAAATATAGAAAAGAAAATTCTAATTAATAATATATCTATGTATCTGCTTATTATGACATATAAATTTTTCTACTACATACAAATGTCCCTGATGTTGTTAATCCTCCTTTTCTACTACCAAACATATATAATCCAAAACTCTACCAATCAGTACACCCAATTAAAGCTTTAATTTTTTAAAATCCTAATTTTAACTAACAAATTACATCACAATTCATTTTTCTGAGATAACTATCTTTAGCCATTGTTAAGACAAGTGTGAACTTCCCACATTTCTTCTTGGTGCCAACCTGGAAGGTTACAATATATATATATATGTATCTATATATATATATATATATATATATATAGATATATATATATATATATATATATATATATATACACACATCTTCCTTTTGAATGCAATCAGCCTGAAAGTTTTAATTTAACTTTTGGCTTGGGGCTGATCAATTTTGTTAGCTATAAAACAATTTCTAATTAAGTAATTGTAAATGGATAACTCCACACATTAAATATTTCCATCTAAAATATGTATTTAAAAGATTATATATATACCAGTCAACACTTAGACAATCCCAATATTAATAACAATCAACAATGTTAAACTGTTGCCAAGGTAATCTCCTTTTAACTATAAAGGTGTAATCCCATCTTCATTAATTGTCTAATAAATTTATTTAGACACTACAGATTGCAACTTGACTGCAGAGATTACACTTATTATTTAAGTAATACTTTGGGTTTAATTTGAAATTTATAATTGCAGTTTGTAATGTTATAATTGACTATTTATTAGACTTCATTTTAGAATAAGTTATATTTACCTGTTTAAGTTTGTAATCTGTAATGTCTATATAAGTATATTAGATCATTAATAAAGATGGGATTCCACCTTTATTGTTAAAAGGAGGTTGCCTTGACAATAGTTTGAAATTGTTGATTGTTACTGATATTGGGATTGACTCAGAGTTAACTGGTTTGTAATGATTACTTATAAACCCATTTAGTCTTGAGCAGTATTACACTTATTATTTAAGTAATAATCAATTTAAAATTTATAATTGCAGTTTGTAATATTATAATTGACTATTTATTAGTCTTCATTCAGAATAGGTTATATTTACCTGTTTAAAAAAGTTTATCTAAACTTCTTTGTATCAATAATTTCAATCTCTGCAGTCAGGTTACAAGTATATTAGATCATTAATAAAGGTGGGATTCCACTTTTATCATTAAAATGAAGTTGCCTTGACAACAGTTTCAAATTGTTGATTGTTATTGATATTGGGATTGTCTAAGTGTTTACTGGTTTTTAATGATATATATATATATATATATATATATATAATAACCATATATATATATATATATATATATATATAATAACCATAGTTGTGATAGAAGAAGAACATTATCATAAATAGTACCATTATGATGATTGCTAATATATGATGTAGTTGTAAATTTGAGATATTAGATCAAAGTTATAAACAATGGCAAAATTCCATCATCAATGAAAATAGGTAGGTGTGTCAAATTAAAAAAACACCTCAATAATAAGAACATCATCAATTTAGTTTCTTGCAAAAAAAAATAAAGAAAATTCTCACTATCATGATCATTTCCAACCATTAATAATCTGCTGCTGCAGAAAATAGCTCTCTTCAAGTTTAATACCGTTTCTTTGATCCATAACATCTCTTCTCCACATTACTTTAATTTTTAACTCATTTATCATCTCAGATGTGATCTTTCTTTGAGTTTTTTGAAACTTTTGGGATATAGTTTAAAGGTTTTTTTTTGCTGTTGTCATCTCCTCTAGCAACATCCCCAATTCAGTTATATTGAAGAGTCAATGATTTAGCAATATCTGTTTGGTCTCTCTCTTGTGTGTTTACAATATGCTTACTTTGATTTTCTGTTAAGCATTTAAATTGCAAACATATTAGTAAGTCCACATTTATTAAAAATTTACAATATGGAAAATAACTTATACACAAAAACATATATGAAATTCCTTTAAAATCTGAATAAAGTCCCAGTTCAGATTTTGCTATAATTATTTTCCACCTTACATTTCCTTGAGATATTTCACACCAAAACACTTCAATTGAAAAGAATCAATTCTCTGGATTGCTTCCAGTTTCCATATTGAAAAGACTTCGTTTTTTAATGTTGCAGTTTAAGCAATCTTATATACTGTTCAAAATTTTTAGATCATCTAGAAACTTTTTATTCAGGTTAGTCAACTTTTGTATAAATATATGTTAGAATTTAGTGGAAAAAAAAGTTAAATTAGTACCTGACTGCCATTAGTTAATTATTTCTTATGTTAAACATCTAATGGCATCAGTAAAGAAAGCTCAGGCCAGCCATATCAATAACACACGATGTATAGAATGATAAAAAAAACGATTGAAAATGAGCTAATAACAAGCCAAAAATGCACAAATATACAGGAAAACACTGTTAATGACAAATTATTATCAAAAGACAACATAGAAACAAGAAAAAAGTTCAATTTTGCTGCAAATATTATCAGCAAAACATCTGGAAAAATCTCAAAAAGTAACATGGACTTTAACGCAAAAAATATAACTTTAGAACAAGGCCAGAGGAGGCCTCTGAGAACATTCTGATAGAGCCCGATTTTCCCTATAATCCAGAAAAAAACTAAGTAAATTGCCCACTGCAATCAAAAGTTATGAAAAACTATCAAAACTGGTGTAACAGAGGGAAAAAAATGGAAATTTCACATTTGGGAAGTTGAAAAATGTGGAGAAACCTTGCAGCAAAAAATTAAGGGCTTAGTAAACAATTTGAATATAATATTAAAATCAAACAATATGGATTTTGATACCAGCTACAACTCTATCCAAAAATCTAAATTTTCTGGCGTAAACAAAAAAAGTTATGGAGTAAAAAATGACACAGAAGTGGCGCCATTAAAAAATTTTAAAAAAGTTTACAAAAGCGCAAATCACAATGAAAGTGATTTACACATCAAAAACAATGATTTAAGTTCTGAAAATCACTGGGTAGACCTTACAACTTCTGAGGAAGCCAAATATGACAGTGATTATCACTCCAATCAAGAAGAAAAAAACAAAGAGCAGACCAGGCTTGATTAATCTCAAATTTTCCCACACTAACTATATCCAAGCTAACAATGATTTCCAACTACCAATGGACAAACAATTTAGAAGCCACAACACCCGCACTATGATTCCCAAGGGAAAAACAGACAATAGTAGAGGAGAAGACTTTCCAAAACTCAAGTCTAAAACCTCTTCTGTTAATGACATAGACAGATTGAACTTTAACTTTAATTGTTCTAGTACACCACATAATACAGCAGAAGAACAGCCAAAAAATTGTCATATGCTGAGAAAGCTGCCATAAAAACAACAATGGCAAATAATTCAAAAACACAACATCAGAATAGACCTGACTTCAATCCTCACTCTAGTTCAAACCTTATTGATAGAGCTATTGAAATAATGGACAGCTCTGAGCCAATTCAGAGAGAATAAAATTATGACAACTTGTCGATATCTGCCATTAATAAAAGTTCATGTGATACAGCACATCATGCAAGAGTAAGCTCCAACTTTAACCAAACCATCCCTGCTCTTGATGAAATCATTCCAAAGTTATAAAGATGACAAAACCATTATTTTGTCAACTACAGATGACAACAACCAATTGTATAAATTCCCAGTAAAGTCGCTTTTTGATCTTTTTTAAAACTCAAGGAATATGGGATTCAGTCTACAAGGTATTGTTCCACCCTAATGACATATATGTGGTTGTTCAATTTAACAATATCCTAGCTAAAGAAGCTTTCTGTAATAACCACAGATGCCTCAATGGACTCTACTTGATCACAATAGATTGAAATAGATCCAGTACAATACAAGGCTATGTTAGAAACTGTAATGTAAACTTTGGAAAAACAGAGCTACAAAACATCCTTTCCCCTTATGGCAACCTGTCCAGTTTCAAATACAGAGCTATTAGTTACTTAGGGAAAGATATTCTCACCAACTTAGCTAACTTCAGCCTGGTACTGGGAAAGGGATTTCACCTTTAACAATACCAGGGTTGGTTGAATTATATGACCAACCACTTATCATAGCGCTATGTGGAGTGGCCCCACAATTCTTTCATTGCCTACAATGAGGACACCTGATGAGGGACTGCATTGAAAGAACATGCACCAATTGTGGAGCAATCATGAAAAAAATTCTACAAATGTAATAGAAAAATGGAGAAGCCAACACCACTGCCTCAAGCAGACACAAGCAGCTATAGGCTTACAATACCCAACAGCCCTCTCCGGCAGAAATACGACAAAATGGAAACTCTCAAAAACTACCAGATATACTTCCCTGATGACATGAAAATGGTTGCAACCAACAGCATGAGCCAGAAATCTAGCTTAGCAATAACAGAAGTTGCTCAACAAATTGAGAAGCTTCACAGAGAAGAGGTTCAACCAAGAAACCCAAACCTGAGTAACTATGAAGCAGAAAGCACCAGCCTCTTCCAGCCTGTTCCACCCAGATGGAAAAAAAACTCAGATCAAGGTAATCAGAGATAGGCACAGCTGGTTCATCTTCAAGTGGTGAATGCCCAACTGTAGATGACTTGCTAGACATGCACTATCCACCAACCAGTAACTGCAGTCATAAAGAGAAAAAAGTGATGCTATACTCTCTTCCTCTGACACGGCCATCTGGAGAACATTGACTCAGGCAAAGAAGATTGTGATCAGGAAAACAATTTAGAAGATGGTGTTTTGGAACAGGTCTTACAGTTTGAAGGCTTGCAATCTTCCTCTACAATAGCTGAAGATGATGCACAGTCTGACCAAGAAGTGAATTCATCAACCTCTGATGAAGAGAGCATTCTCAAGATCGACAAACCAGTCGATACCAGCCTCACTAGTCTATAATCAACTACCTATGTTAGCTTTAAACATGTTTTGTTAATGTCAGGGGCCTAAATTCTCATGACAGAGTTTATGCACTGTCGCACTGGTTTCATAGGCAGGCCCCAGACATCCTTTGCTTATCCGAGACTAAGTTATATGTCCAGACAGATGAGAGAATTATTGTCCAGACAGATAAGGGAATTATTAAAATAATAGAAAAATATGGCATATTTCACTACTCGTATTGTTTTTCAGCAGTTGGTGGAGTGGCCATTATAATAAATAAAAAATCACAGATATCACTATTTAAGTTACTGCACATAGATGCTAATTGCTTAATTGCAATTATCCAGTTCCAAGGATGGTTTATTAACATTATACATGTGTACCTGTCTAAGAACCCAAAAATAGTTATTAGAGTAATACATACTATAAATTCAGTATTATGAATAAGCCCATTTTCAATCATTTTGATTGGAGACTTCAATCACACCTACAATCAGTTTCAATCAAAATACATCAAATGTATAAATCTCCCAGTAACAAGTGGAAGAAGTTTATTTCCTCAAGATGCCTTCTTCTTTTATACAAAAAAGACAAAGTCTCTCATATATCTGGTATACTACTCACCTTCTCTCACTTCAATAAAAGAAGCCCACCTCTGGTCTACAGTTTTAACTGACCATCTGGTGCTAGAAGTCAAGGTACATCATGGAGGAAAGATGCTTCCAATTACAGACTTACCTCGAACAAAAAGAATGCTGACTAGATACAACATCACAACCCAGCTAATATCAGAGGCCTACATAGCATTTCATCATCTTCAGATACTAACTTTACCTGCAACTGATGCATGGATGAATTTTGTAAACTCACTTGGAGAATTGATCAATAACTGTACATACAAAACAAAAGGCCCGATAAGAATGATAGGAGAATATAGCCAGAGAGTTAAAACAATTACTACTAGAAGAACAAAATATACCTAACATATTGTCACTGAAATCTAGACACAAGTTTGTCCAAAGTGCTATTGCTGAATACCTCTCAATCAAAAGAGCTCAACAGTATCTACATTACATCAGCACTGCTGGACTAGAGGATACTTTCGATGGGCCCTTGGTTTAAACAGGAAGTCCAAGGACCCATGTTCAATAAAAGTACAAGGATTTAACTACTCTGGAGTTTCCAAGCTAGACAAGATTCGGGAATTTTATTTCAAGAAATTCCAACCCCTGGGTATGTACAATTTGCGTAAAAAATTTGTGACAAAAGACACTCCCCTTCACAAAATTACCAAAACCAGAATCATGCAGAGACTAGAAGCCTTACCAGATAGGACATACCTTGGCCTACCTGGAATCCCCAAATTCCTGCTACTTCATTTACAGAAATTCACACTTCCAATAATCCAAGAGAATGGTGGATTATATTGCAGAAGACAGCAGAGAAATTACAGATATCTGTCCAATAGCCATAATCCCCCTAATAAAAAAAATGGGAAGCCCCACATGACATGGAAAACCTGCATCCTATATCAATGGTACCCCTGATGGTGAAGATCATGGAAGAACTAATAAAGGAAGATATTCAGGAATTTATCATTGGCGACTCTCAGCTTATCAATTTGCAAAGAAAGGATGCTCAACTGCAAATGCTGTCAGTCATTTTTGCCTCATTATAGATCAAGTTCACAGGAAAAGAATGTCCTGGACAGTCGCAGTACAACTGGACTTTGCCAGAGCCTTTGATTGCGTCAGGATAGATGTGCTCCTTAGTGTACTGGAGGATTTCCAAGTGCCCCTGGCATACTTCAAATGATTGAAAACTTCCTGCAAAACAGGAAGGTTGGTCTCTCATTGGATGGCAGAGTTGCCCCAGGATTTAGGCCCAGTGTTTCCATCCTTCAGGGCTTGCCACTAAGCACACTTCTCTTTGGAGCCTATGTTAACCCATTACTGTTAAGCATCAAGGCTTCCTTTCCTGAAATTACAATTCCATTGCTGGAAAAAAAACATCAGACACATCATCTATATGGATGATGTGGTGGTGTTCCTCTCATCACAAAGTGAGTTTGTAAGGCTCAAAGAAATCCTAGATCAATTTGCAACTGACACCGGTCTGCGAATTAATGAAGGCAAATCGTCCATGTGGTCGATCCTGACAGGGAAGCAAGTTCCAAGTAGACTGAGAGAGTCCTCTCAGAAATTTTTGGGCTTTCAGTTGTCCAATACACCATCAGTCATGAGGAAAAATTTAGATGTCTCACTATTCAACAAAATTGAAAAAATGGTGTTGTCACTATCCAAGATATATTTATCACTGTTGGGTAAAGGCATGTTACTGAACTCAGTAGTTCTTCCCAAAATCATCTACTACCTAGCTGGCTTTGCACCCACAACAATGTTCATAAAAAAAGTGGAGACGCTATGCAGAAGACTATGCTGGGGAGGGAAGGCAGCTGTTATTAGTATAAAATGATTGCAGAAACCAAAACCATTGAATGGTCTGGCACTACACTCTATTAAGATATTTCTAATACAAAGAGCACACAACATAATTACCAAATTAAAATGAAATGCCCAATTCCTTTAATTAAGGTTGAAACAACAGACAGGCCACCGCTAAAACTTAAAAGACTATGAATTCAACAACAAACTATCTTAGTAGTGGAGAGCATTAAAACCTCAAGTACTCTATTTAATGCTAAACTCACATACTGGGAAGTCTACCATGCAGTTTTTCAGGTGAGAAATAAAGCTGTCTGCTTACTCCCCATACAAATTCCCAGATTTATAAAGCTGACAAAATTTTGAAAGCTAGAACCAAAACATGTGGACTTCTTGTTAAAAATAAATCTGGGTGCACTACCCACTGCTACCTTTTTGTACCACCAGAGAGAATACAATATCAACATGATCTGCTCCTTATGCAATAAAGATGAGGAGACAATGGACCACATTCTTACCCATTGTGAAGCATGGGAGAACTTCCGAAAAATAATTTTTAAAAAAATGGTCAAACCCGAACAGGCCTAAGTAGCACTAAAGCTGACCCTGAAACAGGGCATGTTTGGTACAATAAGACTGGCAACTTTTATAAACTTTGCCATTTGGACCATTAGGTGCAAAATAACTTTTCAAAAAGAACTGGATCAACTAGCAGAAGATTTCTTGCTTAACCTTCTTAAAAATATAAAAGAAAAAGACAAGAAAACATCTATCCTGTTTGGCTGATGAAACCTGGGGTCAAGTGAATTTATAATAATTGATTGACATTAGTGGGGAAAAACAATTGCCAATAAATTATCTTAAGTTCATCACTGATAGCCACTAGATCACTCCAACGCCAACAAAAAAAAGGCCAGAATGTAAAGACAGTAAAAAAAAACACAGCTAATGTCTAGAAGTATGATTGTAATGTGAAACCAGAACAATCACAAGCCAACAAAATAATAAAAACTTTGAAATTGTTGTTATCCACAAATGAGAACACAAATGATAACCTTTAATCATTGTAAATAACTTTTTATTGTAAACAACTAATTGTGAATAAAGTTTATTTGAAATGAAGAATTGATTCTATTCTCTCACTTTGTAATTTAATGCCCCTTATCATAAATGACCCAATCTCTGTCCTCTGTCCTGTATGAATTGGTGCAGTGATACAGTGGCAAATTCTGGGGCTCAGATTTCATGCATCATGGTTCTGCACCACCACTTCTGATATTCAAACTTTTTATAAATTTCCCCATCACTAAGCCATTTAATTATCATTATTATGTACCAGATCTTTTAAAAATTATGTTTATACACAAATCACTAAACAATAATAAAAATAAAAATATACTATTATAAATCAATTTTATTTTAAGTCAATGTTAATCTAGTCTAGTCAGTAAATATTTTTCATCACCTCATGTTTAATTCAGAGCAAATAATAAGAAGCATAGATAATTAATTTAATTACCTAAAAAGAGCAAATAATAAGAAGCATAGATAATTAATTTAATTATCTTTTGTATTTTATTTTTATAACTGTAATTAATGTTGTCATACAAAAAGAGCACAATACAATGGCATCCCTTTTCTGACTTAATTAAAAATGGCAAAAGTAATCAAAAGTTCATGTTTGGTGCTTGACAAGGCTATTAATAAATATTTAAAATGGTCCAATGAACAAAGCAATGGATACAATAATTATTTTTTATCAAATAAAAAGAAATATTTATTAATTAACCTTCAGTTATTTCTTTTTTTTTCATCGCTGGTGATTGATTTGAGTAATATCGACCAGCAACAACTAATCTGAAAATTCGTTAACTTTACATGAATTTTTCAATGTAAGATCAAGAAACCATATGCTATAAAATATTCTTCTAGTGCTATTAAAATGCGAAGTTAACCAGTTTTCTGATTACTTGTTTCTGGCTAATATAATGAAATGTTTGAAGTTATTGTTTGGTAGAGTATAACAATTTTTATACCATCTTGATAAGGAATCAAATGAATTGAAAGCACTTGGCAATAGTGTTTTATATTATTTTAATGTTTCTTCATTTTATATAAAAGTCATATTGTTAGACTGTGATTTATGTATATATTTAATTTAGGCAAAACTCTCTCCACACAGTAGTGCCACTCTAAGCAAGACAGAGTAATCAATGGATGCCAGAAAATTTGTGCATAAAATCTCTATCTAGTGCCTACTCATTCAATATCCCCAAACTAGTTTCTGGCTTATGACCTTCATCAGTGAGGAGCCATGGATCTGAGAGCACTGCACCTAGATCTTAGGATCTAATGCAACCCTCCAGCACTCACCTTTTATCTCTACATAACTACAAAACTATGAGAATAAAATTGAAAACACACAAATATTTTCAATCTAACCTCAAAAGCTTATATAGTCATATGGGTCTGAACTCAGTTCAGCACCCATACATTTTGGTGTCTTTGGCTCTTTTACAACCATAGCCACCTCCTTCCTATAAGGCAGGATTGGTATTAAACCTTAAAACACCACATGATCACTATCTTCCTTGCTTGCTCATAACTGTGTTAAAATAGGCCAAACTCTCTCCATACAGTAGTGCCACTCTAAGCAAGACAGAGTAATCAATGGATGCCAGAAGCCTCTGCATAAAATCCCTCACTGATGAAGGCCATAAACCAGAAACTAGTTTGGGAATATTGGATGAGTAGGCACTAGATAGGGATTTTATGCACAAGCCTTTTGGCATCCATTGATTATTCTGTCTTGCTTAGAGTGGTACTACTGTATGGAAAGAGTTTTGACTATTTTAACAACAGTTATGAGCAAGCAAGGAAGATAGTGATCATGTGATATATTTAATTTATTATAATATATAGCAAATTTTTATGTATTCACATGAAATTTATGGTGAATCAATATTTAAATTGTGTAATATTATATTTTTTAATTAATACTGAAATATAAAATTTTGTGTTTTAATCTGCATAACTCTAAATAATAAGTAAGTTACCATTCTAATATTTTGGATTTTGTTTTAAAATGGGCTCTTAATTTAGTCATAAATACATCTGTCAAATACAGCCATCTTCTAGCAGTTGAGTCAGAGCTGGATAAAGTTTACAACCTTTTTCAGAGGGCAAGTGAATTTAAGATACTTTTTCCTAATTATTCAGCCTATAGACAACATAAGTAGTCAGTAAATGGGTATTTAGCTTTTATTAGTTCAATAGTAAATATTTTTGATAGATTGTTCAATTTAATGTTGATGCATAGACTATAAAATCATAATGTAATTAAAATCAAGTATGGTGTCACTGATTATGATGATGTCATAATATTACTAACACTTATAACATCATTTACTTCATCATCATCAATAATCATGGACAGGTCCTGAGAGTAATCACATAGACAATTCATCCACTTTACCCCTCCATCCCTTCATTTCCCAGATTTTCCATTCCATGTAACTCTCACCACCTCTTATCCCATCCAACAATATCAATCTTTTCCATTCTTTTTTTTTTTTGCTTCCATTCACCATTCCTTCTCAAACATCTTTCATTAAAGTACAATTTTTTTCTTAATATATGTCCAATTCCATCATTTAACTAGCTAGATGTATACAGATATTAATAAAAAAAAGTTGAAAATAATAACAATGATCATGAAATATTCCCAAATTCCCCACTTCCTTTATTTTGTTGTAATATCTTATATAAATACAATTTATCCACTCTTCTTTGAACACTTTTTAGCAAAAACCTTTTATTGTATATATATATTATATTATCGCCATTTTACTGTGTATTTTTTTTTTCTTTCTGATGAAAACCAGTCCTCTGGTTGAAATATAATATTATTTATTGAATTTATTAGTCTTTTTTTTTGTTTATATATATATACAATCTATGTTTTGACTGTCCTGCAGTCTTATTCAGAGCCACTCCAGGACAGTCAAAATATAGATTATGTATGCATATATTTATAATAAAAGTTTTTTGCTAAAAAGTGTTCAAAGTAGAATGGATAAATTGATATAACAATGATCATAATATGGATAGTGTCCCCATGAAAAACATTTACATTCAGATAGTTATTCTGTTCCAAAATATTTAACAAGGGTTTTCCTAATGCCGTACTGACTACCGATATCAAGCAAAATTATCATTTAACCTTATAGGAACACTTTTTCCAATAATACAGTTAATATACAACCATTGATAAAATGTTTAGCATTGATGTCTAAATAAAGTATGGGTGATTAAGAAGGTGTCAAATTACAAACAAAAGTATCCATAGCTGTGGCAATGTCATGAGATATACTATAACATAATTAGATAAGATATTATATTATTAAATCTCTGCTACTCCCTGAGCTAATGACATGGGCTAACGACCGGAATCAATATATATGAAGAAAAAAAAATTTTTTTTTGACTTACGTATCTGTCTACTTTATAATTTTTTCTAGGTTCAAATGCCTAGATGGCGCCCTGTAGTGCAGATCACGTTGAAGTCCTATTCTCCGGATCGTTATAATATATATATATAGTGCAAATGTAGCTGTTTCAAGTTTAAAATAAAAATTGATGTTCAAGTATCTTTGTACCAGAAATTCATCCAGCTTCACAATCATTGTCTAAACACAATACACACATATGTGCAATCGAAGCTCAAGCTTTAAGGATAAAACTTTGGCTGAATTGTAAAAGTTACGAGAAAGCATTCGTGTTATTTGAAATTTCTGATGCAATTTATAATTCAGGTGACCGGTCAGGAGATTTTCTCTTAACAATTTAGCTTCCCATCGGAGAAAAGACCAATGTAGTAAAATGTGAGTATTTAAAATAATTAGTTTAATTTCACCTGCTGCCACAAAGTGTTGTGGAATGTTTCTAATAGATTAATTTTAATAGATTAGAGAGCTTTTGTCTAAAAAGCAGACAGAGTTAAAAAGCTAAGAAGATTGACAGATCCGGAGTAGAAAAGATAAATATTGAAAACTTTGAGAGAAAAGCGGCGGAGGGAAGGGACATTTATTTTATCAATCTTTCAAAAGCATTTATTAACAAAAATATATATATACAGAATACATCCACTTCTTTTTACCTTTGTGAATTTATTATGTAGAGAATTAGTTTAATACGAACAATTTATATACGTATTAAATCCGCATTCCAACTTTTGGATTAAAAAATATTGGGGTGGAGGATGGGGAGTTGATTAAAAAATTTGCAAGTGTGAAAACTTTTGTACGATGGAATGCTTTGTTTTCCTAATAAAATTAAATATAGAAAGAGATATAAGACAGTATAGATGTCTTTCTACTGTTTTGTTTAATAAATATTTATAAGTTATTTTAATAATCTCCATACTTCCTCTTTCTTTTCTATTCTTCATATCAATAAAGATACAATAAAAGACAAATGGCCCCAACAAAATGGTACATAGTGAAAGTTAGTTTATTGTGTCTAATTAGTTCATGTTATGGTAGAACTAAAGGCTAGAAAAGATGAATTTAAAAAAGAAAATGCTAAGTAGAATAGTTAAGATATCTAGCAAAATTAAATAAGAAGAAAACGTATTTTAATCTAAAGCAAGTTTAAGAGTAATTAGTGCCTATAAAGTTGGTTTTTTTTTTTAATATTTAAGGAATTTAGTTAATGGATGATGACAATATTGGAATACAAATTGAAATGAGATTTACAAAGACTAAATTTATTTTAATAAGTTATTCTGATCTTATAAAGGTAGATATAAAACGATCTGTAGTGTAATTTTTACCATACTCTCACGCAAGGTAGGGAGTAATTTCTATCCATGTGGAGGATGTAATCATAAGCATATGATCAGAAATACCTGAAAAAAATATATGATCCGAAGATGCACATTTCATACTGAACCAGCACTCATCAATTGATCCAGATCATAATGTCTTAAACAAATCTTAATCATTGTTTCGTACATATAGATAGCCAATTACTATTTAATTGAAAAATTGATTATGCATATTCACTGAACAATGTTAAAGTTATGTGTAAAAGATTGTGGTCTGGGCCAACTGATGAGTGCCAGATAGGCACAAAATGCACATCTTGGGAATCATAAATATTTTTCTTGTCTTTGGTCATATGTTTATAATCACACACCTCCATGAGATGTTAAAAGTGGATAGAAACCAGTTTCTATCTTGTGTGAGAATAATGTAATGAAAATTACAAAGAAATATTATTCATTGTGTGGATAATCTCTAGTCTAATGAATGACTAATAAAAATTATTAAGTTATAAAATATGTTTTGTCTGGAGGGTTGGTTTTAAATAGAGTAGAATAATAGCACAAATACTAGTAAAATGAGAGAAGAAAACAATTGCACCAATTCAGAATAGCTTAAAATCTTATGCAAAGCAAACTTTCTTTGCTAAATCTAAAAATATGAAAAATGAAGTGAGCTTTTAGAACAACCAACATGACATTACAAACAATATACACAGAGACTATAATTACAGTACTTATTATAAATTGCATTTTATAAAAGTGAGCTTTTAGAACAACCAACATGACATTACAAACAATATACACAGAGACTATAATTACAGTACTTATTATAAATTGCATTTTATAAATATAATTAATTATATTGCCTATTTATAATTTAGGCAGCCTATTAATATTTATATCTAATAAAACATATAGTGGCCAAATCCCTCCCCCCCCACACATGATAGTTCATCTAGCAAAAGCTACCAATCATGTCTAATAGGGATCTGGTCACTTTGGTTATTAAAAAACTAAAGATACCAAAATGTATGGTTGCTGAACTGAGTTCAGATCTATATGACTAAACAAGCTAATGAGTTTAGCTTGAAAATATTATTGTTTTTTCATTTTGGACTCAAAGCTTATAGTAAGCTAAAAAAGTAAAAGGTGGCTGCTGGTGGGTTGCATTAGATCCTAAAATTTAGGTGCAGTGCTTTCAGATCCAAGGCTCTTCACTGATGAAAGCCACTAGCTAGAAACTAGTCTGGGGATATTGGATGAATAGGCACTGGATAAGAATTTTATACATAAATATTCCTGCATTCATTAATTATTCTGGCTTGCACTGAGTGGCACTACTGTATGGAGAGTTTTGTCTCTGTGTATTTTCAAATACAGACAATATATATATATATAAGGTGTGAAGGTTGCCTTGACAGCAGTGAGAAATATTGATTACTATATTTTACTGTGAATGTTTAGGTCTTTACTGGTTGGAATTTAATATATATATATGAATTTAAAATAATCATTGTGATGTTTTATACTGACTCTCAAATGTTAGTGTCCATATATATATATATATATATATATATATATATATATATATATATATATATATATATATATATATATATATATATCAAGTCTTAGGCAATAGTTTAGTTTTATTATAATAAAACTGCCCCTATTTAAATTGGCTTGATGATAAGAATAATTGCGCTTGAAAGTTTAAAATTTTTCATTGATTCCTAGTTGAGTAAAATAAAAAAAAACTTTACTAAGCTAATTGTTTGGAACAATTGCACATAGCTTGCCACTGTGATGCTTAAACATCACATGGATCCTCATGACATTGAATATATAAATATTTATTATAAAAATGTCATTTGCAATTGTATTTTTTTCAACTCTTATCTGTATAAAAGTGGACATAACCAATTATTTCTACATTGTATAATATTGCAAGGCAAATGTTGAAACACACATGTGAATCTGAATCCTTTTTATTTCCTAGCACTTTTAGAACAATCAACATGACATCACAAAAAATATGCTGAGGGACTACAATTCTCAAGGTTAATGCATCAAGGAATCTGCATTCTTGTGAATACACATAATAGATATTGATTTTCAACCATACGTGACACAGAAAAATTGGAAATTCCGTATTAAAAGTTTATTTTCAACAAAAATAAAAGCAGTAAAAATATGTCCAAAGTTTTTAATGTTAAGACTAAAAAAAAAACTGCATCATTGGAGTTTAATAACAGTAAATACATTTACCGGAGAAGCTAAACATATCCTAAAACTGTATAAAATGTACAACTGTGTAGGATATCCAGAGATAAAAAATTTGCAATTTTATGCTAAAAGTTCTTTTAGTATAAATAAAAGTAATAAATATACAGTGCACTTTTCTATACTGTTGTATCAATTGGAACAAAATTATGTGATCAGATTAATATAAAAATACATTCTTATATTGAAATAAAATTTATCTTTGAGCTGTCTGAAATTAATTCATAAACCAAGACAAATTGAAATAGTCACATCATGAGTAAAAATATTGGATCACTGATGCACATTCATAAATTACAAACAGTGGCAACTTTTTTCATTCAATAGGCTAAAAGGTTGGGCACCCTAATCCCTATGCCTACTTGTCCATTATCCCCAGATTGGTCTCTAAATTATGGCTTTGAGAGTGCTGAATCTAAGAGCAATACACATAGTCTTTTGGGTACAATGCATTCTTCCAGAATCCACCTGAGATCAAATTAAAAACAAAATGTTTTCAATCCAGGGTAATTTGTATACTTATAGAGATCTGAATCCAATTCAGTATCTACTTATTTTGGTGTCTTTGTTTTTTTTATATTAACCATAGTCACCAACATCATTTGGTTAAGATTGGTATTAAACACCCATGTAAGCATATGAAAAGGTGTTCATGGGATGTTTTAATAAATTACAAAAGTTTAAGAATAATAATAGTATTTTATTTATCAGATAGCAAATAATAATATATAATTTTAGAGAATCATAAATATATCATTTTAAAAATATGAAATATAGCTATATAATCAAAATTATGGCATTACTGTTATGATTGGAACCAATATGTGATTTTAGTATGAAAAACAAAATGCAATAAAAGTAAAGCTACTGAAAGTATTAACTAAATTAAATATTGTATAGACTTTTGATATTATAAAATGTTAATTTTTTATATTTAAATTAAAAATAAACTCTAATGGGAAAATTATTAAATAAGCATTTCCATTATCTATTAGATATCCTGTAATAATGACCCCAAGGACATTTGAAACTAGAAAAAAATAAACAAGACAAAGGCAAATATCACATACATGTTTGGATTTTCTCTTAGAAATCATCTTTGATTTAAATAAACATTAAAATGTTCTAAACTGCTATCAGTTTTATTTGTTTTTAATGCTTATTTTAGTGTTCATTTGCTTCTTCCAGCAATTCCGCATACACATATACATAATACACTGCCACCTACTAGATATTTCTTCTGTTTATCATGAGAATGTATTACAAGATTGTGCTTTGTTATTTATTTACATTTGCCAATTTTTCTATGGACTGATTATTTCTTTATTTTTTCATAGGTTTTGTTATTTTTATTGTGGAATTTTGCATAGTGTGACATTTTTTAAAAATACATTCATCAGAATAGAATTTACTACAGGGGTCCCCAACCTTTTTGCACTTAAGAGCACATTCTATAATACCAGCCAGGTGACGGACACCATTTATTTTTTCAACCAGGTGGCGAACACTATTTATTTTTTCAATGTAAATTTATAGTTGGATATTGTTAATAATACACATAATGTACAAAAAAATATTTATTTCAAAAATAAAATTTTAACATATAATTAACGTTTATATTTTTACGCTGTAAAAGTATAGTATGCCCTACAATTTGATTACGATATAATACAATAATTTATAAGAAATTTAAAAAATTAAATTTATTTGTATCAGATAAATAATTTTTTATTGTGTTTGGATAGTGGTGGGCACACATAAAATGGTCTGCGGGTGCCATGGGGCCCGCAGGCATAGGGTTGGGAACCCCTGATTTACTACATATATATAAGCAATTATTTGTATGCACAAATTTATATAATTCTATAGCTTCCAAATAATATCCCAATAGAATAAAATTTTTATTTCTATGATTATAAAATATTTAGATCCCTACATATATCCACTTAAAAATCAAAGATACGTCTAATTCTGTTTTTACACAAACTTTTTTTAAAACTTTGATTTAACATGATTTTTTTAAAAAAAATCTCTTTTTACACAAATTGGTTTAAAATAGCATGATCAATCAAAAAACTAAGAAAAAAATGTACTTGGTCTCATTTGATAAACAAAAATGTTTTCACCTCTTTATTTTCCATTACTTTTCAATAAACTCTCTTTCTCGGCAATATTTCTGCAAGAAAAATTTCTTGTCTGCATTTTAAAGTCTTTGAAGTTTTGTTTTGAAAGGGGAAGTATCTTCTTGATGTTGATGTTTTGTTTGCATTTTGATGTTTTTGACATTAGATTTTAAAAAAGAAAAGTGTACTATGTTGGTGTTGATGTTGCTAAAATTTAATAAAACGTAAAGCAAGATTCAATTTATTAATTTTGTCCAAATTTAATAGATGGTAAGTTATACGTTGCATCCATAAGTCCACCTACCAAAAAAAAGAAGAAAGCAATATCTTTGGATACCAAAATTTAAATTCTCGATTATCTTGCAATCAGAGGAGCAATGTCTGTAAGGAACCATTTGGGATTACATGATATTTTGCCAATTTTTAAGTTCATTAATTCTTTTCTACTTTTAAGTTTTTCAAATAAAGTCTATGTTAATTCATTTTTATTTATGTGTAATGTATACCAAATAAAATTTGAAAGCGTGCAAAAAAGGTAAGATTCTAACAAGATTTTTCATATGGTTTATTTAATTATTTTTATTGATTTCTCGGGTCTGGAACCCATCTTCAAATTTTTCTTATATACAATTTACTTTTTAGCCATAATTTTGGGGAATCAATCTATCATGTAAAAACAGAATTAGATTTACTTATGAATTTATGATCTATCGTTTTTAGAAAAAGAAGTATTCAAGGATAATGCTTGTATTATTCTAGCATTACAATATTAAACAACCCTTTATATTATTTGGAGTTTGTTTATAAATAAAGTACATCATTACAAGTCATATAACCAAAGAGAATATAAATGTTATATAAAGCTAGGATTGCATATATACATATGTAGAATGTCACATGATCACCATTTCTTATGCTTGCACTGAGTGGCACTACTGTATGGATAGTTTTGCCTGTTTTAATAGTTAGAATGCAGTTTTTTGAAAATAAAAAAAATATTTTTGAATATTTTTTAATATAGGGAATTTGAACACAGACTTTCAAGCTTGCTTCAGCCATCCACTATCAGACCACACACATGTTGAAAAGGTAACTGGTGTGTGTAGTCATGTGTATTGGTTGTATGAGATAGCGTGGATAGCTGAAGTGAGCTTGAAAGTCTGTATTCAAATCCTCCATATTACATCTAAATTCCAGGTATATAAAATATATTTGTACAAACATGTTGAATTTCAGTTGGTGCTAACTATTTAAATAATGCACACTTTTACATGGGAGTCTGTAAATTAAAAACATTGATTGGGGCTGATATGATTTAATACAAGTTTAGCAAACATCATTATATAAATCAAAATATATTATTTTAAATTATGCATTGATAACTGAAACCCACAGGCTTATTATATACCTGTGTTTACATATGTAATATATAGGGTATATGAGCACAGACTTTCACCCAACCCACCACTCTCCACACCATCTCATAACACTGATACACATGAACACATACATGTTGAAAAGATAAATAATTTAATTACCAATATTCGTATTTCATGCTAAACCAGCAATCATCAGTTGGTCCAGATTACCATCTCTACACATATATGCTATAAGTGTCAGATATATATTAAGATAGAATCCTCATACTTTAATGGACAGGCTTCAATCCACTCCACACTCCAACTCTTCAACCATCCATTCAATTGAAAATCTGATGATGGAATGCTCAAAGGCCATCCTGAGGCTGAGATTCTTGTCACACCTATGTTGACCTAAGGTCAATTTGACCCCTTATACACATATATGTGTTCGTGTATGATTATGAGATAGTGTGGAGATTGGTGGGTTGTGTGAAAGTCTGTGCTCATATACCCTATATATTATGCATTGATGTATAATTTATCAATTTATAAAAAAAGTAAAATAAATATCTACAGTTACTATATGAACAATGATTATTTGATCAGTTCTTTGGAAGGTCAAGTCATTTTTAAATGTCAAAACTTAAATTGCACCATAGTTCCATTTAATTGATTCAAGCTTCCTGTGAAAAAGTGGAGCATTTGGAGTTTCCACTATCAATTCTCAATTGGGTAACATAAGGAATAAAAAAAATTGATCCAGTGTAAGTA
Organism: Epiperipatus broadwayi; assembly: GCA_028023455.1. NCBI lineage: Eukaryota > Metazoa > Onychophora > Udeonychophora > Euonychophora > Peripatidae > Epiperipatus > Epiperipatus broadwayi. The sequence continues at coordinate 2,253,611 of JAQFVV010000021.1, read as the reverse complement.
ATATAATTATTAAATGCTTAATCTGGCACTAGAATACCCTAACATCACATGGCCTCCTATGCAACTAAGAATATGAAATTTATTTATTGACTGGTCTCAAATGTTTTTATTTTTTCATGTGATAAATGATCAAAGAATTGTTGATACTTCCATTCTTACCACAGACCTAAACTGATCCAGTGTAAGAGAGTAGAATTGTTCAATGCTTAATTTCCCAGTAGGATGTCTCACCATCACATGACCTTCCATGCAACAAAGCATATGATATTTATTTATTGACTGATCTCAAATGTTTTTACTTTTTTCAACTAGTAAATGATCGAAGATCTTTTGACTCTTGAATCTTCGGTTCTTACTACTGAACTAAACTATAGCAAGCTATCAATACAATAGTGCCACCCAATGTAAACTATGGTAACCAATGGATGTAAAAATGTTTGTGCATAAAATCTCTATCTAGTGCTACCCATCCAATATCCCCAGATTAATTTCTACCTTGTGGCTTTTATCATTGAGGAGCTTCGAATCTGAGAGCATTGCATCTAGATCATAGGATCCAATGCAACCCTCCAGGAGCCACCTTTTACATTTTTAATTAATTATAAAGCTATGAGTCGAAAGAAAACACGACAATGTTGTCGATTCAAGCTTTTAATTCTAAGACTCCTCACAGATGAACGCTACAGGCTAGAAACTAGTCTGAAGATATTGAATGAATAATCACTAGATACGGATTTTATGCATAAACCTAATAACCATTGATTACTATAGTTTGCTTTGGGTATCACTATTGTATCAAGAGTTTGTCATAGTTTTAATAGCTTATATAAGCTTAGAAAATAGAGATCGTGTGATGTTTAGTGGCTTTGAATTAAATTATGTAAGAAAATGAAATTGATAAAATATTTTCAACTTGAATTATTCATTTGCAAAGTATACAATTAATCTTAAAAGTGATTTTAAAGTAATTTTTTTTTGCTTGATTGATATAGCAATTAATTAAAATGTAAACAGTTAGTAAATTAAATTAAAAATTAACATGTTTAATTTATCATTAAATTTTTCCGAAGGTTAGAGTTTTAATTTTACATTTATAATAACAAATGTCAAAATTAACAAATTATTTGTTATATAGTTTGAATATTAAGAAGTTCTGTAAGTTGGGTATTCTCGGTTACGTCATTTCCGTACTAAAGCCATTCGCTTATTTTCATCTATTTTTAAAAATTGACGTTAATTTTAAATGTTTATATCATAAAGTGAACAATCAATGAGTACTTCGTATTTCAAAAAACTTGTTCTTGAAAATAATAAAAAACAATATCACTTTATTTAAGTCATCTTCAACTATTATCAATCCACTGCAGTATGAAAGTCTCTCCAAATTCAATCCATCTTCTCCGATATTTAGTTTCTCTTCTCCACCTCACGCCTGCACACTTTCTGAATTCATCCATCCATCTCACATGTGTTTTCTTTATGGTTCTTTTACAATCTCTTGGAATCCGGTTTAAGATTTCAATTGTCCATCTATTATCATCTCTTCTAACAATATGTCCAGCTCAACTCCACTTCAGTCTTTTAATTTTTTCAATGAGGTCAGTCATACCTGTTTGTTCTCTTACCCATATATTGCATTTTTCAATCTCTTCTTGTTACTCCCAACATGCATCTCTCCACACTTCTTTGAGTTGTCTGAAGTCTCTGTATTCCTTTTCTATTAAGTGTCCAAGTCTCAGATCCATAAATAAGAACTGATAAAACACATTTATTAAAAACCTTCCTTTTCAAATGCATAGTCATATTTCCTTTTAGTATCAAGTTATTTCTACCAAAAGCACTCCAACTAAGTTTAATTCTAAGATTAATTTCATCCATTATGTTTCTATCTCTATTAATAATCTGACCAAGATATTTGTAACTATTAACTTCTTCTAACTCATCATAATCAATCTTAATTTTCATACTTTGAGAAAATCCATTAAACATTACTTTCATCTGATAATTCCTGTAACATTTCCTGAGCTCTAAAGCATTATTTGCAAAAACAACTACATCATCTGAAAAATCTAAATGACTTAAATAATATCCATTTACTTTCACTTCTTTAGCTTCCCATTTTAATCCACAAAATACTTCTTGCAGCACTGCTGTAAAAAGTTTTGGAGATATGGAGTCACCCTGTCTTACACCCTTCTCAATATTGATTTTTCCAGTATCATTATGTAATCTAATTGTTGCTGTTGCATTTTTATAAATATTCTTTAAAATATGACAATATCCTGGATCTATACCTTGATGATCCAATGCTTTAATCACTGAAGAAATATTTATAGAATCAAATGCCTTTTCATAATCTACAAATACAAAGCATAATGACAACTCATATTCATTTGTCCTTTCTATAACTTTTCTCAATACCTGGATATGATCTACTATACTAAAACCACTTTTAAATCCAACTTGTTCTCTTGATTGGTGGAAATCCAATGACCTCTATAGACAATATAAAACTGATGCTGATAGGTCTGTAATTTCTCATATCTTCTTTATCACCTTTTTAAAATACTAATACTGCATTCTTCCAATCATCTGATACATCTTTAATATTTAGACATTTGGTATATAACTTTGCTAAAAAAATTATATTTCTTCACCTGCTTCTTTTAATATGTCAATTACAATTCCATTATTACCTGGAGTCTTTCCTTTCTCCATACATTTAATTGCACATCTCACTTCTTCATTTAAAATTCTGGGCAATTCTGAAGATATAATAGATACAGGAGGTACTTGTTCTTTATTACTATATAATTCTTGATAAAAGTCTTCTAACCATTTCATGATGACATCTCTTTTTAGTAATAATTCCATTTTTTTTCTTACTGCAGATATAAATTTCCTACCAATACCAAAATGTTGCTTTACACTCTTGAGACTTTTATTTGCTTCTACAGATTTCCTTGCTAATTCACAGTTACACTTTCTTATATCATTTTCAATTCTTTTCTGTACCATTTTACAAAATTTGCAATATTCAATTCTTTTTAATGCATCATTTTTGTATATCTTCATATTCCTTCTTTTTTTCATAAATTCTCTAGTCTCAGTAGAAATTTTATTGGTCAATTGCTGCTTTTTTCTACCAGCTATCTTTGTTGCAGTTTTTAATAGTGTATCAGTTATTTTCATATTATTTTCATTCAAATCTGAATCATGTTCAAAATATACTAATACTTGAAACTGATTTGCAAGTTGTAATTTATGTTTAACTGTCCATATATCTAACAGACACTCTATGGACAGTCAGATGTATGAAGATCTTCATCTTACCCAACCTAGATGAAAACACATTCTTTACTCAAAAAATTTTTAAAAATGAAGAATAGAGACCAAATGCTATCCACCAAAACAAGATACGAGGACACATGGAACTTGTTTCATGTCCCACAACCACCCTAGTAGCTCTCCACAGAACAAACTCACCAACACTGCATTAAGACAAACTGTGGTCTAGATACAAGATATATATAACAACCAAAATTAACCTATCTTTAAGGTCTTATAGACAGGTCTTATAGACATTTGCCCCGCTTATGTATTCCCTATTTAGTATATTCATTGTAACCTTTGAACAATAATTAGATAACAATAAATTTCTTAAGATAAAAATTGTTTTTCTTAATAATTTTTGTCTCTCTAGTTTTGCATTAACACGTATCTTATATCTTACTAATCAATGATCACTTTCCTGTGTTAAATTTATTAAGAACATTACAATCTTGAAATATGTATTTTATGTTAGTCAAAATATAATCCAATTCTGCTGTATCTTCATTTGGATGCTTCCATGTCCATTTCCTTTTAACAGTTTTCTCAAAAAAATAATTCATAATATACAGTTTTTCTTTTTCTGTAAACTCCACAAGTCTATGTCCTCTCCCATTTCTATAACCATAACCAAAATTACCTACAGCACTTTCATCTTTCATTTGTTTACCAATTCTAGCATTAAAGTCTCCCATAACAATTTTAAAATGTTGTTTACTATGATCAAAAGACTTTTGTACATTCATATAAAAATCTTCTACTACTTCATCACTAGGAGAACTTGTTGGGGCATAAACCTGAATTATCTGGATTTGGTATCTGCAATTCAGGTGTATAACTAATTTTGCCACTCTGTCTGATACACCATCAATCTCCACAATGTTGTTGTTCCACTTTTTATTTATAATGAATCCTACTCCACTTGTATTTTCAATATTGTATCTTTATAATAGAGTACATGTCCACTTTTTAAATCAATTGTCTCTTCATCTTTTCTTCTAACTTCACAAACTTCCATAATGTCCCATTTAATATAAGACAGTTCTAATTCTTGAAATCTTCCTTCACTTGAAAGTGAACTGCAGTTGTAAGTACCTAAATAAAAAGTCATCATCAATTGGCAACCTGGGTCCTGAATCAGGGGATTCTTAGCACCCTCTGCCTTCAGCCACCATCTGCTGCCTTGCTTGGTTACTTTGCAGCTTCCTGGGAATAAGGCCATGAGTGAGTTTTGTCTGTCATAATTGTATATATCTATTGGGAAAAATATTTATCATTTACACAAACATTCATTCTGCCTTATCAGGCAACTGAGAAGAAAGACCATGGTGTTTCTTGATTTTAAACTCAGAGGTAAAAATCCAATAAACTCACCCACATTGGCTAATACATGTTGGTGAGCAGTCCATGGCATGTTCGTATACTATATGAATAATCACATAGTAATAACAGCTGCAGTGATAAGAATGTATGGAGTGGAAATTAGGACTTTGCCCTGCTTAGTTCCTTTAAGGCCTCCAAGAGGAATCAAAGGGTCTTTTTAATAATACTTCTTAAATGTAATTAATAAAAATATTTTTTAGTTTCCCTCAAGTACTAAATTACTAAAAAGTATTGCAATGATTCAAGAAAAAAGGATCAAATTAAATACAGATGGAAAATTGTTTATCTGAATATCTATTATTCAAAAACTTATATTATCCAAAAAATTTTTTTAAATATGATACTTAACTCCGTTTACAATAAATAAGTTAATTTGTATACAATTTTACAAGCAAAATTAAATTTAAGAAATCATTTAGTAAATAGCTGTAATGTGATGTGATGTGATGTACTGTGACTTCTCCTTAAACAAAGTCAGGAATCTCTCAGCAACCATGCCCAGAAAATCCTTTTAGCGACTTTACCTTCCATTCCCCACTCTAAGTTTAAGTTTTAAGTTTAGTTATATACTGGACTACTAGCATCATATACTTCAATTGCTAAATGTGTTTTAAAAAATTTAAAGTATGTTATATATATATATATATATATATATATATATATATATATATATATATATATATATATATATATATATATATAACCTATTCATTCAATGTAGTGAATTTAAAGTATGTTATATATATATATATATAACCTATTCATTCAATGTAGTGAATGTTTCTTATATAAGTAAATAGAGGGATATGAACTTAATGATTTTTCAGTCTAGATGACCCCCAATATATGATAATATGAGTTAGATTTATATAAAGCCTACATGGGTATGACTACAATATCAAATCCTCTAAGGAGTTTGAGCTTCCATCATTGGTTTACCATTGAAATGGACAGTTGAATAGTTGGAAAGGTGAGAAGATTTAGGCCTGAAAATTAAAGTTTAGAAAATTGCTATCTTAATATAAGTGGAGCACTGATTGTAGATATATGTGTATGGGAGATTGTGGTCTGTCCTGACTGATGAATGCTGATTCTGATGAAATACATATATTGGGGGTCATCTTATGTGCGGGTTGTTTGGGATGGAGTGAAGGATGAATATAGACTGAAAAACCCTAAGTTCAAATCTCACAAATTATATATAGTTTTCTAAACAAATTCAATTAATAATAATAACACCCAGATTGGTAAATAGAATATGTTGAGCAGTATTATTCTCCTATCTCTAGCAAGTGTTGCTGGCTTTATCAGAACCAATAACATGAGAATTCAAATGCATACCTAAAGTTGGATTTATGAATGATGAATTTAAGATGATTCTCTGATCAACTGATCAATTTCATTAATTTTTTCAGGAAAACCTTTTATACGTCATTGTTATATTAAGCTGACTTATAAGTTAGCAGCTTTTTAAAATTTTATTCTTCCTTTTTCTTTTCTGCTCAATGTTCTTGTACTTCACAAATGAATGTATGATCATTTGCAAATGCATGGCTGCAGCTTTAAACATATCTATTCCATTATCGTTTTTCTATGAAGCAACTAGTTTCACCGAGAGAATAAAGTTATAAAATTAAAAGATACCGCTCACATCATCATCATCATCATCATCATCATCATCATCATAATAATAATAATAATAATAATAATAATAATCATCTCATAAATCAACTTAACGTGATAATCCATAATGAATGGAAACTACTCACTAACTTGCCCTTAATAAACATCCAAAACACTCCATGCAGTTGTGCCATTCAGTACAAGCCAGAGTAATCAATGAATGTAAGGTTTGTACATAAAATACTGGTCTACTATCTACACATTCAATATCCCCAGACTAGTTTCTAGCTTGTGGCTTTCATCAGTGAAGATCCTTGGATCTGACAGCACTGTACCTAGAATTTAGGATTTAATGCAACCTTCCAGCAGCAACCTTTTATCTCTACTTGACTACAAAATTATGAGTCCAAAATTGAAAACATAATAATATTTTTAATCCAAGCTCATTAGCTTATATTGTCATATAGATCTGAACTCAATTCAGTACCCATACATTTTGAAAGCCACAAGCTGGAAAACAGTCTGTGGATATTGGATGAGTAGGCATTAGATAGGCATTTTATGCACAAATCTTTTTGCATCCATTGATTCCACTGGCTTGCACTGAGTGGCACTATTGTATGGAGAGTTTTGCTTGTTTTAACAGCTTGAGCAAGTGTAAGAAATGGTGATTATGTGATGTTTAATGGGTTGCCCTTAACAAAATAGACAATTCAAGATGACTCTCTCAGACTAATATATAAACTTTTATCTGAGCAGTTTAATATCGATCCTGCCCATAGAATGATGGTGCCTATGGTTATTAAAAAATCAAAGGTACCAAAGTATATCGATACTGAACTGACCTTTGATTTATATGACTATACAAGAAAATTGGCTTGGATCAAAAATAAAGGTAAAACTCTCCATACAGTAGTGCCACCCTGTGCCAAACAGAGTAATCAATTGATGCCAGAAGGCTTGTGCATAAAATCCCTATATAGTGCCTACTTATCCAATAACCCCAGACTAGTTTCTGGCTTGTGGCCATCATCAATGAGGAACCTTGGATCTGAGAGCACTGCACCTAGATCTTAGGATCTAATGCAATCCTCCAGCAGCCACCTTTTAACTCTACTTTACTACAAAACTATGAGAATGAAATTGAAAACATTGTTAATATCTTCAATCTAAGCTCAATAGCTTATATAGTCATATGGGTCTGAACTCAATTCAGCTCCCATACATTTTGGTTTCTTTGGCTCTTAAACCACCATAGCCACCACTATCCTATTAGGCAGGATTAGTGTTAAACCACTGAACATCACATGATCACCTTCTCTATATTAGCACATAATTGTTGTAAACAAAGGCAAAACTCTCCATACAGTAGTGCCACCCTGTGCCAGACAGATTAATCAATGGATGCCAGAAGGCTTATGCATAAAATCCCTATCTAGTGCCTACTCATCCAATATCCCCAGACTAGTTTCTGGCTTGTGGCACAGGGTGGCACTACTGTATGGAGAGTTTTGCCTTTGTTTTCAACAATTATGTGCTAATATAGAGAAGGTGATCATGTGAAGTGTGTTGGATCAAAAATGTTACTATGTTTTAGTTGTATTTATATATTGGACTATTTCCATCATTCAATGTGAATATTGAATGTCTTTAGAAAAAAATTGACTTTATTTAAATATTCGAAATACATTCAACTGTTAGTAATAGTACACAGGTTAATATATGCATGATGTTTGAGAGGTATTATTCTCCCCTCTTCTCCAGGTGTTGCCGGCACGAACAGTAACAGTACAACCATGGGAATCGAACCTGAACTCTTAGATTCTTGGGTAGTGAATTTTAAGGTAATGCTCTACCCAACTGAGACAACCTGTGGGCTATTATTAATAATTGAAGGTATTTGAAATATTTAAATAAAGTTAAATTTTTCTAAAGACATTTAATACTCATATTAGATAATGGAAGCAGTCCAACATATAAATACAATTAAAACGCCATTATCACAAACCTTCAGGCAAACCTTATTGTGTTTTTACTTTGGGCTAATAGATTATAGTTAATTAGATAGATAAAAGGTGAGCCTGTAGCATTGCATTAGATCCAAAGATCTAAATGCAGTGCCTTTGACTCAAAACATTGGGATCTATACTAATCTGTTTGTTAAAAAACAGGCAAAACTCTATATGTATTACCACTTAGTGCAAGCCAGAGTAATCAATGGATGCCAGAAGGCTTGTCCATAAAATTCCCATCTAGTGCCTACTCATCCAATATCCCCAGATTAGTTTCTGGCTTGTGTCTTTCATCAGTGAAGAGCCTTGGATCTGAGAGTATTGCACCTAGGTCTTAGGATCTAATGCAACTCTTCAGCAGCTACCTTTTATCATTACTTAACTACAGAACCATGAGTCTTAAATTGAAAACACTGTAATATTTTCAATCCAAACTCATTAGCTTGTATAGTCATATAGGTTTGAACTCAATTCAGTACCTATACTTTTTGGTGACTTTGATTCTTTAATAACCATAGCCACCACTATCCTGTTAAGCAGGATTGGTTTTAATAACCATAGCCACCACTATCCTATTAGGCAGGATTGACTTAAATCTGTTTGTTATTACTAACAGTTGACTGTATTTGAAAAAAGTATAAATAAAAGTTTGAGATTTAAGAAAAAAAACATGTAATTGTTAATATGGTGATGAAAATACTCCAACATGATGACAAGTAATATGTTATATTGCAAACTTTCAGATAAACCTTCAATAAATATGTACAAATTAATAAGCCTAATTTCAGTGAGCTGCTCTTTTTCTTTATGTTAGCCTAGTTTATATTTGCAATGAGAAATTACATGATTTATTCTGGAATATACAAATTTCACAAAATCAAAAAGTCCTCACACATTAAGAGCATTTTATCTACATTTTAATCTTAATTAAACAAAAGTATTTTGTTAATGAAGATGTAGACCAAACTATAAAAAATACTCTGAGACTTATCTGCATTAGGAACAGTAATCTATTCTATTTACTTTACTTCAAAGCAATGCATGGTAAGCTAGAAGAATTAACGGTCAATAAATGAAAGTGCTATATCCAAGTTTCTATTCTGGTTTCATTATTAAGCCTTTCTTATTGCTACTTCTTAATGAAAGTCAATAGTAGGAAATTATGCTTAGGATATATTATAGTATTGGCACTGTCAAATAGAATTCACTAATGGTTCATGCTTAAAATAGATGATTTTTGAGTAAAGGTAACAAATTTTTTATATTTATTTAATATGCTCTTGCATCTTACTTAAAATTATTATTCATTATTAGAATTAAGGAGTCTTTGAATAACTTTTCAAAGTCCAACTTACCATATTTAAAAACTTACAAAGATTTTGATGATTCCATAATAAAATTTACAATGCCTGAGTTGTTTTATTCTTTAAATTCTCAAAAGTCCAATTGTATATTTGAATTGTTAATCAAAGTTTAGAACATTTGTCATTTCTTCTTTAGAACTGAAATTATTTATTAAAACTTTTTATCCTGGTTGATTCTTAGCTTCCACATTTAACTATACAGTTTTATTCTAAGCAGAGCAGATAAGATTGTTCAAATGATTATCTGAACAATGATAAATTTATCATAGTTATTTAAACACGCCCATACAGGTTTATTATGAACAAAGAGTCCTGTTGTATGATGGCATCACAATCTCTGGGTTTGAACTCAGACCAAGTAAATATAATTTTTTAACAAGGTGGAATTATATTCTTTTTAATATAAGTTCATAACCAATCTATCTAAACATTCATTGTTCCTTAGTAAATTGATATTTAGTCTTTCATAGTTAGAAGGTAAATAAATGATTCTGTATATTTACCACAAAAAAAAAAAAAAAACAATCTTTGACAAATTTTGTAATGGTATAGAAAGATTAGGGGATAATATGGGGTGATGGCATCATCATCATCATCATTCTCAAATATTCAAAAACAAGTGGTTAAATATATAAAGAATATGAGAGTCACCTTGGGCTCACCATATATAATTAGTTATGCTAATAATAGGTTATAGACTACAAATTACCCAGAATTAAGCAAAAGTGATCAAATTATTAACACTACAATATCACAACTATCCACAAGCATAGAAACTGAGATCATTCTCTCTGTATGCAATAACATTTATTTGTCAATATAATGCGAAAGAGTAGTCAGACGTCTTGTATTAATGCAAGAATATGGTATGTGGAATTGAGATGACTTCCTTAATTCAAAAATAATCCTATATATAGTTTTGTTTGTCTTATTGAGATTAGCATTTTCATTTTTATTAATGAAATATCACATGATTTCAGATTAGATATTGCCATTTTAACAGTATACATTTTTCTTTCACTACCGTTTGCATATATTAGTTATTAAAGCTCCCACTAGGTGGCATGGATCTGGTGGAAGAAAAATATGCATTTTAGCTTCATTCTACTTATATAAGAAGTATCATGTTTTTATAATAATTTCTAGTTTAATTAATTATATATCTAGAATGTAATGGCCATTATCTGATGACATGTGATTATTTTTCATATATATACATGTGTGTGTGCGTGACGTAAGAAGAGAGAAAAAACAACGATAACAATGTTGTTTTTCCAATTAATAACACGATCACTTGTTAAAAAATAAAATAACACTTTGAATAAAAAAAGGAAAAAAGAACTGAAAGAATTAATGAGTGTAACCTGAGAGATAACATTAATAATTTTAAAATTATCTTTCATAAAGGCAAAAAAAAAGGAATTGAAAAAGAGTTTTGATAAAAGAATTGCTGTTAATCTGTTGTGCAACAAACACAATGTTGTTTATTAAAAATTAATTTCAATAGGATGTTTGAAATTATAATAATGTACAATTTATAAAAGTGACAAATATAATGTAATTTCTATGATTGTCTTTTATTTATGGAATTATCTTTATATTTCAACGATTTCTCATGCTTCCCATTTATCTGCTTTTAATTCATAACAATAACAATATGATTAGTAAAGAAATACTAATTTAACAAGTTAAACCAACTGCTGCCATTGAAGCTACAACTGCAATTATTTCAGACGTTGCTGTAACACTAAAAAATAACCCTATCAAAAACACGATTTGACTAATGTCTCAAATACAATTGTTGTCTGAATTAGATTTAACAATTGCTTTTAAGTCTAATTAAGAATTTTAAAATCATTTATCCTTTTTTTTTACTTTCTTTGTCATAAAATAAGTCAGCATTCTTTTACTCTTTGGCAAGGTGTTGTGTCTAAAGAGCCAACTGCTCAGTGTTCAAAATGTGTGACGATCTTATTAGTACAGTACATTAATGCTTGAAGGGCTTTCATAGATTTTGAAATATAGTTATGAATATCTTCTAATATTTATAACTATTTATTTGTATAAATTATATTAAAACGCGGAAACATTTTTAAACATTAGGGCCCCAGGTTTTTTTTTTAAATAAATAAATAGTTAATTAATACCTAATAACTAGTTTCAAAATTGAAAAGTATGGTAATAAAGGGCTCACTGTATTAGTTTCAAGGTAACTTCTTTCAATAGCTGTGCCAAGCTTTAAACATTCACAAATCACACATATATAAGGCTAATAGAATTGGTCTTAAGGGAATTCCCTTTATCCGTTGTGCCAAGTTCTTAAACATTATTAAATAGAATTATCTAAAATCGTTGATGCTTGTTTTGAAAAAGCAAAACAAAAAACATAACACACATTATTTATTAAATATGCTGCTTTTTATGATCATTCGACAATGCACATATACTTTTGACAAGAATAGATTATATAAAAAGTTAAAATATCATATTTTATACATTTTACATAATAACAAATGTGTGTGAGCTTAATATTTATAAAAATGCAATAAGTTTAATAACAATTTTATGTCATATATCTTTCAGTCATAAGTGCGCGCTGAAAATAAAATATTTTATCTTGGATTAAAGTTTATATCTGTGCTAGAGAAAATCTCTAGTTTAATAAATGATTAGTAATAATCATTACGTGTTTATCAAAAAGTTGATAAAGTAAAAGTTGGGAGTGGAGTAAATTGATGCTTGAAAATAAAAATGAGACAATTTGCTCTACATAAATAAGATATATATAAGAGATGGTGATCTGGCCCAACTGATGAGTGCTTGTTCAGTACGAAATGCATCTTGGAGGTTATTAGTTTTTTTATTGTATCTGTATATGAAATTATTTATGAAATAAAAAAGAATGGAGAAATATGGAAGTATCTATAATAAAGATATTAAGCATGGGAGAAAGAGAAACATAAATAGCCATGTGTGGGTACTGAAAATCAGATATATTAATCTTTAACTTGGATTAAAGTATATATATATATGCTAGAGAAAATCTCTTGTTTAATAAATGATAAATAATAATCATATCAAAAAGTTGATAACGTAAAAGTTGGAAGTGGAGTAAATTGATGCTTGAAAATAAAAATGGGGCAATTTGCTCTACATAAATACTCTTCAGGTAATAAAAATATATATGAGAGTTGACGATCTGGCCCAACTGATGAGTGCTGGTTCAGCATAAAATGCAGTTTGGGGGTTATTAGTCTTTTATTGTATCTTTATTTATATGAATTTATTTATGAAATAAAAAAGAATGGATAAATATGGAAGTATCTTTCAGAATTTCAATTAAATACAATTTATTCACTCTACTTTCAACACTTTTTAACAAAAACCTCTTATTGTACATATATGTATACACAATCTTCTGTTTCAACTGCTGTGCAGTCTTCTTCAGAGTTATGATATAATGACCAAAATAAAATAAAATACATAATTATATAAATAATTCCATAAAATGTAAACAATAAAATTAATTAATATGTATATATATAATAAAACATAATAAAACTGAAATAATTATAATCAAACCCTAAATAATCCAGTTAATATAAAATAAAATATACAATATGAATATAAAATAAATATAAATTATACATGTATATTTTTGATTGTATATACATATTTATGAACAACTATTAATTTAAATATATTATTCATTTTTGCTATTTTTAATAATCTTCTAATTTCTTCTATTCCTTATAAACTTAAACTTTACTTTTATTATCTCAACCTTAATAAAATACTTAATTTTATTTTTATATAATTCCCAGTTTAATTTTAATTTATTTATTAATATTTTTTTAAATTTTTAAATCATATAATATCTATTATTTTCTTATTTATTCTTCTGTTAAAGAATATTAATAAATGAATTAAGGTTGAGCTGAGAATTATATAAAAATAAAATTATTAAGTATTTTATTAAGGTTGAGCTAATAAAACTAAAGTTTAACTTTCTAAGAAATAGAAGTAATTAAATTATTAAAAATAATAAAAATGAATAATATATTTAAATTCACGAATATGTATATACAGTCAGGAATAAAACATGTATAATTTATATTTATTTTATACTTATATATTTTATTTTATATATTAACTGTATTATTTTGGGCTTGATTATATTTATTATAGTTTTATTGTTTTATTATACATATATTTTAAAATTAATTTCATTGTTTACATTTTTATGGTATTATTTATATAGTTATGTACTTTATTTTATTTTATTCATTATATCATAGGTTGAAGAAGACTGCAGGGCGGTTGAAATATAAGATTGTGTATGCATATATGTACAATAAAAGGTTTTTTGCTAAAAAGTCTTCAAAGTAGAGTGGATAAATTGCATTTGTATAATATATCACAGCAAAATAAAGAAAGTGGTAAATGTGGTAATACTTTCAATTAAAATCAAAAAATTATTCTTTACATAAACAATATTGTTGCTAATTCTCATTTCATGTTACTAGTACTTAAGGAATTAGCACAACTGATAAGAACTGTTACCCTAAAATGGATACTTATGAATCTTTTATTACAATAGTTTAAAATCCAAAAGGAGGCTATCATATAACATTTAATATATCATTTCACAATAGATCTTCCACTTGTAACAAATTAAATCGTAATTAATACATAAAAATAGAACATTGCAAGCAGGATGCCAATAAAATTTTATATCTCATGTGACATAAAATAAAATGATTACTATAAGTTTTTTAACATTAATTCTTATTTCAGATTCATTAGTCAAATAGATGTGCATATTTTTAATTCATAAAATAAATTTATATTCAATTTGAAATAGTAAGTTAAAAGAAGTAACTATGATAACTTTACCATTGTTGTTAAAAATATTATATACATAATATTTTGTGCATTCTTAAATTCTCTTCACAAAAAGTAAATAGACTTATAGTAAGGGGATTAGTAATTACTTTTCTATGTCAAAGATCAGAAACTTAAATCCATTCTAGAGAAAATTTGAATTTTTTTTAGGCCAGCTAAATATCTAATTATTGGTTAGTAAATGGATCTCCACTTTTATTCACTGATTAGTAAAAGAATCAGATATGAATTGAGGGATTAATATCAATGTTTCAACTGCAAAACATAAAAACAATATTGGGTAATATCATTCCTTATGAATTCTGATTGAGAAGGTGAAGTAATTGGTATTGATAATCAGACTATGGTTTACTCTTACTAAGACATTAGTTATTTAGTTATTAGTTTCTTTTCCAAAATGCATTAATATTTTTATTATATAATAATCAAATACCTTTACTGCTCAGGAAGTGCCTGAAGTGATAAAACTGGGCTTTAATTTATAGACTTCCAGTTATAGAGTATATCACACTCTATCACTGCTCAAAACCAAAAAGGCAATATTTTTATATATTATCTGGGATATACATTTCAGCATGTGTGACATCTTAGCATAAACACTGTGTTGAAAATTTATTCATAAAATAATGGAACTTTTTATAAAATTACTTATTACCAGTGTTATTTGTATTTATTGCTGAAAGAATACAGTTTTTTTCATATTTTAAATCATTTTTATGCTATTTTAAACATTGTATAAAGAAAATACAAGCAGAAAAAATTAGAATTTAACATGGATTTAATGCTAACAGTGTAATTTTAGTGCAATCTTTCTCTAGTCACAACATAAGCAAGTTTATTATAAGAAGGAAAGCAGAAAGAAAAAATGCAGCCAAATAATACTATATTCATCATTACAACATTGTCTTATACTTCAACCTTAATTAAGTTTTGCAATTTTCAGTGAAAATAGATGATCAGATTAAAGTGGAATATTTATAATTTTAGTTATTCTTTAAAGTTGGTATGAAGCATATTTTTGATGTACACAAAGAAAATAGGAAAAAAATTGTTTCACTAAATATGTCATATATAATTTTTACAATAAATTGTTTAAAATTAAATAATAAGATTATCTGTTAATTACTGTTTGCCTGAAAATTTGTGGTGATGACACTTAATATATTATTATAAGTTGGACTCTTTTCATCATCTATAATTAATTGTCATGTCTTTAAAAAATTCAAACTTTATTTAAACTTTTCTAATAAATTCACCAGCTACTAACTGGCTAACAACTTGACATTTTCTCTTGTTTCTACTGGTGAGAGTTTTTGAAAATTCTTAACCTTCACTCACTACTGTATAAAATCTTTATTTTATACTAAACATCAGTAACTTGGATTTAATTTCTTCTTAATTCAATTTTATAAATGAATATTATTCTAAAAGATCACATTTCATGTTTTAAATATTTAAAAACTGATTTGCAAATTAAATAATGTACCGCACACATCATCAATAATGTAAACACTCTTTCAGAAAATGAATGAAATCTTTTATATTTTAATAGTTTTTTTTAATGTGAATAAAAAAAGGTAGATTTAGATATATATATATAGTTCTGCTTTAAAATCTGTTATTTTCTATATAACAATTGCAATATTTGAAAGATTTTTACATTGCCAAATCTGATAGATAATGACATTACACCTGCCAAAAATGCCATTGCTTACATGGTGGTCAAGTTTATAAGCTTCTATTTTTTAAAAAAAAATATAGATGAATAAATTGAAAAGGTACATATTAAATAATAATTATTATTTGAAATAATAATTAATCAATTAGTATGTAAAAATAATTTTAAAAAATTTTCACAAAAAAAAAGATATTTTGTTTATATTAAAATCTATGCATGAAATACTCAGACAATGTTTGTATTTTAATCTTCTCATTTAAATATGTATTCATTATGTTAGATGATAGATCATAAACTGCCAATAGGTAGAAGGTTTCTAAATACAAGATCCATTAAAGCAGCTTAAACTTAACAAACCACAAACAATCTGTTGTGATGACAACTTTTATAAATAAAAGATGGATTCTAATGGATTCCACTTTTTATAATGATCTAAGATTTTAATTAATACAAAGAATGCTGAGGCATGACTTTAACAGAGTGAGATTTTGATCTTCCTAAAAGCTTAAAGACACCTCATTTCATGCAACATGCAAAAATAAATTTGAAGATAGATAAATAAATAATCAGTTTTAAAACTTTCAAAGAAAATTTTTATTTTTTTCTGTAGGTACTAAACAATAAATAGACAATGACCAGGGGGTATTTT
Organism: Epiperipatus broadwayi; assembly: GCA_028023455.1. Lineage (NCBI taxonomy): Eukaryota > Metazoa > Onychophora > Udeonychophora > Euonychophora > Peripatidae > Epiperipatus > Epiperipatus broadwayi. The sequence goes on along the minus strand of JAQFVV010000021.1, from coordinate 2,236,667 downwards.
CTAAATGTAAATCACATTATAACAGGTAAAGCTAAATAAAGCATAGAATTTTTGTCAACACAGGTAGCCTTGGCAATAGATTATAGATTTCATGGTTTATAAAGCTTTAGCTGTTATCATAATATATATATATTAATTTTAATTTCTGTAGACAAGTTGCCATATTTAAGATCTATATAAATGTAGTGGATCATAATTAAAGATGGGATTCCACCTTTATTGTTAAAAGGAGGTTGCCTTGACAACAGTTTCAGATTGTTGATTGTTATTTATATTGGAATTGTCTAAATGTTGACTGTTTTCTAATGGTTATATATATTGTGACCTTTGACTTTGCCAAGAAAGCTGGAATTTCATTTATTGCAGATATTTAACTAAAAAAATGTTTATAAGAGGAAATTTTCATTAAACTAAACTATTTTTAATGAGATATTATTTTATATAGTGCTATGTTTTATACTGTAAGAGTGATATTAGCGATTAAGCCAATGCACATGCGCTTTAAAGATAAATTATAAGTGAATACTCTCACTTTTCCAGACACAAGATTTAGTTTTTTTTAGAAAAGATGTAATGAATCCACCCATCTTTTCGACACAAACATTTATTTATGGGAAAATCTTAAGCGAATGGAAATGAGAGCTGAAAATGTTAAGCAATTACTTTAAATTACATTTAATATGCTTGAACGAATGACGCTTGCGAAATCTTTACAATTTATGATACTTTATTCTTTAGTTGAAATTAAACATATATAATGAAATATTATTTTATATATCGCTATGTTTTTATACTGTAATAGTGATATTAATGATTGTGTCTGGAAAAGTGAGAGTATTCATTTATAATTTATCTTTAAAGCGCATGCGCATTGGCTTAATTGCTAATATCACTATTAAACTATCTTTGTAAATCATATTTATTAAGATTTAATAAGCATATGCAAATCTAAATAATAAATTATTTAAAGTGTTTCTGTCATGAATAAATATTATTGCATTTTACTTTACTGTTTTGTTAAAGTGCTGCTGAAAGCTTTTGAATTAAAATAGGTTTTAATTATTTGAATCCAAAAGTGTAGCGAATATTACTAGAGAAGTTCAGATTATTCTAAAACAAATTAGTATATATAGTGTAGTGCCTAAATCAACCATAATACTAGTTAAATTTAATTTAATGTTAGAAGTTAATGAGTAGTTTGTCATAATTAGAATAAAATATTTTATTTAAATTTGTTCTTAGTAATAACCAATCCATTTGTTAAAATAGTGTTATTTAAATAGAGTTTAGAGATTAAACTAAATTAGTTGATTTGAAAATAGGTAATTAATTTATTGCTATTAAAAGAAAGCATTAAATTAGTTAATTTAAAAGATATGGGATAATTTCAAAATGTGTGATTGTGCATGGTACATTAATAATTTTAATTTTTATTTATTAATGGGAATATTTCTTTATTTTGTAATATTAAACTATTTAATGACGATTATTTTGCAGATATGAAGAATGCATTTGAAATAAAATATTATTTATTTTATCTTAGTGATCACTGTAATTTTAAACTGCACTTTATTTAAATTAGACTGCTTTTGTAATCAATCACTGTCTATTTTCATTTAATAAAATTTATTTGTGTTGTTGATGAATATTTTGAGTGGCTATAAAATCCTTTTCCACATTTGATATTAAAATGTTATATTAGAAGATAGTTGTATTATTCCAAATTTAGAGTTGTATTATTCCAAATTTAGAGTTGTATTATTCCAAATTTAGAGTTGTATTATTCCAAATGTAGAGTTTTATGCATTTTTATCTTAAATAAAATATTTTATTAAAATTTTCCATTATTATATAATAGGTAGACATTAGCTTGTAGAGTAAATGTATGTCTTCTCATGTTATTATGAGGATATCATTCACTTTTAACAATATGTCCAAAATATTGAGAAATTTAACATTTAAATATAAGAACCCTGAGATCATAATACCAGAGTTCTATAAAATAAAAACTTGTATTTGTTGTTGAAGAAAGGACAAAATGGCTTAAACAAATCAGTAATATTTATAAAAGATGATTATTTTATTAAAATGTGGATCTGATAATGGCAATAAGATGATGAAGAGAGAGTTGGAGATGTAAGACTGAATAGAAAGGGATACGGAAAAAAATATTATAAGTAGAGAAATTATTGTACTGTTGCTACTTTAGATGTGTATTATCAATATTGGGAGGTTTGAAAGTTTTGCAAGAGTGAGTTGAGGTTTCTCCTCCTCTTAAAACTTTATTTAATTAAACATTGTAATATTTAGTGATTATCATTATTGTTATTATTATTGTAGTTCTCTTTATTTTTAGTGTAAACTGTAGTGGCAAAGAACCTTGAGTTTAACTTGATTCACCACAATAATTCACACTGATTCCTGCGTATCTACAGAGTTCTCCAGATACAATATATATATATATATATATATAATTATCCAGATACAATATATATATATATATATATATAGTTAAATTATATTCTTCTCAGAATTTGTTGCTGATTAGAACATACTACATTAAAATGAATTGATATATTGGGCTTAGTTTTTAAAATAATCAGAATTCCTTTTTATAATTTAACTAAAGTATATATAAAACAGGCAAAACTCACTATATGTATTGCCACACACAGCAAGCTAGAGTAATCAATGGATGTCAGAATGTTTTAACAACAGTTATTCCCAAGCATAAGAAGTGGTGGTCATGTGATGTTTATTGGCTTAAAGTATATATATTAATATAACTTTTCTCCATATTGTAATCTTATAGATCCTTCTGAAAATTGACTATTATAATTGGAAAACTGTAAAAAAATTATTGGCTTTATTTTTTTATAGTTAAGCAAATATATTCATCACTGTCATTGGTTGTATAGCATAGAATGTAATCAGTATCAAGTTTTAAAATGTCTAATATTAGTGATTAAGAGAAAATATAATATTGTAAAGCATTTTTGAATGGTTTTCTAAACAGATTTTATGAGCAATGCTCATATAAAGATATGTGCCCTTATTTTTGTTATTATTCTTATTAAATAGGGAGGCTATCAAATTATGTAAATAAAAAGGTGTGCTCCCACACATAAAACAAATAATTTAATATAGAAATATAGAATAGTTACAAATATAACATTGCAACATTAAAATATTTTAAAATAAAGCAATTATATTTTATATTATATTTTTTATTTAGATGTAGAATAAATAGTTCTTACATTTTATATTCTGTGTGCATGTGTGAAAGCTTACTTGTTTAAATTTAGATTTAGTAAAATTAGTTTGAATTGATTTAGTTTGCTAGAATATTTATTAAATAATATTAATTATTATAAAGTCAATTTAAAATTAATTGAAATAAATATCTGAGAACTTTTAAAAAAGTTTGTAATTTATTTTCAATTAATATTTGTAAAATTAATAAAAATAGCGGTTAGCATAGCTGCCTTCCAAGCAGCTGAACCGGGTTCACTTCTCGGTCAACGCATTTGACATATAAAAAAATAAAGGTATTGAGAAAAAGGGAAATTATTTTCTTTATCATCAGTTTTAAATGTTATTCATAAAATTTTACCACACTGATTAAAAAATCTTGGCTCTATCATTTTGCATGGTAATAATCATAACATCTTTCAAATTTTCCCGGAAAAAACAAAAACCCCAATGCATAATGGGAAATATAGGAATTCAGACCTCAGCCAATCATATGGGTATAAAATCTGAATTTTAGAAAAACATTTTAGACTTCACAAATTTTTATTGCAGTCAGGACATAAGCAGGTTAAAAATTTTAAATAGCCATTTTGTTTGCCATCTACATGTCAGCTGGGCTAACCAGTCTAGGTATTTTGCCTCTGCAAGGTAAAATGACTTCTCATTATATTAGGAAAAAAAATAGCAACTACAAATTAAACAGACACTATCATTGATTAATTAATTCTTTATTTAAAGAAATCTCATTTATTGCAGTCAACTGTTAATGGAAAATGGATAAATTAAATTATGGAATGCTATCTCACTACTTCAACAATAAATCACATGATTTCTCCAATTGAAATAAATATTTAATAGCTAATATAGTTGGAAAATTATATGTATTAACTTCAAATAAGTTGCTGTTACTTGTATTCAAAATATTGTAAAATAAGTATTTCTCTTCATTTCAAGAAAATGTATGTATTAACCCACTAAACATCACAATGATCACCAATTCTTATGCTTGCTCATAACTTTTCTTAAAACAGGCAAAACTCTCCATACAGTAGTGCCACTCAGTGCAAGGCAGAGTAATCAATGGATGCCAGAAGGCTTGGATATAAAATCCCTATCTAGTGCCTACTCATCCAATATCCTCAGACTAGTTTTTAGTTTTCATCAGTAAAGTGCCTTAGATCTGACAGCACTGCACCTAGGAATTTATTTTGTCTTTAAGTATAAACCTTAAACATCTGCTTTAACTCAAATATCCCTTGAAAAACTTTGCCACTTGGAGAAATGCTAAACTTTAATTCAAAAATTAATGAAAATCACTATGTTATGGATAAACTATTTGCTTGATCAGATATGCGATCAAAACTGTTAGCAACATGGATTAAAAATCTATAAATAAATGGATTAATTATATACTTCAAATGAAAAAAGTACTGAATACCAATCCTTTGGATAAAATGACAACATCTTTTTAGATGGATTAAATTGTTGTGTGTACTAAACTATGAATTCATCTCCAATGCTTAAAGAAATGCATTATGGATTATCAACACTAAATATTTAATTACCATTAAATGAATAATAAATTATGAATGCTAAATATTTAAATGCCATTCACGAATTATGGATTATCAATGTAAAAATTAAAAATGATAAATGTTGAATTTATAAGCAATCCTAAAATGGATTAATGTGTTAAATATAACTTACCTTGGATTAACAAGTATGCTAAAAGAATTTATTAATCTTGATATTGTGCTCCAAAAAGAATTATATTACAAAATAAAATTAAACCATTAAACATCGCATGATCACCATTTTTTATGCTTGCTTATAACTGTTTTTAAAACAGTCATATATTAGTGTCACACAATGCAAACCAGAGTAATCAATGGATGTCAGAAGGCTTGTGCATAAAATCCCTATCTAGTGCTTACTTATCCAATATCCCCAAGACTAATTTCTAGCTTGTGGCTTTCATCAGTGCGGAGCCTTGGATCTGAGAGCACTGCAACTAGGCTAGAAACTAATCTGTGGATATTGTATGAGTATATCTAGGTGCAGTGCTCTCAGATCCAAGGCTCCTCACTGATGAAAGTCACAAACTAGAAACAAGTCTGGAAACATTGGATGAGTAAGCACTAGATAGTGATTTTATGCACAAGCCTTCTGGCATGCATTGGTTACTCTGGCTTACAGTGAGTGTCATTACTGTATGGAGAGTTTTTCCTGTTTCAAAATAAAATTAATTGTGCTTTGCATTATCTTTGATGTTGTTTTTTTTAAAAAAAGGGTTTGTGAAATCCCAAAAATTTTGGAATATTTTTTTAATTATCAATATTTCAATGGGATACATTTTTAAATCATCCTGACCATTGGAGAATTATTTGATGCACTTTCACATAATTGTTTCTTTCTTAGTTAATATTATTATTATTAATGTAGAAAAAAATATAACAGTTTCCTCAAATATTACTATGCTAATGTGCAGGTAATATTTTTGTTTAATATTATTATTGGTGATACTGAATGGGATTAAATGTGATTTATTTTAGGTTTAGTAGTAGAAGTGTAAGTAATTATTAAACTTATATAAAATTCTGCTACATTGTAATTATTGTATGTTTTATGGGATTTAAGTTTCAACCTCAAAGTTAAATGGTGTTAAATATCCTTATTTAGATGAGCCAATCTGTAAGGAGTATTTTATGCATCACTTTTATATATTAATATTAATATTAATTTTTTAAATGTTATTTACTATGTAATAAGACATTCTAAAGATCTAGTTATATTTTGTTAGTAGACTATCACTCGTAATGCAGCTGGAAAATGAATCCAGTAAAGAATCTTGAGGCTACATAAATAAACTCTATGTTGTAAATATCATTTAGGATGCTATGCAATAATTGCCTTGTTTTTTTTTGAAAGAATGAAAAACACCTCCAGCATTCTCAAGTGAAGTTGATCTATAATTGATTAGCTAGTGAAACAAACTAATTAAAGACAATATACAGTATTTATCATTACGATGATGATGATTATCCTCCAGTATTTGAATTGATGATTATTTTGAAATAATAAATAATCAATTCCTGTTTAATGTTAGTGTGTTTGCAACATTGTACAATAATACATCTTTCATATCCCAAGTTTAAGATTAGATTTAGGAAACAAATATTAATATTTATGAGACATTTTTATGTAATTTTTTTATTGTTATTATTCATTTTCATCCTTTATTTTATATTGTGTAATAAAGTAAGTGTTATTTTTTAATACTTCTCCTTTGTCATTATTAAAGAAGCATCTTTTCTGAAATTTTACAATACAAAAGTCATATTTGAGACATGAGATTACACATAAAGTCTATCTGGATTAAATACATCATTATTGTATTGATGTTATCTGAAATATAAAGGTATTGGTACATAAAATCCCTTTTACATCATCGTATCCTAAAAATGCATAAATACACTTTACATCCATGCATTTATTTTTTTATTTTATAAAACCTTTAGACAAATCATCAGTTATTTTTATATTTAAAATTTCTAGTCTTGATTACTTTTAATTAGTTCCTATAGTAAGAAACAATATATTTGCGAAATATTTCCCCTTAAAATATAATAAGGCTAAGAGTACACATAATGTTAAATAATTCTGAGAAATTTATCTGTTATTTTATTAAAGTATAGAATAGTTTTAGCTTACACTGAAATATAAAATTTGGATGTATTATATTTGAGATACATTAGGGACAGTATCACTTTCCACATTGTTGACATATGTCTCAACCATTTTTGTTTGTTTGAGGGTGGGGATTGAGATTGCTTTTCTTTTGGTTTATATCTATATATAAGTATAACTAATATATATATATATATATATATATATATAAATATAGTATAACTAATATATATATATATATATATATATATATGAAACTATCTCTTACCATGCATCTTAAGCATATGAACAAAGACCTAAAAAAAAGACAGTTAATCTTCAAGATGAATTTCATAATGAATCAGAGCTCTTGTTCAGTTGGTTCTGATTTAATTACTTTCATATGTCTTCATCATTTCAGTCAACTGAGGAATTCTGGTTCAACATGAATTGATCTTAGAGTCATTTTCCCTTTTCAAATTTTTTATTTATGTGTTTTAAAAGTGTATGGAGGAGTGGAATTAATTATATCTAAAAAAAAGATATACCACTAAACAACCCATGATCACTATTTCATACTAGCACATAATTGTTATTAAACAAGGCAAAACTCTCCATTAATAAATCTTATATGGCTGCTGGAGAGTTGTATTACCACTCACTGCAAGCAAGAGTAATCAATGGATGCCAGAAAGGTTGTGCATAAAATCCCCATCTAGATCCTAAGATCTAGGTGCAGTGCTCTCAGATCCAATGCTCCTCACAGACGAAGGCCACAAGCCATAAACTAGTCTGAGAATATTGGATGAGTACGCACTAGATAGGGATTTTATGCACAAGCCTTCTGGCACCCATTTATTACTCTGTTTGGCACAGAGTGGCACTACTGCCTGGAGAGTTTTGCCTTGTTTAAAAAAGATATACTTGAAAAAAGAGATATGAATTTAACTTAATCCACAAGCTTACGCTTAATAAAAAAAAACAGATATATTAAACTTTAACCGAGGTTTGACCATATATCTGGGCTAGGATTAATATCTAGTTTAATAAATGATTAGTAATAATCCTTAATGTATTTATCTGAAGTAGTTAGCATCAAAATTGTGAGAACAGAAAGTTTGTAAATCAAAATATTATTATATATATTATTCCCGTTCATTTGTATATAATTAATAATGCTATTGTTCTAATGCGTTAGCCAAATCATATGTTGCCATCAATTGGGTAACAATCTGAATTAATTACAAGTTAACTTCAGCCAACCCAGGTAATAAATCCGCTATATTTTTTGCTCATGAAAATCGTCATTGTTTAATACCTGCACACACGCATGTGTGCATATAAATGCATTTTTGTAATTGAGGATGAACCAATATTTATATACGTGCATGTAGTTTTAAAATATTCTACATTAAAAAAACAGTAAACAGTTAAAATAATAAATAGTAGAAATAAATTATTTTAACATTATTATTACATAATGGATTAATAGAAAAATAATATATTGTGTAAGAATATTGAATGAATTAATACATTGACAGTTATATATTTCCAAGTCAGTTATCACCTGATCAAAGTTAAAAAATAAAAATAAAATCAAATGAATTAATCCTACTCAAATTTTGAAACAAGAAATTGTAATAAATATAATAAAAAAATAGCAAAAATGAAGAATGTTAAACACACTTGACATTAATTCACAGTAAAAATAGACATAATCTAGACTATAAAAATATTAATACTAATATGAGACTACAGTGTATAAGCAGACATTGTTTAGACATGAAAAACGAAAAGAAAATTAATGAGTTAGTATAACTGAATATCACAAGTGTCTATACAGACCACATTTAATGAAATAATGAGAATTATATACTTCTTTGCCATTTTGAAAAAGAGAAGTACAGTTTTACAAGAAAGATTAAGATTTAAAAAAGAATTAAATCTGTAGTAATGTTATAATTTAGTTCTATAAATTACATGATTGTATATGCGAATGGATAATGTTATAGATTTCATTAAATGTTATTAAATTTTAATTCTTCATCTAAGGTTAAAAGAAATTCTAATCTAATAAGAAATAACCAATAAAGTAATTATAAAACACACATATATAAATAATACATCCAAGACATATCTCAAAACATGCTTAAATATATGCAACTAAGTTCATTAATCACATCATATGTAACTGTTTAAATAAATAACTAATTAGACATTCATATTAGGGCATAGACATAACCAATAACATTTTATCAACATACAATATTTCACTCTAGAACAAAATTCTCATCAAGTGCTCTGGAAATTAAGATCACTACCCTATCACACATAAAACACAGTGAAGTTTATTAATAGATGACATTCACTAATCAAATTAGAAACATGAACCTAGTCAAGAGTAAGAAAGAAAAAAATTGAAACTATTGACGAAGTAATGTTTATATGTATATAGTAATTAGCTTTATGGAATTCAGTTCCTGGTTATTATTTATGTTATATCATATATAATATTTTTAATATATCAAGAGATGATAATGATGATTCATATTATTATTTGATCCACGAATTTCTAATTTTGACATATAATAATTATTTATACACAGTAACTAGCATTTCCTGACATACTATTTGAAATTGGTGATATATATCTAACTATGTGTTTTCAAGAATAATTTATTCCCCATTCTCTTACATATAATCACTCACTTCTAATTTAAATAATGAAAGTCACCAGTATACTACTCTATTATGGACATGATTATAATAGGCCAGCTTACTGAAAGATTACTATGCTATGATTTAATATATATGTTAATTCATCTATAGGCAAAGATTTACAAACATATGGCGAAGAAACTGTTGTTCACTTTCAGTCACCTGATAAAAACTCTGTTGGGTGACTAACTATTTATTTATTTGCATAATTGTTTGTGATTTGATTAACCAACTTAGTTAATGATTAATAATAATTTGTATATTTATTAAATGGTAAATGTTGTAAGTATGCGTGAAAAAAATTCCCAAATATTTAATACATATAGAATAATTGTAAGTGGACATTATAGCTGAACTTAAATTCAACTAATAGACCTCAATATTCAGTCTTATCTTGACTGGGTTCATCATTCATCATTACAGACTAATAGATATATGAATAGATAAGATAATCCAGTGGCATAAAAAAGGGCAATAGGTAATGATGTTAAGTGAATCAGATAGCATTCATTATGGAAGGGGATTTCACTATAAATAGGCAATCCATTCGCAGGTAAAAACAATCATCAACAAATAATTGGCAGATTCAAATGGCAGTATGCATATTGTCCACTACATTATTAAAGCCATGAAACAAGCTCATGTTGAACTAGAAGCTTGTGATCATAGACCTAACATGTGGCAACTGCCATAGTACAACTGACAGTATCACTGCAATACACATAAAACAAGTTTTCATGATATAGCTGGGAGTATTAGCTAACCTTAGAAGGACACTTGATTTCCTTCCTTCAGTAGTTGCATGGCAACTAAACCATATATCTAGACAATACTATCAGCTGAAAGAATATCAGTTGTATATATTAATCTGTAGTAAAATCCCAAACAGATATGATTATGATATACTTTATCAAAAGCATGCTAACCATGAATAAAAGCTAAAATTTATAAATATTCTATACTTTTTCTGTGTTAAATATTCGAACATTTACATAGTTAACATTAGCAGTTGTATATACTGTAAATACTCACTGTATATACGCCAATAAAATATTTAATTGTATTATAAGATGCTGTGTTTATTACACTCAAATGTAAACACAACAGTGGTACTTTGAAAAGCCCGTGGAACTTGGCCCAATTACATATTGGCTGTTGAAAATGCGTCTTATACGCCATCGATATAAAATTTGTCTGTTTGCAGTTAGATGTTTGGAAAATAAGTGCGAGTTGTTAAGTATATTATTTACCCTGATAATAAATAGAAAGAGTGTGGAAGATTTTAAAATGGGGCGCGTTTAACGTCTATATAAAGAATATTATAAGTTTATTTAAATTTTATTAATTCTTAAAGTCTATGTATAAACTTAAACGAAATGTCAAGCATTGGTGGTCGAGAGGTCAGCACAGCCGCCTTGCAAGCAGTTGTCCCGGGTTAGCGGGTTCGCTTCCTGGCTGATGCTATGACACATGAAAAAAGAAAAATAGATATATATATAAATCATTTTAAATATTTTTTTAAGTCTTCATTGTTTAAAAAGAAATAAGAGGCTTTCGTAAATACAGACCGGTGGTGGATGGCATTAATGGGAAAACAAAATGGCCAAAATTTATTTTTTTAAAGTCATTTGCATGTTATTTTCGCCCAATGTCTGCAGCTATATATTTAAAGGGTGAAAGTCAGCTATTCATTATGCATGCATATATTTGCAGCCAACGCATTCCATATAATACAGTATTTCGTTAGCTTCATTGTTTTTTTCTTAAACTTAGTTTTGTTTCTATAATAAAAGAAAAACGAGATTCGTTTTATTCACTTGGAACAAATCTTATTTCTTCTTTATTTTATTCTAATTAAACTATAATGAATTATGAAGCGAGAAAATATCGCAAATAAAACTATCCATCAATTCAATCTACTCACGCAGTTACAACAATGCAATTCTTTTTAAGTGGTTTTTAAGTAAAGTTTAATGGAGATAAAGGTGCTAAAAGCAAACCTTACAGGAAAAGACATAACTGATTAGAAAGATTTATTTTTTAAACAATTAACTGGGAATCAAAATAGTTTTTAATGCAACAAATCGCGCATTTACTTACAGAAGCACGGTTTCATTTCAATATTAAATATTTGATAAGAACACAATAGTAGGATAATTGCGCTAAATAATTTTTAAAAAATTTAAAAATTAAGTTAAGTGTAAGATTAGGAATTCTTAGAAAATGTTCTCAAAAGCTCTAAAAAAATAAATAAACGACATATGAAAAATAATTAAATAAATAAGTATGCGAATGTTTTTATTGTTTGGGAATTCTTAAGAAGATAGTGCGCCACCCAAAGAAAGAAAGACATTTTCATGAAAATAAATTAATAATTCAATTAAAAAAAAAAAAGACTGAAAAAAAAATAGAAAACAAAAGATCAATTATAATATAAGGGATTTGAACACAGACTTTCAAGCTCTTTTTAGCTATCCACTCTATCTCATACAATTGTTACATATGACTACACAAATGTGAAAAAGATAATTCCTATTTTGCGCTAAACCAGCACTCATCAGTTGGTCAGATCATCATCTCCCACACACATATATAAGCAGTGATAGGTGTATATTAAGATAGCAAACCCATTAGAGATCTTTTATTTTTTTCACACGCCTATAGTTATGTGAATCGGTTTTATGAGAAACAGTGGATGTTACATTTAAACTCCAAGTATATGAATTGTGCTTATATTTAAAAAAATATTACAGATTCAGCCTGTATTTTACCATATCTCTTCTATGCATTTGAATGATAAGGTCCTTTACATGAGGGGCTAGAGTGACTTAAGGTCAGCATGGGCTTGACAATAATATTGGCATCAATGAGGGATTTGGGTGTTCCATCATCAGACCCTTAATGGAATAAATGGCAGAAAGGTTGGACGGTGGTATAGATTGAAACCTGCTTATTTAAAATTTGAAGATTTGCTACATTAATATAAACCGAGAATTGACTATATATATGTGTATGTGTGGAAGATGATCATCTGGACCAACTGATGAGTGCTGGTTCAGCACAATATATATATATGTTAAAACGAAGATTTGCACGGGTTAAATATATAAAATACATATTTTGCGGATTCATCCGTGTTAAAAACTTTTAATATTAATATACTGACGTTTCGACTTGGTCACACAAGCCATCCACAGAGTTATAAAAGGTAGAAAGACGGTTGTAGAGGCGCTACAATCACTGATTTGAATAAAATGTTAAAATTCCACCAATAGCAAAAAATGCTAAATTTAAACATAAAATTCCACCAATAGCAAAAAATGTTAAATTCAAACATGTGTTTAAATTTAACATTTTTTGCTATTGGTGGAATTTTAACATTTTATTCAAATCAGTGATTGTAGCGCCTCTACAACCGTCTTTCTACCCTTTTATAACTCTGTGGATGGCTTGTGAGACCAAGTCGAAATGTCAGTATATTAATATTAAAAGTTTTTAACACGATTGAATATATATTTTATATATATATATTTATTTATCGTTTTTATATGTGTGTAGTCATGTGTATCGGTTGTATGACATAGAGTGGATAGCTAAAGAGAGGTTGAGAGTCTGTGTTCAAACCCTCTATATTACATTTAAACTTCAAATATATTAATTATGCTTATATTTAAAAATATTACAAAACATTAATTAATATTTAAACACACGCATAGTATATATACTTTAAATTAGACATAATTAGAGGGAATTTGAACTCAGAATTTCAAACTCCCTTTAGTCACCTACTCCATCTTATACAACCGATACACATGTGAAAAAGATAAATGATCTTCATTATAGTATTTAATTTATTAGATTTTTTAAAATGTTCTTTAGAATAAATATTTCTACACAATTTACTAATTAGTAGCGGTTGGAGTATGAATATGATTACTCTAACAAACAAACAAAAAAGTTAAAGATGACTTTTATAATGACTATATTAAATAATATGGAATCGCATTTCATCATCATCATTATCTACCATTATCAATCCACTGCAGGATGAAGGTCTCTCCAAGTTCAACCTATCTTCTTCCATTTTTAGCTTCTCTTCTCCACATCACCCTTGCACACTTTCTGATTTCATCCATCCATCTCACATGTGGTCTCTTTCTGGGTCTTTTACAATCTCTTGGAATTCAGGTTAATATATCAATTGTCCATCTATTATCATCTCTTCTAGAAATGTGTCCTGCCCAACTCCACTTCAGTCTTGTTTGATCTCTTATCCATATATTGCGTTTTTGATCTCTTCTTGTTACTTCCAACATGCATCTCTCCATACTTCTTTGAGTGGGCTGAAGTCTCTGTATTGCTCTACTATTAAGTGTCCAAGTCTCAGATTCATAAGTAAGAACTAGTAAAACACATTTATTAAAAACTTTCCTTTTCAAACATATAGGCATATTTCCTTTTAGTATCAAGTTATTTGTACCAACCAAGTTTAATTCTATGATTAATTTCATCCATTATGTTTCCATCTGTATTAATAATCTAACCAAGGTATTTGTAACTTCTAACTTCTTCTAACTCATCATAATCAATCTTTATTTTCATATATTGAGAAAATCCATTAAACATTACTTTAGTCTTTTTAACATTTATCTTTAGTTCTACTTTCCTACTTTCATCTGATAACTCCTGCAACATTTCCTTCAGCTCTGAAGCATTATTTGCAAAAACAACTACATCATCTGCAAAATCTAAATGACTTAAATAATCTCCATTTACTTTCACTCCTTTAGTTTCCATTTTAATCCATAAAATACTTTTTGTATTTAGATACACATGTATCGCATTTAGATACACATATATCATTTATTGGATTCTTAATTTACGAAAAGACTTTAATAGACATGGTTTCAAAACAAATAGCAGTAGTTATGTTGACGATAATTTTTTTTAATACTGTAAATATTCACTTAATAAATTAATATCTATTTTTTAAATATTTTAACAAAAGCATTTCAAAGAAATAAGGACTAATAATGTATAAATTTAGCTTTTTCTAAAGCTTCAATTTTTTTTTTTTTTTTTTTGGATTCAAAAATAAAAATAGATGGATTTGATTATCATAGGTGTTACCGGAGTCTCATTAAAAGGTTCATGATATAGTTGTGGCAAATATATATTACAAAACATATAAGCAATAAATGTCCAACTTTTGCATACGATGAAGGTTAGATCTGATAAGTTCATTAGAGAAATTATGGAATCCTTTCAGAATTCTTTAAAATAATTAAAGAAAATTTATATGCAAAGAAAATATATAAATTCAGTTTTTCCCACAACTCTGAGAAAATTTACTTTCTGAGTTATTCCATTAACATTTAGATAATATTTTCTATGGTGATTTCGTTTTAGTTTATATGTATATATTTGAGTTAACTTTATTTATTTTTCATTGCAATGCATTCTTATTATTTATCAACTTTGTAAAAGATTATATCAAAAATTCCCATTTCTAGCAAAATTTTTATATATAATTTTTCATGAGTAAATCCATGTTGTAACATTCAAAGCTGAAAATTTTAAGAATTAAGGATGCACAATCAAAGCAAAATGTTTGTTGTGCTTCCCCCTCCCCATTGTAATTTAGGACAATTAAATGTGGAATTCAGATTACATAGATCATAATTTCACCTCTATCATTTCTAATGCATGAATAATAGAAAACTAATTAACTATTCAGTAGGTAAGTAGGTAGGTAGGTAGGTAGGTAGGTAGGTAAGGTAGGTAGGTAGGTAGGTAGGTAGATAGACAGATAGACGGACAGACAGACAGACAGACAGATAGATAGACAGATAGACAGACAGACAGACAGACAGATAGATAGATAGATAGATAGATAGATAGATAGATAGATAGATAGATAGACAGACAGACAGACAGACAGATAGACAGACAGACAGGCCGGCAGCAGGTAGGTAGGTAGGTAGGTAGATAGGTAGAGAGAGATAGAAAGACAGACAGATAGACAGATAGATAGATAGATAGATAGATGGATAGATAGACAGACATACAGGCAGGCAGGTAGGTAGGTAGGTAGGTAGGTAGATAGAGAGATAGAAAAACAGATAGATAGATAGATAGATAGATAAATAGACAGACAGGCAGGCAGGTAGGTAGGTCAGTAGATAGAGAGATAGAAAAACAGATAGATAGATAGATAGATAGATAGATAGATAGATAGATAGATAGATAGATAGATAGATAGATAGATAGATAGATAGATAGATAGATAGATAGATAGATAGATAGATAGATAGATAGATAGATAGATAGATAGATAGATAGCCAATCACTACAGTTTAATTAAAAGTAATAGAATATTAATAATTTTTCTTGCATTAATTAGACTAGAGGTTATCCACTTAATGAATAATATTTCTCTAGTATAATTTTTATTACACTATTCTTATGCAAGGTAGAGACTGGGTTTCCATCCACTTTTAATATCTTGTGGAGAAATGCAATCATAAATATATGACCCAAGACCATGTGAAAAAGATGTATGATCCCCAAGATGCACATTTCCTGCTGAACCAACAGCTATCAGTTGGCCTGGATCACAACTATCTCTATCATTATTAACTATATATAGATAACCAATTAATCAATAAGTATCAAACTTATTGCTTTCACAACTTTGACATAAATCACCTAATGATAAAACATTTAATAATTTTTATTAGCCATTCATTAAACTAGAGATTATACATTTAATGAATAATATTTCTGTAATATAATTTTCATTTCACCACTCTCACACAAGGTGGTCAAATAAATTAGTAGAGAGCTATTATAGCACTGAATTGACTAACTTTTAAACAAACTTAACTTAGATTTAATTAACAGAAACACACAGAAAATAATTGAGCATCTGAATTTATAACCAAATAAATACATCATTTGATTGGTGGATTAAACTTTCACCTGATGGCTTAATTTACATATAACTTTGAGATTACACAATTAAAATCAAAAATAAAATAATGACTCTTTTTTTTTTTAATATTACTTTAAAATATTAATTCTAAATCGATTTTTATGCTTTATTAAAAATAACTAAATATTTTTAAATGACTTTTAAAAATAATATTCTCTCAATTTATTCCATCTTCGGATTTAATGTATCCATTTTTCTGTAAAATAAAGTATTTAATTTTTTCTAACTACGTTCGTTTTTTAAAACTAATCAAATATTTTATGCTAACTAATTTTAATATTTAATCTTGTGATAGATAAATAAATATTTTTAATTCTACAGTGTAATTTTAAAACAATTTTTGAAAGTTTGTTAACAAAAACTTGCAAGCATGCATGTACTAATATTTACATGTCACATGACTTACAACTTAGACTGAATCAAATTCTGTCTGGGAAAACTAAATATTTAATTGCAACAATTATTATATTAAAGAAATAATATAATAATATAATTTAAAATAATAATTTTGATAACATAAAATTAAACATACATTTTTCTAACACAAAGACTAACTACTTTTAAAACATATAATATTAAATATAATTTATACTATAATATTTATTTAATTTTAAGTTATTGCTTTTAAAATTCAACTTTTAATACATATTTTAAAGATTTATTACTACACTATTTTATTATGGCCAGCTTTGACAACCATATGCAATTTATACTTTTAGCTTTATTTAACTGTTTTAAACACATTTAGCACAATTTTAGGCATTAAATATTTCTATTTTACCTTAATTGAACTTTTAAAAAGATTGTCAGCGTAACATAGTCATAATACCTAGAGAACACATCTTAAATTTAAAGTTTTTTTTAGTAAATTGATATAACAAATTTATTCTGACCTAAAGAAAATGACAAAAAATATATGAAATATTGTGGAAGAAAACTACTAATATATGCACCATAAAATAGATATGAAGTCTCCCCTCAATAAATTTTAAAAATATAAATCATCCATTTTTGCTTAGACTTTACTCTTTAAATAAACAAGATTTGTCAACCGTACTTAACGTTAGGGCTTGATCTTATTATGAGACTAATTTTGAAGTCAGCATACTATTTGCAAAAGTTCAAATTAAATATCACAGGGAAAAGAAAGTTTCTTATTTTAACTACCTGCTACACTGAACATTCATCATCATCATCATTATCAACCATTATCAATCCACTGCAGGATGAAGGTCTCTCCAAGTTTAATCCATCTTCTCCGATCTTTAGCTTCTCTTCTCCACAACACCCCTGCACATTTTCTTATTTCATCCATCCATCTCACATGTGGTCTCTTTCTGGGTCTTTTACAATCTCTTGCAATCCAGTTTAAAATTTCAATTGTCCATCTATTATCATCTCTTCTAACAATATGTCCAGCCCAACTCCATTTCAATCTTTTAATTTTTTCAATAAGGTCAGTAACACCTGTTTGTTGTCTTACCCATACAATGCATTTTTGATCTCTTCTTGTTACTCCCAACATACATCTCTCCATACTCTTTTGAGTGGTTTGAAGTGTCTGTATTGCTCTATATGTAATAATTGAGAATATTATAATTTACACACCTACGAAATATTGATGGGAGAGTGTGTGTCTATTTTGTAGTGCATATGTGAAGAATAGTTTTTTTCCCACAATATTGCATAGATGTATAAATTCTTATATTATCTATCCTTACATATAGCTTAGTCGTATAGCCCTCAATGTATTGTTTGCTGTGTTACTAAGTATTCCGATCAAGGATGGTTTGGTTTGGCAATATCTCAGATTGTTAATCATAAAGGCATTTGTTGGTAGCTATTAGAATGGCATTATTGTTATTTTATTTTTTAAATAAATTATTTTGTTTGACTACAAATTAATGTTATTGACTATTACTTGAATTATAACATATATAATATCGATATACCAAATTAGTAGGTGTCCAACTGTAACTCAAGCTGAGTAAATTTGTCTTTTTACTTTAAGATGAACTATTAATTGGAAGAATTTCATTTTATAATTTATAGCTTTCCAACTTAACTTCTGCTTTTAATATTTTTTTTAATATTAACAATATAAAATTACAATTTAATATAGGAAAGAGGTCTAGATTTAGTATTTAGTGGTGTTTCCTAGTGAAGTTACATATGGAACTATTCATCCATTACAATATATATAAATAAATGTTCAAAACTTCTCCACTGTCAATGAACTGCTGCTTATATTAAATATTTTTTAAAAAATACATTATTTCTAATGCACTTTCCTCAATACTTATTTAAATTTTCTATGGCACACACACACACACACACACACACATATATATATATATATATATAATGAAAATAATGGAATAATATATTACTAGAAATAAATTAACCTTAAATTATCAATTAACATCACATGATCACTATTTTTTTTTTTTTGCTCTCAGATCCAAGACTCCTCACTGATGAAGGCCATAAGCCAGAAACTAGTCTGGGGATATTGGATGAATAGGTACTAGATGGGGATTTTTCTTCTGGATCCACTGATTACTCTGGTTTGTACTGAGTGGCAATGCTGTATGAAGAGCTTTGCTTGTTTTAATAACTGTCAATTAGTAATTGATAGTTTTCTAGATACATCAAAAATAAAGTTGTTTCAGGTTATACGTATGGGTATGCTTTCTTAATTCCATTGTTTTTTATTATAATAAAATTCATAAAAAGATTTAACTTTATATATATATATAATGATTTTATTTTAAGTT
The DNA here is from genome assembly GCA_028023455.1 of Epiperipatus broadwayi. Taxonomy (NCBI): domain Eukaryota; kingdom Metazoa; phylum Onychophora; class Udeonychophora; order Euonychophora; family Peripatidae; genus Epiperipatus; species Epiperipatus broadwayi. The sequence goes on along the minus strand of JAQFVV010000021.1, from coordinate 2,217,260 downwards.
TATGGGGGAAAAAATAATAAAATACAACCGTATTTTAAATCTGAAGAGAATTTCTAGGCAATCAAAACTGTTATAGGAAATTAAATAAAACAATATGTAAAGTGTATTAGGAGAAATGTGAGTATTTTAAATATATATATGGAAAGAAAACTAATATTCTTAAATAGATTCTCTGTATTATTGAGAAATATTGGAAGCATATTTCTTTAATTTAGTTCCCTATGCAGTTTAACATAATGGCAATAAGGTGGTGACAAAAACTAAGGGTTTATAAATCAATTTCCAGCTGAGAAAAATTAAAAAAATGTAATCTTAAGTTTGATGATTTATATCGTTGTACACAGATTTTGAATTTGGTATTGGAAGATCACATGACCTCTTAAGTAAAGAAAAGAACAACCGACATGAATTGTACATTTTATATTCAAATAATCAAATACCAACAGGCAAAAGGTTGTACAGACTTTTGTTTTTACATTATCGAAAAAATACTAATTGAATGTTTGGGGAGTTCTTAAAAAGTATGAATACCGGAAGTATCAAAACTTGTGCCCTAATTCTCAGCCCTTGAGTTCCAGAGTTTATCACCCACTCAACTAAAAATAAGTTCTTATAGTTTGACAGCTATTAGATGACGCTGAATTGGTTATATGTAGAGAAGTTCATATGTAGACATATATATGCAGAAATGCAATGTTGGGTTAAAATGCATTTTAACCTATAGTGTTGTGGTTTTGCTGATAAATATTTAATATTTGTAAAATCCAATATTTATTTCAACGTTTGTCAATTTTTAAACCTGATAACTTGCGAAATAAAAACTGAACTTAGAAAACGATCGTAAATCAATTTCATTCACAAATCGATTGTATCAAAGCTTTTATCAATTAGAAAAAGCAAACTAAACTTTCCTTGTCAGTCATCATGTTTGCTCAAAGGTAATCAATTGAAGGTATTCAGGAACCTCTTTGTCAAAAGAAAGCTATACAAGAAGAGAATATATTTTTAAATAAGCCTATTTTTTTTTCTCTCAGTAAAGTTGAGCACATTTCCAACTATTTGCTGCTTTAGATAAAGTTAAAATCAATGTTATCCAAGATCTCAAAAGCTTTGCAAAATTCATCAAAATATAAAGTACAAGCGCTGCTACTTTAACAAAAATAGAAATTACAATCCTTTTTATAAAGTATTTTAATTAACCAATTCCCATAAGAGAGACAAAAAAATCAGAACTACTAAGATAAAAAAAAAAAAAACATTTCAACGGAAGCAAATTTGAGAAATAATATATTATATTTATGTACTTCCAATATTTAAGACATTATTACTATTATTGAATTATAATATTGTGTGCTGCATAATTTTCTAATTATTATCAATTCTTAACTATTCTGAATATTACACAATGGACTGCTGGGATAGTCAAAATAAATAGAAATTTATTTATTGTTGCCCTGCGCAGTTTAGCACAGTAGAAGAGTGAAAAACTTACGATCTCATGATTCTGTGTTAAAGTCCCCCCAGTTTGTTTTAGTATTTAAACCTCGCGTGACCTCCCACACAACTAGCCATTTGACTTTTTTTTACTAATATTATTGTTATAGTTGAACAATTGGGATTGTTGTTGTTGTTATTATTATTATTATCATCTTCATTATCATCACCACCATCATCATTATTATAAATATTATGCCCAATAATGTTGCAACTATTATTATATGTGCAATATCTGAGCACTTATAGCATATATGTGTAGAGATGGTAATCTGGACCAACTGATGACTGCAGGTTTAGCATGAAATACGAATATTGGTGGTTATTTATCTTTTCAACATATATGTGTGCAAGTGTGTCAGTGTTATGGGATAGTGTAAAGAGTGGTGAGTCATGTGAAAGTCTGTGTTCATATAGCCTATGTATTACATATACAGACACAGCCTGTGTTTCAGTTATTATATAGTAGAGATGTCTGCCCATCCCTTGTATATGTATTAAATGGATTATGTCCTGTCCATGAGGGGTCAGATTGACCTTAGGTCAACATGGGTGTGATAAGAATCTTGGCCTCAGGATGGCCTTTGAGCATTCCATCATCAGATTTTCAATTGGATGGACGGTTGAAGAATTGGAGTAGATTGAAGCCTGTTCATTAAAGTATGAGGATTGTCTTTCTTAATATATATCTGAGCACTTATAGCATACATGTGTAGAGATGGTAATATGGACCAACTGATGATTGCTGGTTTAGCATGAAATACGTATATTGGTGATTATTTATCTTTTCAACATATATGTGTTCAAGTGTGTCAGTGTTATGAAATAGTGTAGAGAGTGGTGGGTCATGTGAAATTCTGTGCTCAAATATCCTATGTAATTTCAAAGAATATAAAAAATAACCAAGGCAAAATAAAAACTTTAATTTACAACTTTGGCTGCAATTTTATCTAACATACAGGCTATATATATATACATATATTGTAACGATCCGGAGAAAGGAGACTTAACGTAAACTGCACTACGGGGCGCCATCTAGGCATTTGAACCTAGAAAAATTTATAAAGTAGGCAAATACGTAAGTCAAAAAAAATTAAAAAAAATTTTTTTTTTAAATATTTTGGTTCCGGTCGTTAGCCCATGTCACTAGCTCAGGGAGTAGCAGAGATTTAATAAGATAATCTAAGAGTATATATAAAAAAAGGAATAAAATAAGCCACTGCCAGTAATTAGCATACAAACATTTATTTATGCACATATATATAAGATTTAAAATTATTTTAGTATTAGTTTTACATTTTAACATTTAACATTATTTTTAACTTTGATTTTTGACTTTAATTTACATTTAAATTTCTATTACATTCTGATTTTACATTTTAATTAAGTTCGCACAGATGGGATTATAAAAACTTGTTATAATAAGTTGCTATAGATCGGTTACATAGATTACACGGTTAAAAACATTCCAAAGTAAACATAAGCGATCAAAATATAAAATTATTGATTACTGACAATTGCGGAGGGAAATTTATACGTAACTCCATAGTATTCACCATAAGATACTTGCATTGTCACCAATAACTTAAAAGACATCCGAATAAATACATTTTAGATACTCACCGTAAGGTATCATTATTTATCGAATGTCTATATATTTGATCAAAATATAAACGCAAAACATAGTTAACCGATAAACAATCCATGCAAGCGTCTATAAACAACTTAAATTTAATGCATTTTTATTTAGGGTCGAGCATGAATACTACATAGATTTGCATTGAAATTAAAAATATTCTATCCCTATTTAACCTTAGGCTAAAATTCGCAGTCAAACCATCAATCCATCTGATACATCGATGTATTCAATGTAATACAAAACGCACCAAAGAATTAAGAAAAGACAGACTCTCAATCAGATAGGAATATTACATCTATCTAACGAGAAGAACAATAAAAAAACTCCATAGAAAGGAACTGCGTTCTCCGTCTTATAATTCCTTCCCTAGGCAAACGGGTAGTCCATATATAAATGATTCTGCCCGTAGCGAATCTCCGATTACATTTACTAACTACATCAATATATCCAATCCATTGACCCAATCTAACAACGACATAAATAACCCAAGATTACCCTCCCCTAATATAACTTTACAAATCTATACAGCCATTCACACCCGACTTAAGTTTAACATTTTTATAATTAATTTAACGGAAAACAAAAATCATAATAAAACTTAAAGAACAAAAAATAAATAAATGGAAATGATTTTACAAAATAAATACATTAAACAAAATTATAACTAATTAATAAATAATATCGGTCAGATAGAATAATAATGCAATTTTTTAAATACGAAAAGTTTATAACTTAATGTTCATTAATTGTAAAGTGCTTACGGTTTTAAACAGTTCATCTTTATCTGTCGTTTGTAAGTTTGAACGGGAATTCCCACGCCGTCCTGAAGATATTGGTATACATTTAGCCGATGTTTTATTTATTCATTCGGAGGTTTTTTTTTTTTTAGTTGGTCCTCAATGTAGGAAACGATAGTTCATTTCTCCCTTCTTTAACAGCTGAAAGAATTGACCGTGCGTCTGTCAATTCCTCCAACTCCGGACTACTACATATAGTCACATCGTGATAATCAATTTCCAGTCACTCATTAATAATTTCCAAAATTTCCCTTTTATATTAATGTGAAGGATTGAATTTACATTACGTCACCGATGCGATGGTCCTTTCGCTGCGGTCCGATTCCATAGGGATTTCTTCTTATTTGCTAACAGTTTCTATTGTTTTCTTATCTGACTGGTGTTTTTACATTTAAATGCCGAAGGCTGGTTTACATTTAACTAATTAACAATCATTTCCATTTCTGATTAATTAACCTGTTTTTTTTTTTTCAGTTGGAGTTTGAAATTCAGTCTAGTTTTACTGTGTCAGTTTACAGAAATGCACTGCTGAAAAGCCTTTGGAAATATACGCTTGTGCTCCAGCCCTTTTAGTCCAATAAGATCATCAAAACCTGCCTGAGAAATAATGTCTGGATAACAACACAGAAACCCTCCATCAAAACGTGCAGCTGTCTTCAAGAAGAAACCAACGGATTACCATAAATTCTCTTCCATAAACAAAATCTAACTGGTTAGATACAATCCATCAGAAGCAGCAAAGTACCACCGACAAGAAAAAAAAATCCTAGGTATCTGTTTTATTATTATTTACAAGTAGTAGTCACCACTTAATCCGTAAATATTGAGGAATAACATATATGAACTCTATCATACATAAAAGGAACTATTGATGTGTGTGCGTGAGTTTCAAATGTTATCAATGCTTTATTATTATGTTTGCGAATGAGAGTTAATTTAAATGTCTAAGATTATGTTGCTTTGTTCATGAAATATCCTATCATATGTTAATGTAAAAAAAAAAAAAAATGTGCGTGTGTGAAATTTGGATTTATAAAATGTTTAGAATGCGTTTATGTTGGTTAGTAAATTATATTTAAACTTAATTGATGTTGATTGAAATAAATTATCTTTAAAATTAAACTTGATCTGTCGGTCAATTCTTTTTATCAATCTCTTATTAACCATAAATATCATTGATTAAAATTAGACTGGGCTGGTTAAGGGAATTGTTTCGAGCGCTGGATTATGAGCCTACCACCCGAATATGTTAGTCTTCAGACTAGCTGGCGCCCCGGGGTTTACCCCGAAACAAATAAAGTATTTGGATGGTAGGGGTTTGAATCTAGCAGCCGAGATGGGCCATTATTAATAGTTAAAGCTATTAATAAGATCTCCCATTTTGCTCGAACGTGCCGGTTCGTTCACCAAACTTTTATAATATTATAAATGTATTGTGAAGGAGTTTGAAACCGGCCAAAACTTATATATACGTATAAGTAGGTGGGTTTGCTGTACGACCCGGTACATAAATGGCGGTACGACCCGGTACAATATATATATATATATATTGTAACTAAATTAAGGAAGTTCAAAAGATAACTATTTAAAGGAGTCCAAATGAGTTCAAATATTATCCAAGTAAAGGAGTTCATTGTAACAAAATTAAAGGTTGATCAAATAACTATTACCATACCTGAGTAGTCTACAATATATAAGATCATAATATTTAAAATAATGTTGGATTTCTCAATATCCAAATATCAATAATTATAAACAAATTATTAATAACAAGTATTATAACTCAGGCATATGAAATCATGTGAGGTGAGTACACTAGTAATTCAATAAAATATAACTCAGGTATACAGACAGTAATCTTATCCACTTTCATTTCTTGGTTTGATGTTAAGTGCATGTTTAAACAATTACTAAGTGAATATGGTCTAGCAGGGCGCCACTAGATTATCTGAATCTAGACACAGTTATATCTAATAACCTTTCACATGTACCGGGTTTGAATCCCCTTTTGGTACTTTATTTCTAATAAAAATGGGAGATTTTGCTTTTTGAGCCATATCACTATACGCACTAATATTTAGGTAAAAGTAAAATCTATAAACCAAAGTGAAGTATATTAGACATAAATCATTTCTCAGATCTTACATAACAAATTTTTCCATATTTTTGCAAGTTTACTAGCTCAGATTATATATAACTAATTTAGGATGGCAATTCACTCATCCTTGCAGAAAAGATGACGGGATATCATTATAATAATACTAAGAAATCACTAAATATTATAAAATCAATATTTATTTATGGCCTTTAAACAGTTAAACAGCTCATTAATTAAAATTGATGCGATGATGATGATGATAATAATAACGATAATGACAAGGTTTCAACTACAGCTCTAGGACTAAGCCAAACATAAAACTAATTTTATAAAGAAATTCATAATTATTGTAATTTTAGCATACTTACTTATATCTTAAATAACTAATATTCAACTATTGATGATGATGAATAATCACACTTAACAAAGACTACACTAATGAAATATATACGCCTCGTTTAATAAAAAAACTAATATTTATTACTACATTTCTAATATATACATAAAAATTTCTAAATAAATATGAAAATGACATGAATAATAATAATAATAATAATTGATTATATAACAATCCTCAGATTATTTCAGTTCTTCCCCTTTCCCTTCAAATGTATTTTGTATTAAGTTGGATTCACAGTGACATATTTTCACTCCATGAGAAAAGTATTTCAAGAAAAAAAATATTATCTGCTTATTAGCCATACTTTATAAATCTAAAGTAAGTAGAAGTAAAAAAAATATTAATAGAATAAAAGAATTTTAGAAAAAGTTTTAAATCATTATCTCCCTCCAAGCTAAATCTATACTTCCAAGAAAAATAATTTAATATTTTAACCCCACTATTATTTCACATTCACTGCAATTATACCATATAAAAATATTATTATGTATGTGGTGTTTTACCATAATAAAAATATTATAAAAAAAATAATAATAATATATATTAAAACAAATCATAATACCATAAAAAAAATTGTTTTACCATAATATTTTTCATAACTAAAATAAAAAAAATAATTTTCATACATTCAAGATAATTTATAAGCTAAAGTTATTATTAGTAAGACATTCTTGTTTAATCGATCTGAATAGTCTTTAAAAGTTCTTTAAATAAAATATACCACTTTATTGCTAAAATGTTTATTAAGACTCTGATATCATAAAGAAAATAGATATAAAAAGTCATATTACCGATCTTTTGTTTGTGGCAATTTCCAAAGTTCAAACTTGTCTTATATAATGTCTATATTTCTGCAGCTACCATTTCGTTTACGTGAAAATCTCTTTCTTGAGGTGTATAACTATTTGATGATGATGACTCTATTGAGGTTATTTGCCTTAGTGGACAATTTGGAAATCATTATATTAATTTTTCTTCTCTTCCTGTCAAGCATGATTTTTTTAGTGGATGAAATACAGTAGTTGTTTTCACGTTTATAAATTTTCTTGAGTTTAAATCAGTTGTTGGAACACTTAATTGGACTTGATGATTAATATTTATCAGTAGATTAATTCATCTTTCATCAAATGCAGGTGAATGCTTTCTTACTTCTATTAAAAACATCTTATTTCTTTGGTCAGTTGAAAGGTGTAGAATATTATTTTAGACACAACATCTTTTCTTTCCTATATGATGTCACTTCCCCAGATGGAGGAAAGATGGACATACATATAATTTTTCTACCGCCATTTCTTATATTTTCAACATCAATTTAATAGTCTAATAATCTGAATCATAATCACCTAATAATAATAATTCCAGACAGTTTTTATATCAATTTTTAGCTAACTTAACCAATCAGAGATAGCTTCACTTGCTATTTTTGGCAAATTCATTTTAATTAGATCTCTAATTTATTTTCAACTAAATTATTTTTCAACTGAAAAGTTTAATCCTTTTTCCAGACACTTTTGTTTTAAAAAAATAAACTTAATCCTTATTTCCTTTCTTTTTTTACATTTAGGTAACATTTCCAATCTTTGAGCTTCCTTCTTTAGATCTTAAGATAAGACAATTTCAAAAACAGAGCTCTCACCCATTATAAGCTCCCAAAGTGAAAAACAATCATTTACAAAAAAAATTGCTACAAAGATAGATATCTGATTAAACCGATTTCCTCTTTCAACATAAAATTGTACAAAAAAAATAATTTGACAGATTTAATCCTTCCTTTTCTTTCAATATTTAGTAAATGTAAATTTCTGTATGTAATGTACACACATCCTTCATTCTTTCAAATCATTCATAAACTAACATTAAATAATATAATTGCTAGCTTAGTAATTATAACCCTATTATTTAATTAAATCTGTAACTTTTAAATCCCAATTACAATTATAGAAAAGAAAATAGAAGCATAGAATAAGACATTAAAATTGATCAAGCATAGGTTAGTTTTAAAGAAAGTTAAAATGTTTAATATTTGAAATATAAAACAATTAAATAGCTTACACATACACTGCCTATACATATGCGTTATAACTTTGCTTTTAAAGAAAAATTAAAATTTTAAATATTAAATGTGTGTACTGCTCTTTTTGAGATTTATTAACACACAAACAAGTAAAGCATATAATTGCTGTCCCACTCTCTTTCTGTCTAAAGCGTTTAAAATTTTGATCTGGTAGGGTTTAAACTTGGATGCCCTACAACTTCCTTTATGGTTATATAAAAATGTGATGATGATTTTGTTTTACACTTTCTTACATGCACATTACTATAAATTTGGCTAGTGACCAAATTGTAATGGCACAACTTATATATATATATCTGTACAAACAATGTAATATATAGGGTATTTTGAGCTCAGACTTTCACACGACCCTCAACTTTCCACCCTATCTCATACCACTGATACATTTAACCACATATATGTCTAAAGGATAAATAATCACCAATACATATATTTTGTGCTATATCAACACTCGTCAGTTGGCCCAGATTGTCATCACTACACATATATACAATAAGTGCTCAAATGTATATTAAGATAGACAATCTTCATACTTTAATGGACAGACTTCAATCCACTCTACCTTCCAACTCTTCAGCCATCCATCCAATTAAAAATCTGATGATGGAATGCTCAAAGCTCACACTGATGCCAACATTGTCATCACATCCAGGTTGACCATAAGTCACTCTGACCTCTCATGTACAGGACATGATCCATTAAAATACATATATGAGGGCTGGGCAGATATGGAAGCTACTATTTAATATCCAACATACAAACTATATATATACCTGTACAAACAATGTAATATATACAATATTTTGAGCTTAGACATTCACACGACCCTCAACTCCCCACACTATCTCATACAACTGACACACTTGACCACATATGTGTCTAAAAAATAAATAATCACCAATATCCATATTTTGTGCTAAACCAGCACTCATCAGTTGGTCCAGATTATGAGGTCTACACATATATACAGTAAGTGCTCAAATTTATATTAAGATAGCCAATCTTCATACTTTAGTGGACAGGATTCAATCCACTTCACATTCCAACTCTTCAACCATCCATCCAATTGAAAATCTGATGATTGTTTATCTTTTAGACATATATGTGGTCAAGGGTATCAGTGGTGTGAGAAATTTAGGCTGCAATAAATTCATTATTATTTGCAATACATAAATTTAAATGTTCAATCCATCTATTGTTCAATACTCTTTAATTTTCCTTTGCAGATATTTGGGTTTTCAAGTGTATCTAGATATAAAAATCTAATGGTGTGATCCTTGGACTTTTTGGGGGGAATTATTGTCTCTTCATTAACCAGGAAATTGCTAACTTACTGTGAGGATGCATAATTAGAAAACTCACAATAGTAAGCAACCTATCAAATCATTTTTACAAATATCACACTTCATCATCAAACTGTGTCACACTTTATTCTTCTATGCCTTAAATTTTTGTAGGAATATAATTATTTGAATTTATTTTTTCTACTTACCTACATCATAAATCACTTGATATATAATTACCATGAAATCTTCATTCCTCCAGATACCATTTTTCTATATCTTTCATCTGTTTTTCTTGATCCTATATCATTTTTTATATCTATCATTCATTGAATTTTTCATTTTGCCACATCAATCTTTGAAACATTAAGGTCATGATGTGATATTTCATGCAAAATCTTTAGTAAAGATTTTGGTTTAATAATTGCAGATTAACAACTCATGCTTTATTACCCAGAAGTTAAAAAAATATCAGTAATGTTTAATTTTTATAGTTATTAACTTGAGAAGGTCCTTCTGTTAAGAGATCTTAGTGGCTTTTAGTTTAAAAATGGTTTTGGTACTAACATACAAGACTTATATTTAACAACTATCATCTTGCTACTTAAGCCAAACTATTATACAGTGAATTAATTAAACCATTAAAACATCACACAATCACCATTTCTTATGCTTACATAAGCTGTTAAAACAATAACAATTATTTCCATACAGCTGTGCCACATAGCACAAATGTTAGTAATCAAAATTCTAGAGTGCTTTCAAATCAAAGGCTATTCACAGAAGAAAGCCACAAGTTAAAAACTACTCTGAAGATATTGGATGAATAAGCATTAGATAGGAATTTTAATACATAAATCCTTCTAGCATCCAGTGATTACTAAAACTTGCACTATAAGGCTCTATTGTATGGAGAGAGTTGCTATTGATTTATACACTGGATTATTGATTTGCCACATTTATGGTATAAAAATAAGATGTGAAGCTACATAATATAAATACATTAAAAATTGTTATGGATTATCACATAATATTATGACATATTATAGCAATATTATAAATCCAAATATTTTTCAATTGGTACTTGATGATGTCTAATCTATTTTTGTAAGCTACATTTTCATTAAAGCATAAATGTTAAAAAGACTAAAGTAATGTTCAATGGTTTTTCTCATAATATGAAAATAAAGATTGATTATAATGAGTTAGAAGAAGTTAACAGATACAAATATCTTGGTCAATTATTAATACAGGCTGAAACATAATGGATGAAATTAACTTGGTTGGAGTGTTTTTGGTAGAAATAACTTGATACTAAAAGAAAATATGCCTGTGCTTGAAAAGGAAGCTTTTTAATAAATGTGCTTTACCAGATATTACTTATGGATCTGAGACTTTGACACTTAAGAGGAAAGCAATACAGAGACTTCAGATCACTCAAAGAAGTATGGAGAGATGCATGTTAAGAGTAGCAATAAGAGATTGAAAATGCAATATATGGGTAAGAGAACAGATATTACTGACCTCATTGAAAAAATAAAAAGACTGAAATGGAGTTGGGCTGGACATATTGCTAGAAGAGATGATAATAGATAAACAATTAAATCTGCAAGTGGATTCCAAAAGATTGTAAAAGACCCAGAAAGAGACCACATTTGATATGGATGGATGAAATAAGAAGGTATGCAGGGATGCTGCAGAGAAGAAAAGCTAAAGATTGAAGATGGATTGAACTTGGAGAGACCTTCAACCTGCAGTGGATTGATAATGATCGATGATGATGATGATATATCAAATGTATTGAAAAGTAATTTAAAAAAAATATATTTCAGCAGAACTTGAATGTGTTTGTTATGGGTGAAGCAGACCCGATTTCATGTCATAAGTAATGTTTCGAAATGACTCAAAGCTATACTTAAAGATTTTATTAAAATAAATATAGCTGAGGATATAATACAAAAGAGTTATAATTTATGATAAGATTATTGAATTCTTTCATACAGAATTTTTTTTTTTGGGGGGGGAGGATGTTAAAAAATTTCGTAGTATCTTAAATAAATAGCTAATAAATCAACACACAACATAGGTGAATAAGTTTGCGATTCCTAGTTTGATTTGCTTAATCATTATAAAACTCAAAACTAACATTTTGCTCTTTTGCATTTTTCAATTTCTATCTGAAGTTCACTAAGAAATGCATTGAAAACAGATGTGCGTTTTCATAAGAATAAACATCACTATTTTGTTAGCTAATTTCATTTATTAAAGATTTTTAAAAATCAGTAAAGGTGTTCTAAAAATAATCAAATAGATTACTTCTCATTACAGTAACCACATAGGCAATGACATAAGTTGTAGTGGTATTAATAGCAGCAACAGAATCTATTTAGCAGCAGCAGTAGTAGCAGAAGTAGGAGTAGGAGTAGTACTTACTAGTAGTAGTTGTAGTAGTAGGAGGAGTAAGAATAGGAGTAGAACTAGTAATAGTAGTAGTAGAAATAGAAGTAGGAATAGGATTAGGAGTAATAGTAGTAGTAGGAATAGGAGTAGTAATAGTACTAGTAATAATAGCAACAGTAATATGAACCTTCTGTATTCATTCATATGTACTGCATCATAAGAAAGTAGAAATATAACACCATATTTTTCATACCTGTTCCAAGCTACAGGACATCCACAATCTTATCTCAATAATACTAAAAACAATAACTAAAATATCAATCCCATTCTAAAATCCTTCAAAAAAAAGATCCTTCTCAAGCTAGTGCATTCATATTACATGCACTTTGGTGCACAAGATACACTTTCATTTACAATAAAACCCATAAGCCACCTCTACATAATCACTAACAAAACCAATAAGAATACAACAAGGAGATAGAAAAATAATTGATATAAATACACCAATACCTAAGCAATACTAATCTTTTAAAAAGGGATCATTCAAAAGTCTGCACATGATGCACTTTCGTTTATAATAACATTTAATATAAGACACTTCACACACTCGCCATCAAGCTAAAAGCAATACAGCGAGAAGAAAGAAAAATAATCGATGTAAATGCTTACAACAACACCTGAATATTAGTGCATCTAAATCCAAACCTGTAACATGAAGCAGCTACCAAAAAAAAAAAAATCAAATTTGTTTGTTACTTTCTGTAAAAGTCATAACAAAGCAATACTATTACTTATAAACTGCAAATATAGTGCTCTCTGTAAACCTACCTGTAGACTCTTTCAATATCTGTAATCTAAACTATGCTGTTTCAATTAGCATCACCCAGTATTTTTATTTTGCCACAAATAGAAAACTCTTTTTCCTCATAACATAAGATAATAATAACGATAATGATGATAATAATAAATGGTTTATTGTTTTGAAGTATGTATTTGAACCCCACAAGTGACAAACTGAAAGATGATCGATTCATAAACTTGACATCCAGGACTCACTACTATACACTGGACAAAACCACACAGCATATTCTTGCATTTATAGCAATAGAATATTATGAGATTTAATAAACCCTTTTTTTAAATGTTCATATAACACACATATATAATATAGAAAAAAAAAAATAAGGTTTCATGTTAACAAATATATTGTTTGAAAAAAAGTAATTTGCCATGCCACGAATTTTCAACTGAAATCTTAGTTGTTTTCTCTGATTCAGTGAATTAAATAAGTATGAATTACATCAGTTAAGGAATACAGTTACCAAAACTAATTATATGTAATCGATATTGCTTTCTAAGCAATAGATTTCTTTTTTTTTGATTTTGATGATTTTTTTAAAAACGTTTTTCGCTTCGGAATTCTATATATACAATGTAAAGATAAAAAAGAGTTTTTTTTGTTATAACTTAATTTACAAAAGTATAATTTTTGTATAATCTTAATAACTATTTATTATCTCTCAGATAAAATCAATGAATAAAAATATCATATATAGGCAAATAATCCGCAAAATTTGTTTCTGCTGAACTATTTTTGTCAAATGGACCACTCCAGCATCCTCATCATTGTTTATTATATATCTTTCAATTTAATCCACAAGTGTATAATTCTTGTGAACCCTTAATGACGATTTAACATCTTTTATAAAAATATATTGAAGTTATTAATAACTATTTACTTTGCTAAAGACTGATCCATCATTATTATTCTAGATGTAGGTTTTAAACTCATTCAAATACCAATATAGTTATCACTGCAATAGTCATTATATCGTAATTTTAACTTTTTTGTTTTTCCACGCACACACACACACACATATATATATATATGATCAATAGATGGCGTTTTACCAAAACCACCGAAACAAGTGTAAAATTTGTTTACATAAAGGACAAAAGAGTCAGAATTAACTATCTCTTTCACTTGCACACCCTCAGATCAGCTGATTTCAAGCTATTTGCTATCATCAGTGAAGGATAGAGTTAGAAACTAGATATAAACACTGACTCCAAGTGTTTATGCAAAACGTACCTTTAAAGGTTTCTTGCAATGACATATATTGCAGAGACTTTGACTATGTAGTGAAACTGAATTGAGATCAGACCCATATAGATATCTGGCTTGTTAGGCTGAGTTTGAAAACTTTACCGGTCTGAAAAATTCACGCTTGCAAACTGATAGAAACATTTTGCATAAACACTTGAAGTCAGTGTTTAGATCTAGTTTCTAACTCTATCCTTCACTGATGATAGCAACTAGCTTGAAATCAGCTGATCTGAGGGTGAGCAAATGAAAGAGATAGTTAATTCTGACTCTTTTGTCAGTTATGTAAACAAATTTTACACTTGTTTCGGTGGTTTTGGTAAAACGCCAACTATTGATCATAAATAACAAGTGATAGCAAGTTACATGAATAACTTGTTTTTGTTTTTCATATATATATATAAACAAAAAAAAAAGACTTATAAATCCAATAAATAATATTATATTTCAACCAGAGGACTGGTTTTCATCAGAAAGAAAAAACCAATCCTCTGGTTGAAATATAATATTATTTATTGCATTTATAAGTCTTTTTTTTTGTTTTTATATGTATTTCCTTTGGTTAGTTTGTTATATATATATATATATATATATATATATATATATATATATATATATATATATATATATATATATATATATATATATATATATATATATATATATTTGTTTGCAAAACTTCAGCAAAGTATTATTCTGCTTCAAGCAAATGAATAAAACCATAAAAAAGGTGTTGCAAGAACCAGTAAACTAAGTCAAACATAGTACTTAACCATACCAAAATATGATACATAAATGATATATAATGATAAAGGATATTTAAAAGGGATTAATGATTTGAGTTAATTGATAAAATTAGTTTAGCTGAAAATGTACTTTGGAGAAAATATGCCATTTTCTGATGCCTATACTTATTTTTTTTAAAGAACAACATTAAGTAAAAGGTTTTCCGGAGAGATGGGACAGACAGAAAGTAGTCTGACTTTATGCATTAGAGGATAGTTGTGGTATGTTGAGATGAAGTACGAACTAAAAATAAAAGCTAAAAATTTTGGAAATATATAATAATAATTAATAATATATATGATTTATCTATCTGTAATGTTGTGGAATTAGCTTTTCTTCATGCATGTGCTAAAATTTACACATGCATGGACTAAAACTGACATGAGCAAATATCAAATTTAGTGCATCTGTGAAAAGTAGTTGCTGCCACAATATCTCAAAGGTAAGACTAAAACAACAACAGTAATAGTAATAGTAGCTGTAGTGGTAGAAGTAGCAGTAAGAGTAGTGGCAGGTGTAACAGTAGCAGTAGTAGTAGTGGAGGAGCAACATCAGTGGCAGCAGCAGCAGTAGTATAGTAGTAGATGAAGAAGTAGAAAGAGAAGAAGTAGAATGGTTTGTTGCTTTGGAGTCATAAAAGTTTCAAGCATCAAAAATGATAGATTGACATGTGAGCCCTAGATTATTAATTATATCTCATGTCTGCCAATCTAACATTGCAAGAAATCTTGCATGACAATATACGTATTATTATGACTACTTCTATTATTATTACTACTACCTACTACTACTATGTTTATAATTATTATTACTGCTACTGTTTTTATTATAATTATTACTATTATTATGGCTACTACTAGTAGTACTAATATACTGCTACTATTATTTTTACTACAACTATTACTATTAGTTTTAATGAAAACTTTATTTATGATAACAATGATTACATTTATGACTACAATTAGATTACACAGTAATTATATTGTTGACTAATAAATTATGATACATCTTGTAGGTGTAAGAAACAATTTACAATTAACAGAAAATATTTTAAACTATTACAGATAGAAATTAGTGATTATAAAAAAGAGATGACAGCATTCAAGCAGAAATAGCATCTCAGTTTCAACTGTCCTGCAGTCTTCATCAAAACCATCTTAAATACCTCTACCTTTTACAAATATAAAAGAATCATTAAAAATGTTTGCATTAAAGTGTATATGAAGGGGTTATTGTAAGAAAATATATATGAATATATGAGAAAATGCAAAAAAAAGTAAAAGAAGAAAAATAATAATTTTATAATGTTGGATTAAAATAGTAATGACATCTCAGAAATCAGAGAAAGAAAATTAGAAAAGTGATAATTATGATGTTGGGATGAAAGCTTCTGTGCATATTATTAAATAACATTGTGAGAAATGAATGATGAGATTTAGTTATAAATAAGATTTTGATAAATGCTTAATGGCAGTAGTGTAGTAAGAAATGGTCCAGTGCTTTTCCTGCTACCACTACTATACTATTACTCCTAGTACTATTACTTTACTATTATTAATAATATCTTCTACTACTGCTGCTATTACTATTATTTAGACTAATATCTTATATGGTTTGATGTAGTGGAAATGGAATGGAAAACTTTGGATTCAAGTTTCATAGTATCTTCTAGTACTCAAACTTGTGAACTTCTGAGCAATGAAACTTTTTATTGTTATATTTCTTAGATTTGTGCCCTATATAGTTTGATTGATTGATTGATTGATTGATTGATAGATAGATAGATAGATAGATAGATAGATAGATAGATAGATAGATAGATAGATAGATAGATAGATAGATAGATAGATAGATAGATAGATAGATAGATAGATAGATAGATAGATAGATAGATAGATAGATAGATAGATAGATAGATAGATAGATAGATAGATAGATAGATAGATAGATAGATAGATAGATAGATAGATAGATAGATAGATAGATAGATAGATAGATAGATAGATAGATAGATAGATAGATAGATAGATAGATAGATAGATAGATAGATAGATAGATAGATAGATAGATAGATAGATAGATAGATAGATAGATAGATAGATAGATAGATAGATAGATAGATAGATAGATAGATAGATAGATAGATAGATAGAGTGACAGACTTTGGATTTCCAGACTTTCACTTCTGGTGCTCAAATTTTTATGAACTTCCAAACAACAAGCCATTTGTTTATTTTTGTTTTTTTATAATATATAAAGAGTTTGCATCCCATGATATATTGGGGTAAAATATAAAATAACGTTTTTATAAGTAGCTTACTGCAAATGAAAGATCTGACAACACTACCAGAACTTGCGATTTATATGGATGGTGAGAATTGTCACTTTCCTATTCCTGTTTTACCATCTCACTGAGAATACCTAAATATTGGTTGATTAGCTGAATTGGTTGTAGATTGGTTATATTGATGAATATAATAGATTATATTATTATGAAATTTTATATCTGATCTGACAGAATACTATTACTTATACCAAAAGTATATCAGGTACTAATATGATCCATCAATAATGATTAATTTGCTTGTAATACCATAATGTATCATCACTCCAATCTGATTTAAGTAAAAAAATTATATATAAAATACATAAAGTTGCACATATTAATCCTCAGTGGTTACAAGCAGTATTTGAAATACTGTTATAAATTTTTCTACAAATTAATTTCATAGAATTTTATAAATTAAACAAGTATCTGAGTCATTACTTTTCTGCAATTTTTTTTTTAAAAACCCACAAAAACAATGAGTTTGAATTTGTTTCATATAGTGCAAGCTTTATGCTACTTATTTGAGGTTTATCAGTACCTTATACCACTGTAATCTAAGTGTAAATAATTTTAGATCTCGGTTACAAGTGATATTGATTGTATTTTAAATAGAGGTAATTTATTTCATTTTATTCTAACCTATAGTTATTTTTATTTTTACTTTTTTATACAAATATTATATTTATTATAAATAATGCTTATAATAATAAGGAAATCAAATTATAATTTTAATTATATCATAAAATAAGACTTTTCTTAGGAAAGGTATCACATACCATTGTAGTCTTTAAGTTACAAAAATGTAATGTAGCCATTGCAAGATAATTTTTTTTGTCAATTGACTTTAATTTAAAAACAAAAAACACACTAAAAAAATCTGTATATTATATACCAAAACTGAAAGTAAACAAATTATTTTGGGGCAAACACTCTGAGTAAGTCACTAACAAAGTTTATTAAGTAGAAAGTAGTTTGTAGGTGTAATATGAGTTTACCAATCAAGTGTCCACTGACTACTAAATATTTCAATTGGTTATTCTAGAATTGAATAAATAAACTGAATTGCTACTTCTAAAAGTGTATGTAAAATTAAAAAAAAAAATCTTGTGATATTTTGATCATATAAATCATCCTAGATAAATATATAAAGTTACTTACAATTTAAATTACAACTGACAACATAAAATATATAGTTACTGGATACTGTTAGATATATAACCACATAAGTAATTTTGGTTTGGATTAAAATTTTTAAAACATTTTTAAATTTCAGCCTATTAGCTTAATGATATTAAAATGATATTAAAGTTAATTTCAGAATGTGCAAGAAAAAGTTCAAAACTTTTCAGTGATGAAAGCCATTAGCAAGAAACTAGTCTAGTAGTGCAGATTATAGAGATATTTCTAAGTATCCATTGGGTACTCAAGTTTGAAAGAGATATCACTGAAGTAGAATTAATAAAAAAATCATTTACATGAAATTATTAAATTAAAAAAGTGAAAGTTACTATAGTCATAGTTATTTTTGAAATCTAAAAAAAAAACATACTTCAATTACCTTAGTGATTAACAAAATTAATCATGCATAGATAAATTTATTATAATATTATTATATTTTATAATTAATACTTTCTACATTTCAGAATATTTCTCATGGTCAAATTAAAGCTACTAAAAAAACCTGTGTTGTAGTAAAGAAATACTAATACCTATGAAAACATTTCAATGTATAAGCATATTTTTCAAAGTAAATATTAATAAAATGTTAATTGAATATTATAAATTAAATTATAATAATGCTATTGCTAGTTTTTAGTATTCTATTAACTTAGTTTATTTCATAATTTTTCAGAGTGGCACCTCCTATTGAATGTTAAGGGCCAATACCTTAGAGTTAAATTTTTACATTGACTGAATTTAATAAAATGGTAATGAATCAATATTTTATTGTTTGATCTTGACTCTAGATGTCAGAAGTTATCAATAAATAACAAAAAATGCTCAATATTGCAAAGATAAATTGCAAAACTCAAGTTGAACAAAATGGTGATGCTCTTTGACAATATACTCGTAAGACAAAAAAAAATTAAAAAGTAATATTGTTTTTAATATGAAATGTGTTTTTATTTAATAAATATAAAATATCACATGCCACCATCTATTATAAGCTAAACTCTCCATAAACTAGTGCCACTAGTACATCCATTTATTATTCTGGCTTGTATTGGTGGTGATACTATATGGAGAGTTTAGCTTTTGTGTACTATCAAATATATTCTACTTTTGTAATTATAGGATGTTTTTAGAAAAAAATTAATCTTATATTTTGGAAAATATATTATTCAAGCAAAGACTAAAAGAAAACTTTATTTTTTATTTCCTTAAATAAATTCATAGCTTTTAATATATTTTTTTAATTTTAGTTATGCTTAAAATTAATTTTAACAGTAATTGTGATAAAAATTAGGTTTATTTTGCCATTAACGTTATGCAAGCTGAAGATCATGTCTATGAAAAATTAAATATTGGGAAGTTATCTTCAATTTCGTTGCATTATTTGGCTATGCAAGTTTAAAAAATTATAATAAGATGTAACGAGTTTTTTGAAATGGCTTTTCATTACTATTGTACTGGAAGCAATGCTAAAATTTTTCATCTTCTACATCTTCCGAGTTCTGCTTTAAATTATTATGATCAATCAGAATGAAAATCAACAATTTAAATATTAAGCAACTATATTGTTCAATAAAATAAGTAATTAAATGGTTTTATGGTTCAGGAGAAGATAAGAAGTTTGAATACCAGAAGTAGCAGAATAAATCACCTTATCTTTCTGAGTCTTATACTCTACCATGGCACTAAATCATGCAGTTTATGTCAATCTCTTATGGATCTAAGTAATGAAAAACAACAAGTAGTAATTAAAACATGTAGCAGAACGCTGAAGTATTTCATGAAAAATAAAATTCTCCTCTACTGCTTTCATTTTACTATATGCTTGATTATTCAGCAAGCACTAAATGATATGTTTATTAAATCCATATCCAAGGATCTTATTCAAATGCCCAGATTAACTTTTGCCTTATGGTTTTCATCATTGGGCCTTGAACTTGGATCTAATGTTCTTGAATTTTATGTTCCTAACATACTAGATCCAATATTCAAGTTTTTATTGTCAAAGGCCATATGACAACACCTGAAAGTATAGACAGAATAGCACTTCCAAGGATTTAATAAGCATTACCATTTGTTATCTGCTGATAACTTAAACATACAACAGATGGCACTAGTGTAGAATATAATTTTCTCCTTTACAGCATTATGTTAAGCACAGAATCATGTGATGACTGTCAGCACTTTATTTCTGTGACTTAACAACTCAAATTAAACAAAATAGCCTTTAAATATCACTTCCAATGGCAATGGCTTTTCCAACACCCCATTAAATATATAGAGTACATGAGCACAGACTTTCACATGACCCACCACTCTTCACTCTATCCCATAACACTGATACACTTGAACACATATATGTTGAAAAAATAAATAATCACCAATATACATATTTCATGCTAAACCAGCAATCATCACTTGGTCTGGATTACCATCTCTACACATATATGCTATAAGTGCTCAGATATATATTAAGATAACCAATCTTCATACTTTAATGGACAGGCTTCAATCTACTTCACCCTCCAACTCTTCAACCATCCATCAAATTGAAAATCTGATGATGGAATGCTCAAAGTTGGATGGATGATTGAAGAATTGGAGGCTGGAGTAGATTGAAGCCTGTCCATTAAAGTATGAAGATTGGCTATCTTAATATATATCTGAGCATTTATAGCATATATGTGTGGAGATGGTAATCTGGACCAACTGATGATTGCTGGTTTAGCATGAAATACGTATATTGGTGATTATTTATCTTTTCAGCATATATGTGTTCAAGTATGTCAGTGCTATGTGATAGAGTAGAGAGTGGTGGGTCATGTGAAAATCTGTGCTCACATACCCTATATATTACATATATAGACACAGGTATATAATAAGCCTGGAATTCATTTAATACCCTATTAAAAGGAACTAAGAAAACATTATTTAGTAGATTTACTAATTATCTCATTGTGAGGATTTTCTACCATTGTTTAATCCTCTAGTTAAGAATAGATGAATATTTTTTTACCAATCCATAATGGATTCGATAAGTTGACTAAGTCAAAGTTAAATCCTAAGCTTAAAAAGAAGCTGAATAAAATTTCAAGCTCAGTCAAATGGGATTCAAACCTAGGTCAAGCTCATAACAGATAGCTATGATACTATTTAAATACAAATTTCTTATTAAATTTAAGGTAACACACTAACAAACTAAACTATTCTTTCAAAGTATTCTTGAATCTAAGAGTTCAAGGTTCGATTTCCATGCTAGTACTGTCATTGGTCAGACCACCAACAACTGGAGAAGAAAGAAAAATAATAATTATTTTAAACACTGCATTTAGGCTAAACTGCAGTTTACATATTTAAAAAGTTTAAATAAGCGTGTGATATTTTTTTCGAAAGACATTTAACAATTAATTCTAAATGATAAAGTAGTTCAATATACAATTACGAGTGAAAAATTATTATCACACACTTTCAGATAAGTGCTGCTAGAACAGATCTTTTTCTGAGAAACAATATGAGCACCTTGAGCTAACTTCAGTATAATGAAATAATATAAAAATGTTTATAAAATATTTAATCATAAATTTAAGAATTTATAACTCAGATAAAAAAAAATACTCTTATTATATAATAAATTGGTTTTATTGTTTGAGAATTCATAAGAAGGTTTAACGCCAATAGAGACAGAACTGGGCATGATCTAGTAGGCATTAAGGTCCGAAGTCTGCTAATTCTATAATCCCATTAAACCACACAAGGGGTTACATCCTAAAATCAGAACATTTTATTAGTTGAAATTTTATAATTAATTTCTTTACATTGAACAAAAAAAAAAAAACAAGAAGGAGAATAAAATGATCTTTAAATATTTCACTGAAATGCAAAGGCCTACTTGATGAATATTTAATTAAATTTTTAAATTTTATTGCATGCTTTAACTAACAATAGCTAGATATCCATTTTACCAACCGGTACTGAATAGTTAATAGCTTTGGTTAAAGGTTTTGCCCCCCCTACTCCAAAGTTGTATATCTGGTAGAAAATTATTTCAAATATAAGTCAACTAGGGATCAAACCTAGTACTTGATTAGGGCGTACATGTTCTTGCCACTATATATAAAAAAAGTTATTATCGGCTTCCTTTTATTCTTTTTTGACCATAGCATTAATTCTGGTTAAAATATTATATCAAATATTGGCAATTGTTAGTGATTTTTTTCTTTAAATATTGATCTGTTTTGTTAAATTTCACGTGTTCTAATAGAGTGTTAAGGTAGTTTTTGTGAATTGATTAGTCTAATTGAAAGGTGTCAGATTTCTTGTTTTTTTTTTTTTTAAAAAAAGCACACGAAATTATTGATTTATCTTTTTAATTAAATCTAAATTTGAAGTAAAAATATTTTTATTTTAAAGATTCAATTTTTTTATAAATGTAACCTTTTATCAGAAAAAAATATTGATCATTCATGTATTTAGCATATTATTCAATTAAATATATGGTGTTTCAGTAAAAGACTTATGACATAGTGGTGGTATATGTGTCTTTATGCCTGTAACCTGAGTTTAAACCACAGCTAGATAAAATTTTAGGTTCTAACCAGAGTCCGAATTTTTCTTTTACTTTTCATATTTCTGTAAAAGTCTTTTGATATAGTAGTGATATATCTGCGTACATATTCACGACTTGGGTTCGATGAAGGCACTAAATTTTTTAAAAAATTTTCTGACTCATAGTATAACCAGCTCTTACTTCCCATCAATTGGAAGGCCCTGTTCCCAGTCAGGAGAAAGGGGATACTGGAGAAACCTCTGTCCTAAATAAAACATATAAAATATTAAATATTCTTTCTATTTTTTTTTTCAAATTAAGATAAATAGATACATATATGGAAAGTTAGATAAATAGATAAATGGATAGATTGATAGATAAGTGGATAGATAGTTATATAGATTGATAAATACATAGATAGATAGGGAAGATAGATATGAATAGAAAGATATAGATAGATGGATAGAGATAGAGAGATAAAGAAGTTAGAGATAGTGAGATACAAAAAGTTACAGATAGATAGATAGATAGATAGATAGATAGATAGATAGATAGATAGATAGATAGATAGATAGATAGATAGATAGATAGATAGATAGATAGATAGATAGATAGATAGATAGATAGATAGATAGATAGATAGATATTAGAGATGAATGAAAGATAGAAATAAAGAGAAAGACAGGTGAGATATATGGACAGAGATAAATAGATAGATAACATTTAGATAAACAAATAAACAGATGATATTATTTATTAACACATATATGCGTTTCAGCAAATATCTGGTCTTCCACCAAACCAAAAAGTGTAATTTAGCAAAACAGATTTGTAAAAATAAATTTACTTTTAAAAATAGAGCTGTAGTGAAACTTAATAAAATGCATACAGTCCTTTGATTTTAAAAAGAGAGAGAGAGAGAGTGAGAATACCGCACTGATTACGTTTTTTTTTTCAATAGTTTTAATGCTCCGGTTTAGAAAAGGTGATATGCCTGTTTTAATTCGTTATCATAGATAAAGTTTGCACATTTAAACATGAACACATCATTACCCACGTTCATATACACATGCAAAGTGTTAGAAACCCTTTTTTAAATATATATTTTTTTCCAAGTAGAAGAGAATAAGAAAACATTCATATAATCTTCTAATAAGAAATATGTTTTGTAATATGTATCGGTATTATACCTATTAAACGAAAGTTCTTGAAAGTAAGAATGACGACATTAAGACAGAAGTAGCTTTTTTTTTTTAGGAAAACCAGAGAGTACATTCAGTCAATCAAAATCTCTTGAACCTAATTCGCACTCTCAAAACCCGAGATACCAAACTAGCCCCACCTCCACTCCTCACAGACACTTGGGCAATCCTCCAACTCCCATCCTCTCAGCCTCTGTCATAGGACTCAATCACGAAGACATGCATTTCGGACTGGCCTGTACTACACACCATTTCCCCTTTTCACTTCCCATTCCCTTTTTACATGCATCCTTCCCTCTTACCATGTTGCTTCTGAAATTTCAATTTATCTTACTGCATCTGTTTTTTTTTTGTTGTTGTCGTTGTTGATGAATAAACATTTCATCACTGAAAAAAAAACAACAACACAATAGCAACATGAAAGCAAAAGTCTACTTAAAATTGTAGCTATTATTTAGGAGTATGAGTACTATTATTAGTTAAATATTTAGTTTTATTACTATTTTAGTAATATTTGACTACAAGTATAATGGCTGTACTGAACTTTAGGTCTAATTAAAGAACATTTGAACACAGACTTTCAAGCTTCTTTTAGATATTCACTATATTTTATATAACCAATACACATGACCACACGCATGTGAAAAAGATTGCACGTATGTGGTCATGTGCATTAGTTATTTAGGATGGAGTGAAAAGCTCAAGGAAGCTTAAAAGTCTGTATTCAAATCCCCTCTAATTACTATTTTAGTAATAAAAATGAGTATTATAGTAAAATAAGATAAAATAAAAATAAATATCCCATTGAAGATCAAATATCTGTCTAATAATTCCATATAGAAGAACTCTGAAAAAAATATTATTAATTAGGCTTATCATTTATGACTGTATGGGATTGAACAGTTTTCTCTCTCACCTATTCATCAATCAACATTGGACAGTTAACTGAAAATAAAATTCTAAAACTGGTTTAAACATAAAAATAATCTAGTCAAAATTTGAGCCCAGTCATGAACATGTCAGGCATATATTCTATCACCATATATCAATATATTTTATGCATTTAAAGTTACATTTTGCTATACAATATATGAATGAAATGAAAATAATTATTATATTACATGGAACGATACTGAGAGAAAAAAGTAAGGTTAAACTTCAATATTGTTTTGCAAATTGTTGATGTCTAAATTTATTATCTATTTAACATCCAACTACCTGCAAAATACATTTTGTTTTGTTGACTAATAAATGACGCTTTTCTTTTTCTTATGCAAGATCCCACGTGATTTAATAATTATATACAAAATCTTCAAAATAGTAATTTAATCTATTCATATTTTAATTTCATTTACAAAGTTTTAAGAGTTTAAAAAAAGTATAGTAAATAGACACGAGGCATTTTATATGATTAATTGCTTGTAAGGTCATGTGCTATTGGAGCTTCAGAAATGGGACGTTGAGCTGTATTCAGAAGGTTTAAATCTTGAGTTTATCACCTTACCATTATCATTGCAGTATGTTTAATTGCTTGTGAGATCATTTGCTATGATAGGTTGAGCTTTATCCAGAAGATTTACATCTCACATTTATAAGCCTAGCATTACCATTATGACTACACACACACAATATATATATATGATTAATTGCTTGTGAGGTCATGTGCTATTGGGACACCAGAAATCATAGGCTGAACTTTATAGAAAAAGTATAAGTCTCCAAATTTATCATCTTATCATTATGCTAAAACACATCTGGTGATTCTAGTTTAATTACAATATAGGTTTACAACATCCACAACAGTAATAAAAAAGTTTCTAATAATTTGGTCTAGAATTGGAAATACTGTATATATAAGCCAATATGTTATTCAACTAAAGAACAAATCTAAGCTTTAAAGAAGATAATGTTTATTCTTAATTAAAATTAGGGTTTAGATTCATAACTTTTTTCTTTTTGATCATAAAGAGATCTCCTAAACAACATAATGATTGACTCAGAAAGTCATTCATGAAAATAGGCCATTAATTTTCTTTTAAGAAATTAGCAATTTTTTTAGGATGTTAAAATTTTAAAACAAAATCATCAGACAAGTATTTATTTGTTGGTCCAATTTCATCTGAATGACATTTTTTATGAGTATAAACACCATATAAAACACTAAAATATTTACCACAAAACAAAATGGTTATAAAAACCTTGTGAGGGGAGTTATTGATTATTCTTTATTAAGTTATATATATATAGTAACCAGCTGGCTTACATAGCATACCCTAATATAGCGTATGTGCATATATATACGTAAAATAAAGGAAAAGTAGAAAAAAACACAGATAAAAATTATAGTAGATATTTTCTACATTAACTGAAATAGAAATAAATAAATAATAACTCTGATTTAAAATATTTTTTTATAAATTAAACTTTTAAAAGGTGTGGATAAATATAAATATTGTATTATTATTATTATTATTCTGATTTTGAAATGTAAAAACACCATACTTATTTTTGGAATTTTTTAATTAATTAAACAAATTTTTTATCTATTAAAAATCCCCTAAGTAAAAACATGTATACAGATTCCAAGGGATTAGAGAGATAAAAATAAAATTCTGTTTTTAATCAAGGTATTGTTATAACACCTCAGATGATTTTATAAAAAGAGCTGATAAAAAATATCAGCCAGTCTGGATAGTGATTTTGAAGAGAACAGTTTTGGCTTTCAGTTTTATAAGAGTTAGCAGAAGAGCTAGCTGTAATGGTGGCTCAAGTATTTTGTGAAGAGTTGGTAACTGTAACAGAAAATGGCCATAGTAAAACTAGGTGCAAAGATGGCTAGTATAATTATAAGAAGAACTGCCCTGGAGATGTAAGAATGCAAGGAAGTGGCTGCTTCAGTTCACCGGTGGAGTTTGAAATTACATGGAGGAAATGGGTCAAGATTCTTTGTAATTCATAGCCTTAAAAGTGTCTGGAAAACAGCTTGCTGACCTGAAACTTACAAAAACCAAGTATAAGTGGAACTGACCACAGAAGGAAAAAAAAGCCAACCATACCTGAATTATGTACTTTTACCTGATGATGACAATTGCCCAGATTGACCAAATAAAACAACTTGCCCAAGAGAAAACACCAGTTGATTAAAGAAGTAGTTATATGTATGCTGATGTGTCTACATATAGGAAGAGAAGCACAGATAAATGTGTATACAAAAGAGAATTGTTTTTAAGTAATTCATTTGGGAAGACATTTTAAATCTATACTTTTAAAATTAAAAACGTTTATAATTAGTTAAGGGATAACTTGATAAAAAAGTTTTCTAATCTCTCAAAAATTGACTATATTTAAAAAAGAGAGAGAGAGAGAGAGAGAATAAAGAAACCTGTAATAGAATTCGATAAAGTGTTCTTTTTTATATTGATTAAATATGTAAATTTTATGTATATTCAAAAGGAAATTATTAATTATAAAAATTACTATTTATTGTTTGACAAAATTAAATTTATAAATAATCTGTGTGCACATATATGTCAATGCTTGTCAACTAGGACACATATGCAAATTTTAATCATTTATGTTATTGAATATTATATATATATATATATATGTCTGTGCGCATATATATGTAAACCATAGTAATAATTTGAATATATTTTATTATACTTTTTGTAAATTAATGTAACAATTTAAATTTTGAATAGTAATTATGTAAATTACAAATGTAATAATTATTTTGTTTAATTGAAATGTCATCATATGTTATAAAACGCCCGTTGATGCGTTTATAGAATCTAATTGAGAAATATTGTAAAACCATGTAATAACTTTAGTTGTGGATATAATTTTGTATACTTTTCAAAATCAGAGCTTTATCCTATAAGACCTTAAATATCATTTATTTTTATTTTATTGTTATTAATAAACTTGTATTTAATTGTTAAAAATTGTATTCCTCATATCTTGGTCACATACAGTAATAGATCTTGTGTTCTCTGAGCTAGATTCAGACACGGATAAATGGAAATGTGTTTAGTGCTTTGAGCATCCAGAGATGATGAATCATCATCTTGGTTGGTGCAAAAGAGGATACTCTTTAAAGCCCATGCACTATTATTTTTTATTTTACTTTAGTCTTTATTAAAAATTTAAGTTTATAGTTGGCCAGTACAAGTGGCCTGAGCATTGATGATGATGAGCATGCTTTAATATCCCAGCATTATTGTTTTGACTTCTGATTATTGTGTATTTTAATGGATGGGAACTTAAATGGTGCATCCAAGTTATGTTTAAATAATTGCCCAAGCTGGCAAAGGCTCAGTAGTTAGCCTGGTCTAAAGAAGACCCATTTTCCGATCCAGTCACAAGATTGACTGCTGATTTATATTTTTTATCATTCAAATCCATCCACAAGATAGACTGTTGATTTATTGTACTAATTTGTTTATTCCTATTAATGATGATGATGGATGATTCTCTTAATATTTACTTATACTTACTTTGACTTATTACAATGCTGGTTGAATTTATATAATTGATGTATATTTTAGTTGCTCTTTTTAGTAGCTGGCTGATCTCTCAATGTTTTCAGAAATTCTCTAATCTCATACTCTTATATCTTTAAATATTTACTTATAGATGATTTTTCAAATTATTGATTTTGTGTTTACTTGGGGTTGATGAAGACTTTCCATCACCCCAGTTCCACTTAGAAGTCTGAATTCAAGTCACTGCTAATTACATTAAGTTTAGTATACACAATATACATGTATTTGAATATTATATATATATATATATATATATATATATATATATAATATATAAATACATATATATATATATATATATATATATATATATATTCTAACCTAGTAAAAGAACAAAGACTTCTATTAAAATAAATGAGCGAATTCAATAAAGAGAATTCGGAAAGCCTAAACGCTTCTATTAAAGATTCGGGTAGCAAACCCTATATTACCTAATATAGCTGGACGTTAGGTTAGTTATAATAATTCAGCTACAGCGATATGCAGTTCAGACAGAGATAGAATAAAAAAAAATTATCATTAATAAAATAAATTAAAAAAAAATAAACTAACATTCTTTCTCTATCCAAAACACATTCTCTGAGCTGTAAGTACTTGCACTGTTCGACAATGATGATGATGATTTCATGTCATTGTTAGTATTACTGACTAAAATAAAACATTCATTAATTTGCCAATATAATCTCAATATTTTATTATTATACAATCAGAAGTTTCAATCTCTTAAGCCATGCCACGCTTGTAATATTGATCATAATGAATCAATTTTTAATTTAAGAGCACTTATAATAATGACACTAATCTCAGGGTTCTCTGTTATTTTTAAAGAAAAATGCTCGGCAGGATTGTGTTGTCACATATGACTGACATTCTGGTCGGCTATAGGAAACATTTACTTTACTTAAATTCCAGGTGTCTTCATCCACATATCAACTATTATAATATTTAACGAGATGATAACCATATTCAATAACAACGCATAATTTTGAATAATACAGCCATTTTAATCCAGAATCTCAGTCGGAATGATGAAAAGACAAGGGTGCTTTTGTGTCCTTCCATTATCCATAACAACACAATAATTTCACTAAGATTTATTACTTAGACACTTCACTTAAAGATGTACTTAACACTGTGCAACCAAAACTTACTAGTTTGGGAATAAAGTGATTTTACACACACATAAAATAAAATGTCTTGGTCTGAAGTTTTCAATTCCATAAATAATTCTTATTAAATTAAAATATAATGAAATATTCTGATCTGCTTACAATTGTCTATCTGGTGTATTGAATATTAAGATTTCATAAATGATTTCGGACTCAAGAAAGTATTGCAAGTATTATGCGAATATACTTTTATTTAGCACACAAGAAAAATGACTCAAAACAACTTGTAACAAGACTATAATTTATTATTAAATTTTAACAAGATTATAATTTATTATTACAGTTTAACAAAACTATCCTTTATGATTAACATAATAAACAAACATATACAATTTATTCGATCCCATATGGATAAAACAAAATATAACTAACATTAATTCGTCTATACTCTTAGACCTGGATTCGAATTACTTCTTCATCTTCTTTTTACATTTATGCAAATTGAATATAACAAAATAAATATTATTATCGATACATTAACTCATCCATTTAGTGTATCTTATATGAACGGCTGCTTAACTTTATTAACTAACTATTTGTTTTAAAATAAAAATAATCTAATTCTAGGCAATGCGTACAAACGATTTTTATTATCATATCATTTAATTAAATGATAGTTTTTATTTAGATAACTTATTATAATTTATGGGTTATTTATCAGAAGTTACACTTATTATTTTAATATTTACCTTAATAACAACTGAAGTTGTTATACACATTGTATTCCTCAGTATAAGTTATATTGTGAGTGCTAATTAATCATTAACCCGAATTAAACCTAGTATTTGAACCCTCCATTGGCAAACAAAAATTTCTAAATCACGCAATTTTAAACTTCCTCTCTCCATTGACTTACGTGTGGATTACCAGCACTATTCCGCCGCACAATCCAGACATTGATCATATATACTAGCATGCTATTTTTACTAAATGGATCTTGAGGAATTAACCTCCAATATACCCGTTATCTTGCCATAACTTTCTAAACAAAACACAATATTCAACACCTTCCGTGGTGGAATTATCTCTATTTTCTCATGAGGAATATGGAATAACACTGAAGGTCTGTAGAATTAACTACTACATTAAAATAGTTTGGTGGGTCCTTGCCTCTTACTTGGGCATAATAGGAACACACACCAAATATAATCCTCTCCTGGGATCTTAACAAATGAAATACACTAAATACGATATAAATTACTAATCGTCCTATCTCTGAGAAGCGATCACTTGGGTAATAAACATACCCGAATACTAGATTTATCTATTCCCCTCATGGAAAATAAAGCTTTTGGGGAGATCATTTTCCATCCCACAAAATAGATACCTTACAATTATTACTAATGCAAATATTAATCATATACTGATGCTATATCGGGGCAAGACAAGCAATTACACTAATTACACTAAATTTATGTTCCGGGGTATATTTAGATCAATGTCTGAAATCAATGGATAACACAGAATAAACCATAATAATTTTCACCTTTGCCAAAGAAACATTCAACAAGTAATTGGTAGTATAGTATCTTGAACTAAATTAAGTGAATGCGTTAATAAAGAATAATTGGGAATAAGTTCCGCAATTAACATAGTATAAATTTGTTTCAAACTTTAAATAAGTAATATCCTGTATAGCACTTCTCTTTAATTACTTCTGATAATTTTAACTGGATATTTTACCTATTAAGTATCTGAATTTTTCTTCTTTTACGCATCTAACATATAAATTTATACCCATAATGCATATCATAAGTAAACACATTTTATAAAAAAAAAATTTTTTTCATGTCGAATATAAATTTAACCTAGAATAAGTATATGAAAACATACCTTTATGATTACAAGGTCATTTAAATATTACTTGATTATACAGCCTTTAACCTGTTGATATAAAAAAAAAATACACATAATTTTACAAATTAGTAAAAAAAAAAAATCATTACTTAACAAGTGATTATTATCTCACTAGAAAAATGTTTTTCCGTTGGGCAATTTATCTAGATGAAGAACTTGATCCGTTCGTAGTTCACGAAGCAAATTTAAAATAAGAAACACATTTTATTATTTTATTTATATAAAAAAAATGCCTCCATTCTGGTGCAATTAATAAATTAGGCAAAGACAACATAGCAGCATTGGATGTTAACTCTTCCTTGAATTAACTGATATAATTTTTGGGATCCAAGAAAACAATACATATTTTAACATGACGAATATTTGACAATAGACGATCACATATACAATTCTCTTCTTTTTACTATTGGCGATACGTATCATTTTTAGCTAGCTGGCTTAGAAAAAAAAACTAATGCGCGAATTTTCCAAAATAATATTATTATAAGGACTGCAGCTGACTTACGTAGATCTAAAGTTTTAATGACTCCAGTTGATGTATAATATAACATATTATATTAAGGTTATAATTAAGTCACCAATGTTTGTAGTTTTTATTCCTACTCTAGGAATTATAATTTTTCTTTAATAATGAATTCTCCGTAAAATGCACACATACAAATTTTCTGATATTTGCCTTGAGAAAATTTATATTTTCTTTTTTAAAAAATATACAGGTGCATAAGTAAATATCCTTTATCATTAATATTATTTCTAGATAATTTTCAGTGAATAAAACATATTTTAATGTGGGGAACTTACATTGTTTTTCAAAGCAGACAATTTCTTTTAGAAAGAGCGCTAAATTTTCTAGTTAACTTTCCTTGGCTTTTATAATATGTCTTTTAAATTATAAATTTTCTTTTATACCACGAAAAGATAATTAAATAAGGTAAAGTTAACAAATCATTGATTATTTCATGGAAATTACTTATAGTACTTGTTTTAAATATAATGACACTTTCCGTGATTGCTGTAGTTAATACGGTCATTTTGAACTTTAGCATAAGATAGTACATTTTTGCGTATAAAAAGCTTTAAAATAGGTAGATGGCACCAGAAAACAGAATATCTTATCAAATAGGATTAGCAACGCATGATATTATTAAAAATTTACTGGACTTATATTTATTTCTGCAATTAAAAAATAATAAAAAATTTGTTACCGAATTTCAGTACTGCTTCCTCCTTGTAAAACTATAGTCAGACTAAACTTTCTTCAAATTTTGGCGGTCTTCTTTTAGCGACCTCTTACAGAAAAATAATCATTTAATTATAACATAAACAAAAGAAAGGAAAAAAAAAACTTATTACAGTTATATTTTTCCGTATAATTTAAATGGATTACCAAGTAATTTGACAAATAATGAAAAATAATAAATATCTTTAACTAACAATGCTTATTAGTGGTGTATATTTCTGTATACATTATTATCTAAAATAATTTCAAAACTACCAGAAGTTATTGTGCTGTATGATAAGATACTCTTCTACTCTCCCCCTCTACCCATCCAAAATCAATTACTGTTTATAATATGTGCTTTTATACTATATTAAATTGCTCTTATTGTTAATATTTTCATTAAATTATTCATGCTCTTCTTCAAAATGACATTGGATTACCAAAAATTTTTAGTTATTTGCTTAAAACACGTTACAGTGAGTAAATAGCATACTTTATTAATCACTTAATATTATTACTATTTTATTTTTTTATTTTCTAAAAAAGGATAGCATTGTTTTCCTGTGGAAACAATGCCAAATAAACCAAGTGTCAATAACACTAGGTTACAATATATATATATATATATATATATATATATATATATATATATATATATATATATATATATATATATGCTTCTCTATAATGATTTTGATCACAGGATTATTAATAGGGCTTTTTCTTATACGTAACAAGATTTTAATACTTCAGAAATTAAGACAGTTCTGTCATATATATATATAAAATAATATCCACACAGTTTACACTACACTTAAAAAAATTAATGAAGTATTTTCATGTCTGAAAGATAAAATGCCTTTGGAGTGTCATGGAGTATATAAAATTCCACGTGGAGTTTGTGCACATTCATACGTTGGACAAACCAATCTTAGAATAAATATAAGAAAAGAAGAATATGTTTGGCAGTTAGAGAAAAATCTATTTCATCAGTCATTTATTCACACATAAAATTAACTAACCATGGCATCAATTTTAATAAAACATATATTCTGGCAAAAATGGAAAAATATGACCAGACCCAAAGAGCAAAAACGAGAAGTGTGAATTGAAGAAAAATAAGCCAAGACTATGTTAATCTTTATGATATTTATCATCAAAGTCTTCAACATCAGTCTTTTTTACTCTTCTATTTACTTGTAAATTACTATCTTAACTTAGGTAAACATGAGTCCCAATTATCACTTATCTCTTATTCTATTGGTCATTTTTTCCTAATTGATCATGACTGTAGGAACATGATTTCATTTTTAATGACCTACTAATCAATTCTAAAACCATTTTTATTCATTTTTTGCATTTGTTTTCTGATTTTTTAATATATATATATATATATATTACTTTCTAGAGCTGGAATGGTCCTATCCATTTTAGAGTCAGAATAATAATACTATTTATTCATTAGTGACCACAGGTGATAGCTTTAACATACATGTGGTCCTATTAATTTTGGAGGTGAAATAGTAGTACCTGTTTATTAGTGATTGCAAGTGATGATGATGACTAAAGTACTTTTAAAATAGAATATTTCACCTAGCTTTTCATTTAAATACATGAACATCTAAAGATCTTAAGATATTTTGCTGCTATCATACTTCCATGAACATTATAAATACATAAATATATAGAGACTCACAATACAGCATAATACATCTGCTTTCTGGATTATGTGTCAAATCTATGTAAAGACAAATCATAAAAAACTTGGTTATGCAATAGTGATCTGTAAATGGATGCCTCGTTTTCTTGACTAAATGGAAAAATAAAAATGTTCTCTCACCAATCTGATATATATATATATATATATATATATATATATATATATATATATATAAGCTAGATGTAATTAGAGGGATTTGAACTCAGACTTTCAAGCTTCCTTTAGTCATCCACTTCATCTTATACAATCATTACACATGATGGCATACATATGAAAAAGATAAATGATCTCCAATTTATGTATATCATGTTAAATGAGCACTCATCAGTTGGTCCAGATCATCATCTCCAACACATATATACAATCAGTTTTCGGTTTATACGATGATAGCAAATCCCATATTTTAATAGACAGACTTCAATCTTTTCCACTTTCCAACTCTTCAGCAATTCATATCATTGAATATCTGATGATGGTGTGTTCAAATCCATTGTTTTCCAATTTTTGTATTGTCATACTCATGTTTAACAGAAGTTAATGTGACCCCTCATATGAAGGACCTTAAATCCATTTAAATACAAATAAGAGGGATGGACAGAATACAGACTGAATATGTAATATTTTGAATACATGTATAATATTTATAATAATTTAAAAAATTTAAAAATGTATAGTATTTATATTTTAAGCTAGATGTAATTATATAATATATATGTTGAATTATAGGTTTAAAAAAAGTGGTTTGGCTTCAGGAATTGTCAAATAGTAGTAAATGATAATTTTTTGGTAACATCAAAGATTAAAGGTTACTTCTATTTACATGGATGTTATCTCCTCACTTTTATTCTTTATTATATATATATATATGCATAATAATTTTATTCTTTATTATATATATATATATGCATAATAATTTTAGTTAGTTTTTGTTTAAAATATTTTATTATCTTTAAATAATATATTAACTCTTCTGAAACTTTATACTGATATAATTATATATTCAAATGCAAAATTTACACATATATTTAAAAATATACAGATAATATTATTAATAATTTTGTATTTTTTAAAATTTCAAAACGTTGTTAAAATATATGTAAATAATATTATGTATATATTGTAACACTATGAATAGTCTTTACAAATGTTTAAGTAAATTGAAGCTACAACTTAAAAATAGTTTTAAGGTTTGAAAAAATTGGCATAGATTTAGAACAATGTCAATACAATGTAGTCAAATAATTAGTTGATGAAAAAAAAAGGTCATGTAACAACATTTGAGATCAGCATAAGTTTCAAACAAGAGTTATTAGTTTTTGAATCAGTCACTCTACAATGTGTCAAGGCAGAGGTCAATGAAGTCAATAACAAGATAACAGGTGCTCTATTGAAAGTATCTAAGATAAACAAAATACAAAAGCAAAAATTTCAGGATAATGTGCAAGGTGATGTGACAAAACAATGTGGAAAATTGATATAACATAGTAATTTTACAATGTAATATGACAAGAGGGATGTGACAAGATGATGTGTCAAGTCATTGTGGCAATGCAATAGAATATGATGTCATGATATGACAAGGTGATATGATAAGATCGTGTAATGAGAATTGACATGACATAATACAAGGATAATATTATGATATTATGTGCTAAAACAATGTGACAAAATAATTGGGTAAGATAATATACCAAACTGACAAAAAAAAGATAAGATCACAGGATAATGGAAGTAAACAGATCTGGCAGATTGGCATGACAAGGTGATGTGAGAAAATGATGTCAAATCAATAGGACTAGATGAAATGACAGGGAAATTAGACAAAGTGTTATGAATGAGTGGTGTGATGAAGTGATATGACAGGGTAATATGAAAAGATGACATAACAGGACTAAAAGACCAAACAATGTATTAAGGCAAAGTGATGGTTGATTTTCCAAGGCTATGTTGAAGAGTGATGTGATAAAATGATATGCTAAAGCAATGTTACAACGTGATGTGATAGACCATGTGACCTTGTGACATAACATGATGGCCCAACAGACCAATGTGACAAAGTGATATGATAGTCATTTGATAAGTAATTGCAGAATAATGTAACAAGATTATATACCAAGGCATTATGATAAGGTACTGTGACAAGGAAATATAAAAAGATGATATGACAGGACACGATGACATGGTAATGTAATGTATTAATATGACAGTTTGATATAAACAGTTGAAATGATAGGAGAATGCATCAAGCCAATGTGTCAAAGTCAAGTGGTAAGGCAATATAACAAAGCAGCATAAATAGCAATATGACATGGTGATATACTAGTGTGATGTGACAAAGCAATATAACAAAGTTGTAGAGCTATTAGACAAAATGAGACAGAATGATATAAACAGCAATGTGACAAGGTGATGTAACAGGGTAATATGTCATAGTAACATGACAAGGCAATATGTTGTGACAATGCTGGTGTATCCATGCTATATAACAGGATGATGTTTTAAATAGATACATGACAAAATAATGTGTCAAGTAGGATGACAAGCTGATGTATGCAGAAAAAAAGGACTATGAAAATGTTTTTAAATGACACATTTACAAAACTGAATATTTAGAAATATATAAAGTGGCATTAAAATATCAGTAAAATATTAAAATGTATCACTATAAAATGCCATGAAAAGTTAACTCAAGATAATAAAAGTTAAGGATACTAAAGTTTAATTTTGTTCTTTAAAAAAAAGGCTGTTAAGAGTAATATTCTGAATAGATAATATAATTCTACAAAAAAATATATAATAATAAAGAATAAGAAAACAAAATATCCCCTATAATTAATTATCATAGCATGATTTGGAATGCCAAATAGTTTAAATACAGATGGGGAAATTTTGAATTAAATCTAAGAAAGATGGAAATGGTTAATAAATTACTGAAATTATTATAGATATGTTATAAGAAGTAGGGGAAGAAATAAATAATCTATTGATGAAGCTATATATCAAATCAACTGGACTATACAAAATAAGTGCAAGATTTCAGGGGTCATGTTGTAAGATATTTAAACATGAACTACAAAGTTAAAGTTCTATACTTCTTTTTTCTTTATAATAGAATATAATTTAATTTTTATGATTAATATTTTGTCTAACCTCGGTGATCATCTTCAAAATTAAGACAAAAATTTAGTAAGAAAGCTTGGAAAATTAACAACAAAGGAGATATTAAAAATGAAGATAATTAACAAAGAAATGTAAAACATTCCAACTTTTAATCATGAACATTAATTCTTTCATTAATTGGTAATAAAATTATCAAAATTTAAAAATTTGTCAATTCAAAATCTACCAATCTCTAGGCTCGTGTAGTTTGTTGCATTTAAGTAGAGCATCTAATTTGGGATCGGGAACTCCCAGGATCGATTCTAACCACACTTGGTAGAGTATCTGATTTGGGATTGGAAGGTCCCAGGATCAATTCTGGATCAATTCTAACCACACTTGGTAGAGTATCTGATTTGGGATTGCGAGGTTCCAGGAACAATCCTGGCCCTTGAGGTTCTTATAAACTCCAGACCAATAAAGCAGTATGCCTTTGTGTGTGTGTGTGATTCAATCTATACACAAATATAATAATACAAAAACTTCCCACCACACAGCACAGCATAAAGGAAATACAGATATGGAATTACTCAGAAAAATTGAAAAATAAAAAAATGAATAAGAGACAAAACATATGTAATATCATTCAAATAATAAAAAAGCTATATTGGAGCTGTCGGATATTTTGATAAAAGAGAACAACATGTTACTGACCAATTGAAATCCTAAACTATTAAAATTTGTAAAAGTTCTTAAATATAATAAGCAAACTATTTGGAATTATATAACTTTACAAAGACCAGATTCCAGACTAGATCAAATTCAAGCCAACCATTATCCTACAAATGATAACACTTAAATTATTATGAAAATTAAATTAAAAATTTAAAAAATTATCACGCTGAAGATTAAATTAAAATTTAAAGTCTTAATAAAATATAATTACGATAATCTAAATTAATCGTAGGACAAATATAATATATAAGCAAATAAGCATTGCAACTTATAAGATAAAATTCAGCTGGTTAAAAAAAATGTAGTGCTTAAAATTTCCTCTATAGTATACCCACATATAGTTGTTACATAAATCTATATTATTGAGCGTATCTTTAAATTATTTCAATATTAGATTTAAATTGTTGGTTTAATTACTTATTCTGTGAACTCCCTTTTAAAAGCACCCTGTGGTGATTATTACTTTTCTACTTATGGTATTAATCATCCTCTATATATATGAATATTCAAGAGTCTACAATCTTAGTATAGAACAAACGATAACATATTTATAGATAGAAAAAAATAATTGATGGATTGTTGCTCATGAGTTCACAAAAGCACCTGAGAAGACAGGGCTAGAATCATTGTCCAAGAACCGCCATTCCATCAAAACATTAAATTACAAGGGTTATTTATAGAGGATCATAAGAAATGAAACAGTAGCTACAGAAATAAACGAGATATAGAATAGAAAAAGGCAGAAAAATGCTTATTTTCATAAATAATAAGAAACCGGGTCATAATAATGTTTAACGAACACATTGGCCTAGAGGTAAACTGTGTACAATAACATCTATGGATTTCATATTTTTAATTTTTAAAATAATAAAAAGACAATTTGTTTATAAAAATAATTTAATATCTCTGAAAGCATTCACCTGTAATAAGTTAATAAAACGTGGGCAAAAGCAAACCATTGATTAACTCAATACGTTACATTTTTATATAAGAGAGAGAAAAAAGATTTTATATTACTTAATAATAAAAAAAATGCCTTTTTTTTTTTTGGATTTAAAATTCAATCTTAATTGAAACAAAATAAAATTAATTAAAAATAATTAATCTGAAAGAATAAGATTTGATTTTCTTAAAAGGTTTCTTTAGATTTCAACAAATTAATTGCCGAAGGCAGACGCTGCTTAACTTTGTTTACTTGAACTAATTAAATTGATATATAACTTTAATTATTATAGGCAAAAAAAAAGAACCTATAAAAAAAAAAGAATGTTAATATAAAAACAAACTAACAAAAAAATATGCAACCTAATAAAGTAATTAAAGCGCTGTCTATATTGCAGTATTACTTAATTTACATGTGTACTTGGCAATGTGTATGTGTATGTAGACATATACAGTATATAAGAACAATCTTTAAGAAAGTAAAAACTTTGCATTCACGTTCATGTCCCGCACAAACGTGAGTTCGGCGAATCGATTACAGTACTTGCACTTCCGTGGCTCGAATTTCTTATGGACATCGAACAGTAGTCATTTGATTATCTATTCCATCAGTTTAAAAGAACATCTTGGGTGTTTTGGTGCAGTGGTCGAAAGGAAGTTTCTGGAATTTAAGGTCAATAGTTCGTGCGCACCTCTGGTACTTACCGGTGCTCAAACATAATAAGAACTCCTAAGCAGTAAAGCTATTGGAATAAAAATTTAAAAGTTTATAAACTAAAGACCTTCAACTGTCATAAAGTTCACATAAAGCTTGATTATGCCCTCCATGATTTGGTACAGTGATAGAGAATAGAATCTGAAAATTAAGATCCACAAACGCGTAGTATAACTTTTTATAAACGTAATTACTGTTTAAGTCTTTCACTGTCTTAGCTTAACTGCCAGTAATTTCCTTTTTTTTGAAAATACAGGGTTGCTACTATGTTGTGAATGATGTGATTAAAGGTTTAATCTGTACTGTCCGTTTATGTATAAATGTAATAAGCATAGACTCATATACGATTTAATATTATTTATTAAAATTAATATACAAATATATTTGCAATAAATACAACTGTTATACCTTTCCCGAATTCCATTGGTGAGATATAGCATCTAGTTGCTGTGTAACTATTGAAGGAAAGACTTAGATGCCCTTCTAGATTTACTTAATACTTCTAGCAGTACGGTGGCAAATTGTCTCATGTATAGTTACAGTAACACTTCCAGCTGTACTTGTGACAGCTTGCCTGATGTCAGCTGTATATTTTAGTAGCTTCCAATTCTAGCATGAGTTTGCCTCACTGCTTTGGCCATGTGGAGAACAATGTGTGTATTACTATTCAGCTCTGACAATAATTTGTTGTTGTCTGATTTTAACTCCAAATAGACTACCTATTTATAGCCAGACCCTCTCCTATAAGTCAGATTTACTGAACATCATCACCTATTGTCCTGTTTCTACTATTAGATGTATCTCATCTATTTATATATTCATTGGTCTGTATCAATGAATGTTCAACCCAATCAAGATAAGATAGAATCTGAACAAGTCCATTAGTTGAAGATATGTTGAGCTTTAACCCACACACATATAGATTAAGAGTTGTAGATCTATTGTATTTTTTTCTGTTTTAATTAATGAAAAGTAATCCTGATTTTAGATAAAATAAGATTTTGGATCGTAAATGGGTAGATACTACTTTTAATGCAAACAATTTTTTTTGCTTTATATTTTTGCTTTTTCATTTTTATTCTTAACTTACTTCCCATTTTTTTTATAATTTATGCCAATATTCACATCTGTACTGTATTATAATAATATTATACCTTTGTGTGACCACTTTCCATTCTTTAATTATAAACACAATCACTGGTTTAGTGTAGTGGTTAGAATAGCAGACTATGAAATTCAAAGTACACGGATTATGGATCCAGGTTTATGAACTCCCATATAAAAAGATAGTCAACTGCTTTTGTCCTGTGTGGGATGGAGCTATGACAAAAGTTGTAGATTCTGAAAAATAAAGTTATCAAATATTTCAAAAAGAATTAAATGATTTGCAGTCAATAACCAGAATAAATACTAGGATACTAAGTTCTGTCATTTTTGGCAATCAAGTTTCTCATGATCTTTCATCCAATAAAGCCATTCAGTTATTTTTATACAGTAATTATGGCTTCAAATTTTGTCTTCTTTGTTTTCTATATTCTTTGTCTTTCTATTTGTTTTTTCCTGGATTTAAAATGAACTTCTCACTTTCTAATGACTGCCGATGAGTAATGCAATTAGGGTTATTATTGTCTAGTTTTTTTCTTTCTTTATTACTAAACAACAAACAACCTTTATATATATAATATCTTCTTCAGTGTAATGAACCATTAGCTGTATCAAATTGTCAAAAATAGTCATATCCACATATTTTTCCACAAACGTCAGAACCTTTCTTAGTCCATGATGACAATAGTAAAATGAAGCATTTACTTTATAATTCCATTCAGTTACAAAATTCGAAAATGCATTTGTAAGTCCTAAATGCAGTTAACTATAAAACTATCCAAAGTAGTTGTTAAAAGAGGACATTCGGAACTATAATCAACTATCTCTTGTAATCCTAACTCTTAACATATTAAGAACCCATTAATAATATTAAAAACCTTTGTGAATAAAGAAATGTAAAAGTCACTACAGTATAATTATTTTTATTATCTTTACTATTCTTGTTTATAAACTTGCTATTAGTATTTTTTATAATTCACAAATTTTCTCTAAAAAATCATTCGATATTATTATAGAAAAGTACATTACAACTTTTTAACAAAATTCTATCA
Organism: Epiperipatus broadwayi; assembly: GCA_028023455.1. NCBI lineage: Eukaryota > Metazoa > Onychophora > Udeonychophora > Euonychophora > Peripatidae > Epiperipatus > Epiperipatus broadwayi. The sequence continues at coordinate 2,174,776 of JAQFVV010000021.1, read as the reverse complement.
TAATTTGTATTACTCAAAAAATGTCAATCTATTTTGTCAGATAAAATATTGGCTTTGGTATAACAAAAGATACACATCATTTACAGGTTATTTAAATGATTATAAACAAAGAACTTTGCTAGTGACTCAACAAGCTTTGTGATAAATGCTTAGCAAGAGAAAGCATTTTAAATATCTCTATCAGAAACTACACCCAAATCCCAGGTGAATGGTTTTGTGCTTTGACACTCCTCAGTGAAGCGCTAGGATAGTCTCAGACCCTAGATCTAAAAATACCAACCCAAAGCCAACATTTATCTAAGTGTTAACCCTTTTTTTATTAAAGCAATTATTTAGAAATCTTTTTAATAAATTGTCTTAATATATTCAATCTTATCAAATTGATTTATATTCTTAGTGTTACATTCTTGAGAGGGTGTAAAATTATTTACAATGTCATTAAAATAATGTCTATTTTTTTTAATTTAAAAAATATAATTACTTCTACAAAGTTATTATTTTGCAGTCATATGTGTGAACTTTTTCCATCATCTAGCTTAATTTTTAAATGGATTTAGAAAAATGTAAACATTATTATTATTATTTTTGCAAACACTTTTGGTAATGTACGGCTTATTTGCTACAAAGTCAATAAGAAGTGAAAATGTTGGGAATGACAGCTAGAGTATGGATCTATGAACTTACATTTCAAGAGTTTGCTATTCTATTCCCTTGCACTAAAACATGTTAGGTCTTTCAAGCAGCTTTTATCTCTGCACTAAACCATGCTGGGTCTTTCCACTGTTACTAATAACACAAAGTTAGCATAGGCAACATCTCAAGTTATTACTCCATCTCTTCTGCAGCTGTTTTTATCCTGCCCTTGGCAGTCTAATATGAGAATTGATTGGTGACTTTTAAAGATGACACTTAACTTCAATACTCATAAATCTACATGTTCATCAGTTTAATTTCCAAACTAATCTTAAAGTTTATATTTGCAATATAATGTTCCCAAATTTCATCTATTGTTTATTTATGTACATTCTAATTGTAAATATGATTTTTATATTGATATTTATATACATGCATGTGTGGATAGAACCAGACTTACAATTTATTTCAGGTGATATAGCCAGACAAATCAGCTATTCAAACATAACTGATTATTAGTTAGAAGATAGAGAAATATATCACTTGGATCTGTATTACAAATTGTACTCTTTACTTTAAACACTTTATTTCCAAACTTTTATGTATAATCCGGCTATTCAACTGTCTTCATTCTTCTTCATAATTCTGAAGACAACTGTTGAATAGTCGAAATGTCAGATTGTGTTCAAAAGTTTTATAGTAAAGTGTTTAAAGTAAGGAGTGTAAATTGTACTTATATGAAATAATATGGCAAAATAGAAAGAATTTCCTGCCATTTGGACCATTGATGTTAAAGTGAGTGTTGATGCAGAGAGTGTAAAAATAAAATTTGACTGTATTAAGTAACCCCACTTGTAATGAATATTTAATTCTGCTTGTTATGGAAACTGTATACTTTACAAACACTCAGCCTATTGATTCTTTTCCCAAAGTACTTCACACTATAACCAACTAGTCAAAGCAGTTACATTTTTTAAAAGAATAATCAAATAGTTTATTGCTTAGGAGTTCTTAAAAAGTTCAGATACTCAAAGTGACAGACCAGAGCTGCAATCTATGAACCCTGAGATCCCTAAATCTACCACTTTATTAAATAACATAGGGCAAAAATAGTGAAATGTTTTATTGCTCAAAAAATTCAGAGAAGTTCAAGCACCTGAAGGATAGAGTTGTGATCCATGGACATTGAGATTCAAAACCTGACATTTTACCACTGCGCTAAATCTCCACGTAGAAAGAATAATCATTTCTCAGAAGTTCGTAAGTTTGAAAAACGATGACAGATGGCGCTACAATTTATGGACGCTACGTTACATTTACTACGCTTGCACTAATTTTAATATAGCTTAAAATTTTTTGAATAACTATTACTAATTTCTATAATCTTTGAATATTAAAAATAAAAAACACCATTTCTTGTTAATCTTTGCAGCAAGCACACATAAAAGTATAATTATATAATGCACACATTGACAAAAATGATTTGTTTGACTAACGTCTAAGTATTAACAACGTTAATTATTCGCCGAGACTATTTTTTCTACTAGCGAAAAGATGCATTAATATGGCACAACCGTTAAGACTTATTTTAATAGGATTTATCTAGTTGTCATCCTAATGTGGATTAATAACACAATATGTCTAATAGTATTTAAAGTTCAAAATCAACCTTTTAAATGCAATTTTAACAAACATTTGAAGTAATTGAACTAATGACAAACACTTAAAAGTGCTTAGAAACTGGTTGAATAATTCATCTTAAACCATTAATAATCCGCATAAAAAAAAAAGCATTCACTAGGATAGCAATGGAAATTTTAATCAACAAACAAATTACTTTGGTAATAAAAATTATATACACTCAACTGTACTAATTATACATAAAATTAAATAAAAAAGAAAACAGCTTTTTAAATAAATAACCCATTTCAGGGGAAAGGACTTTCAAAATGCATGTCACATCAAACAGAGACTTGCCAATTACTAGTTGATGAAAGTTTAAGTGTTTTTCTAATCTTGGTTTATTCCAACATAGTTTGATATTCAATTACTAACTGATGTTAAAAGGTTGACTAGGTGAACTAAGAAATATCAATCTGAAAGCAAACCTCTAAACTCCTTGATAAGAGTTTCTAGTTATAAATGAACATTAGTAAAAAAAATAATAATAATAGAGGTGTTAATTGTTAGGAAGGTCATATGTTCTGTGAGAGATGGAGGGTCTGTCCAGAAATCTTACCTCTACCACAACTAAATTACCTGAGATACCTCTGAACATGTAAATGGAATATATTTAAATAATAATAATCACAATAAGATATATCAAATGTTTTTTGCTCTGACCAGGCTCAGTTGCAAGTGTTCAAAAATGCTTTTTATATGATCTACCAGAATCACAAGGATTTCTTTTACAAAGAGGATATTCATAAAATGCTATCTTTATTACAGGGCCCCAAAAAAAAAAGGAGGGGGGGGGGGGGGGGGGGGGGCCCCCCGGGGAGGGGGGGGGGGGGGGGGGGGGGGGGGGGGGGGGGGGGGGGGGGGAGGGAGGAGGGGGGGGGGGGGGGGGAGGGGGGGAGCTATCTTTATTACTGAAAATTATATGGGTGATTACTTTGAAGCTATGATAAATGAAGCCCTGGGCAAATCAATTTCACAATATTTCAAACATTGGTCAGAAAAAGCCTTTAGAATACAGACCAGGGGATGTGATAAAGAAAGTTCTTTCATACTTTAATGAATAAGCATTTATTTTTATATGACGCTATGCATACAATTGTATACATTCAAAGATCAGCCTTTCAAGCTAATTGTGCATGCGTCTTCTGTGAGTGTTAAATGATAAATGAATACTTCACTCTACAATACAAGATATAGTATTTATGCAGGAATAAAAGGATTCCTTTTATTCCTGCATAAATACTATATCTTGTATTGTAGAGTGAAGTATTCATTTATCATTTAACACTCACAGAAGACGCATGCACAATTAGCTTGAAAGGCTGATCTTTGAATGTATACTTTAATGAAGAAAATACAGATTTCATTATTGAAGATCATTTAGGGGATCTTACTACAGTAGGAGATCATTTTACTGATGAAGATGTTGATGAAATGGACCAGAGAGCCTTATCAAACATTGATTAATTATATTAAATCACATGTAGCTTAAAGCATTGAACCAAGGTAAAGGTAGTCAGCCTAATTTATAAACTTCCATGCATTAAATCTAAGCCCAAATAAAGCTTTACTTTATTAAGAGATTAGAAGCATTTATGTTGTAGAAAGCTCCTTTCCTCTTTGAACTCTGCTTTAACTCCATGACATTTTTTTAATTCATAAATTAATGTGTATGCTAAATACATTACCCACCCCCACCCTCCAATAATCCTTTATCATGTTTAATTCTAATTCCACTATTTCGTAATCTCACCATCACTTCTAGGTAAAGCTTAATAAATGGTTAAGCTATATATTTATTTCTAACTGATCCTTCAATAGTAGATTATTTATAGATTAAAGTAATTAGTATAGTTTATATCATAGTTTTCTCACATTCTAAATGATGACAGGTCAGTCATGTGATTAGAAGCAGGATTTAGCAAACGATATTCATTGCTATTTGTATTTTTATAAGTCATTTCAATTTAAACTATAACTATCATTTCTATTCACACATATTCTTTTGTATCAAAGTTTTTTGTTTACATTTTTCTAAGCAATTCACATATTTAACTGCACTGGTAGCAGATATATAGGGGAATCGAAGTGTATATTGGAGAAAAGAATAAAAAACCATTTGTTATTGTTAAAAAGAGTCCAAAATTCAAATCGAAATTGCAAAAGATAATAATAACATATCAGCTTCCACTTTTTACGACCATAATAAATCATGTATATATGGTTTTAATTTCAATTATAATAATGTAAAAATATTTCAAACTGAAAGAAATAACAATAAAAGGAAAATAAAGGAAACTATGCTAATATAGAAATACAGGCAAGACTTAATTAATAGGCATGCAGCTAATGTTAAGATCATGGAATTATGGGAAGTTTAATCTTTCAAAGAACTAGTTGACAAAGACTACGAGGATAGTCGAAACTGCTCATAAGTGATGATTATGTTTTTTGTCCTTTTCAAAATTTTTGATTACTGTATTTACTAATATTTAATTATAAGATTATGTATATTACTTTAAAAAAACAGATATCGATTTATAATATTACATATAAATATATAAGTGTAATAATGCTCAAAGCTAAATGGGTTTGCAAATAATCATTAAAAGCTAGACAACACTTAGACAATCCCAATATCATTAACAATCAACAATTTTAAACTGTTGTCAAGGCAACCTCCTTTTATTGTTAAAAGGATGTTGTCTTGACAGCAATTTGAAATTTTTGATTGTTAGTGAAACATTTGGATGAGAATATAAACAGGTATCATTGAGATCATTAAAAGAATGAAAAGATTGAAATGGGAATGAGATATATGTATTTCTAGAAGAGATGTTAATAAATAGAAATTGAAGTTTTAAACTATAGTCCAAGAATTTGCATGAATAATCTATAAAATGAGCATATATGAGATGAAAGAATAAAATAAGGAAGTTTTCTGGAATGATGTGAAGAAGAGATGTTATGGATCAGGGAAACTGGATTAACTCTTAAGGAATTGTTATTCTACAGTGAAAAGGTAATTGGTTAAAAATGATGATATAAAGACTTCATTGGCTAGCAATTTTCAAAGGATTAAAAATTAATGTTTGAAATATAAATTATAAAGATTTTAATGATTATATAATGGTAGTGCAGATGTATAAATGTTAGATGAATATCAAAGGTTGACGATAATTGCTTTTTAGATTTACATTATTTGATTAAAATTTTGATGCTTATATAAAAAAATATGTCAATTTATCTATCAGTTTCTTTACAACTTACAACTAATTGATCAATTTCCATATTATATTTTATTTTTTACATAAGCATAAATCTAAAAAAAAAACCTTTAGGTTATTCAATTTTTGATCTTTGCTAGAAGAGATTCTAGAAATGAGAGTGTTATGTTCTATATTGTGCAAATCCATATAAGGTATATATACTTACACATATCATTCATTTTTTACATTAAACCCTCTATGGCTACAAGTTGTAAAAAAGATTCATAAGCCTTAAATTTTATAGAATTTTATAAACAGATATTTATTTCAATATCTTTATAGTATTTTGGAAAATCAATTTAGTTTGAATTTTGCTCACATAGTCTATGTTTTATATAACTTTTTTTTAAATTTAGTGGCATTTCATACTGTTGCAGTTTAAACATAAGTCATTTTATTTCTCTTTTTTTTTTTGTGATCTATAGTTATTTTCACCTACCTTATATATATATAGTGTAAGTAGAGGGATTTGAACTCAAGATTTTTCAATCTATTCATCCTCCACTCCTTCTCAAGCAACTGATACATATGACTATACACATTGTGAAAAAGAGACATCATTCCAATCTACATATTTCATGAAGAACCAGCACTCATCAGTTGGGCCAGATCATAATCTCCCACACACATATATAACCAGTGCTCAGTTTATATTAAGATAGCAATTCCTCAAACTTTAACGGACAGGATATAATCTTCTCACCCTTTTGACTGTTCAACCATCCACTTCATTACAAACACAGCAATGGAAAGTTCAAAGCCCTTATTAGATTTCATATTGTAGTCATACCCATTTAGACAATATGGCCATCTAACCCCTCATGTTATTGGATCATAGCATAGAAACAGACTGAAAAATCCTGACTTCAAATCACTCTACTTACATATATAAAACATTCAGCATGAGCAAGTTACATATGTGCCGATCAAAATTGTGTTTTCTTTCAACAAGACCAATAATCCAAGCAAAAGGACATCGACTCCAACCATACACAAGATACAGATGTCAGGAGAATAGTGAATCCTAATCTGTTTGCCTGAACTATTGCCTCTCTGACTAATGGATAACGTTTGTGATGACATTAGCAGTCCTTGGTTTTATTTCGTCCCAGCTGGAGATCATGGTTCACAAAGAGACTCAAAATAATAATGGGTTTATATGAGAAATTATCTATTTAATGAATTCTGATGATTGCAGAATGTTACAGTTGTGGTTTGAACCGTAATAATGATAATTATTTATGGCAACATGACAAAGAAGCAAATTTAAATCAAAGAAATATTATAAATAACTAGGGTAATTAATATTAGAGATTCTGAGTGATGATAAACTAAGCTAATTTAAAAATAATAATATTACATGAATTTATTAAGAAATTGTTATACAAAATAAGTTGAGTTTTGTTTATACAATTAGGTTATTATACTTCTTGAATACGTTTTGATGCGGCTTTGATAACAATGTAAAAATTTTGTTAATTGGTCTGTCAATAACCAATCAGCAATAAAATATCATGAGCTCTCTTTAAGAGATTACAAAATAAATCTATTTTTATATATAAATAACAAAACATGAGCAATGTGTATTTAAAATACTATTACATTTAAATCAGTTGTCTGTAATGAGTGTGGAAAGCAAAATAGTTCTTAAATAAATAAATGACAATTATATAGTCAGATTTAACTAATTAACAGGGTTGGTTGGTGAAAGACATGCCATCACAGCAGAGAGCATTTCAGGTTTGGAAACAAATACATAATGATAAAGGCAGTAAGATATTATAGATTTACAACAAAAGAATAAATGAGGTCTGTTATGAACCTCTGGGTGGCTTTTCTTAAAAGAAATCCCTGGTTTATACAGGTAGATGATGAGAGAAATGTTGGCCCTCCAGCCAAAACATGTCTCTGAATAATAATAATAATAATAATAATAATAATAATAATAATAGATTTGATGTGATGGACTTCCCATACACATTTTAATGGCAATGCCTGAAAAAGGATCCCTTGGTAGGAAATATGTCTACTTTGATGGAAAGTGAAAGATTGGACTGGTCATATTTAACATTCCGAAAGTCCTAAGGGGTAAGTAGCAAAGCAAGAATAATAATAATAATAAACAATGGTTGTAACTATAAATTACATAATGCCCCAGACATAGACATATATATATATATATAGTGGATCACTAACGATCCTAATAAATTAATACCTGACTAAATAATCGGCTCCCCAACATAATAGAAAGTCCCCAGAAACCTTAGGCCATTAATGAATGGATCATAAAATATAATATAAAGGAAAGGCAAGAATTAAAACTAAAATATAAATTGTCTTCCACACTTTCCAAATATTTCTTGTATTAGTAAGTTCTTAAATAGTTCATTATCGATAATTATAAAATAAGACTGTCTTTTAAATAACATAGACAGGGCATTGAATATCAAACTCACTTCTGGTGAAGTTTGACAACATACAGCATAATAAATTATATATCACCATTTTACTATTTTACTGATACAAATGAAAATATATATGTATGAAATATATTGTTAATAGTTGATATGAAAACACTATGAGAGCGGTGCTTTAAGTTATTCTCTTTTAAAATATTTGTTTTAAAGAAATTGTGACAGATTTTACTTAATTGATTTAATAAAATACATTATTCTCTTAGAAATAATTACAAGGGCACTTTTAAATTGGAGATAATAATAAAATATCTAACTTTTAAAATAACTTCAATCATTTAAAATAAATTTTATAATATGAGGTACAAAACTAAATGAGCTTTCTCTCTTAATTAATTTAATGGAAATAAGTCTGCTAAAATGATTTTTAACTGGAGAAAATAAGAGGGAAGGGGTTTAAAGTTAGTTGCTCATTGAGTTTTATATTTGGCAGTTTCAATATGTCAATATTATAAATAAACCAACAAAAAATTTAAGATAAATTTGCCACATCAAAATGAATTAATAGTTTTAAATTTAAGAGAAAAAATTAAAAAAAAAAACGCATTTTAAAATTAAGTTGTATAAAGATTACAGATATATATATATATAATATAAATTTTAGAAAGCAAAGTAAGCTAGAATCATAGGCTTGCGGCAAATTGGAGGTTTCTCACCCAATCGGTAGAAACAGGTGGTTATAAAATTAGATCATTTAGTAGGCTTTCTTGACACAGTACAGTCTCGGCCTAGGTGTTGAGAGCACTGGAATGGCATTGTGATGAGCTGGTGCAAGCAGAGCTCCGAAAAGCAAACGACCAATCTTTTACTCCTTCATTCTTTAGGTACAAAATACTATAGATACTCTCTTCAGTGAACTGTTCTTCAATTAATAATCCCTTCTTATCAAAATTTTCTGCTATTTATCTGATCTGTCTTTATCTATAGGATTCAATCTACATTGACTACTACTAATTGCAATTGCTCTAAGCAGTTCTCTGAGGTTGGTGTCTGCTTGGGCGGAAAATTACAATCCTGCTTTCAACATGCCCCAAGGGTTCATTCTTCTAATTAAAAGAAAACAGCAACAAGCATGATTAATTTTATCAGTCATCATATTAACAAAGCCTATTTAATTAAGATTTAGATTAAAAAAATGTAAATTTTATTCACAAAAATTTTAGGAATTTGCTACATTCTATAAATAATACGATGACTTTTAAACCTAATATTTGATATAAAAATTAAGTAGGAATTTACAAAATATTTCTTACAAATATTAGATGGTTTACATAATTGATCCTTTAATGTACATTTAACAAAAGATAAATATAAAATGTTACCAACTGATTAATTGAAGAAAAATGAACTTTAATAAAAGAATTTAAAATATTTGTAACATTTTATAGATATCTAGTATTCAATTTTTACTCAGTGCCAATGTAATAAAATAACCACAATATACATTTTTACAAATATAAAATAAAATTACAAAAAGGTTAGTTTGAATCATAAAATACAAATTAATTAGATAAAAGATTATAATATTGATTATAAATATACTACCACCTATTATGAGATGGGTGTCAGGTAATACACAAGTTGGGTTCAAACCCATACTAGTGCTGATGACATTGGCACTAGGTGAAGCAGAAATATGTCCTATATTTCCAGCTTCACATATTGCCTTAGAATTATACTTTTTGTAAATAATGACATTAATTAATAAAATCAAATTTATTTCATTATAATAAGCAATATATACTAAGGTTATATATAACCTTAAAACTATGTGCCTAAATGCGACAGTCGGGACCTCTACAATATTTAACACAAGATTTGTAGAGGTCCCCACTGTTGCATTTATGTGCGTAGTCTTAAGGTTATTATAGCCTTAATATATATTGCTTAGATAATGAGTATAAAGTATTATTTACAACTTCATTATAATAACAAATTATAATTTTGCTGAAAGAAAATAACTATTGATCCCAGTTAGAAATGGTATAAATGAGTGTAATTTAATTTATTCATTACTAGCACTCTATGGTTACATTTCTTTTTACATTTTTTATATAAAAATTTTTAACAATCGTAAATAATGCTTATAATAAAAAAAATCAAATTTGGAAAGCTTAATTATGCCATAAAATAATCAAAAAAGCAAGTCATATATAACGTGACATAACTTTTATAAGCTTGTATTTACAAAAATGCAATACAGAGAGCGTATCAATAGCTCAAACAAGCTCTTAATTAATAAGTGCAGTATGAGAAAATATTTAAAATCTCTATCCAGAACACTCTCATCCCCAGACCAACTGGTTTTGAGCTTATGGCTCACGTCAGTGGAGGGCTAGAATATTTGGACGCTACTAGATCTAAACTATCAACTCAAAACCCAGCACTCTATTTCTTACGTATATTTAAGTAGAAACTGAAATTTTTGGACATGAAAATGACTTTAAATCCAGCTATCTAACTTAAATAGCTATATGGGAGTGAACCAAATTCAGATCTACCATATTTTAATAGCCTCAGCATAGCCAAAGCCTTAAAGGTAAAATTATAATAATCAAAAAAGCAATTCATAAAATAATAATTTTCTTAGACATACGTACTGCTCTAGTCATAATATTACACAAATCACATCATAGCTGCTGTGAGTTAATAATCTGCCTATTTAAACTTTATCTTTTTTTATTATTATTAATATGTTGTTTATTAAAATAAATACATTCAATACATTAATTCACTTGAATACAGTTCAAAATATAATTACACAAATACAAATTTCATTCTTCTCCTACTAAGCCTTAGTTGCGTTTTTATATAGAAGAAAATTTTGATATAACATTTAAAATATGCACATGAAATTTTAAACATAATATAACATACAATATGCCAATAATAACAACAACTATAAATTATATTTAAATAATATATTATTATATAATAAAAATATTGATTATACGACATTAGATACTCATAAACTTTTTTTTGTACTAATTCCCCCCCCCCCTTTTTTTTTTTTCACCTCTTCAATATATATTTTTTAAATTGTTTTTTGTTATTTCCCTATAATGTTGCAAGCTTCTTAATTCAATAGATAAATTATTGAATAATTTAGGAACATAGCGATTTCTTACCCTAGTTCCATATTTATTACAATATTTTGAAACTATGCATATATCTGTTTTCCTTAAACATATTTCAAATTGTTTTATATAAGGTTTTTTGATAGTACTATTAATTTTTTTTCTCTCTATAATTATATAATCGAGAACTTGATTGAATAATAAAATATTATTTATGTATACATTTTTTTTCTTTATTAATATTTTTTTCTATTAGATCAATTATTATATAATACTAAATCATCCATGCACTTTACTACTGTTCCTAACTCCTAACAGGAGATATAAAAGTTCTGAAGAAGATTGCTGGGGCAATCGAAACTGTAAACTATAAAAGAGAGTGGTAAATAAAGCATTGTGTAACAGTAGTAAAGTGCATGGATGATTTAGTATTATATGATATACATTTGGCACTGCAATAAAAAAGATTAGTTATTAATCAATTATTCTTTTTTTGCAGTAATGCTGATCTATTAATATTAGAAAAGCTTGCAACACTATAAAGTGTTATTCCCCATATCTTAATAAAGGTTCACATAAAGATTTATATATAACAATATGAATATTTAAAGGAACAATAACTTTGATTTTGTAGAACATTATTATAAAACAGCAACATTTATTAATTAGTACATTTATATGATGTTTCTAAGACATTTTTTCATCTATCTTCATTCCAAGATATGTAATAAATTTTACTTGTTCAACTTTTATACATGTATCATTGCATATTACATTATTATCATATAAACACTCATGTGAATGCAGATGTATATCAATATTTTTGTATTTCATGTGAGGAGAGCATGTTAACATAATTTTGTTTTTTTCTCCATTTATATAAATTCCTTTCTCAAAGCAACGAAAGACAATTTTGTTCAGACTTTCTTGACATTCTTTAATTGCTATACCAATATTATTATTTTCACTCATAATAACAGTATCATCTGCATATTGATATATTAATCTTTCAATATTAATATTTCCTAGCTCATTTATGCAAATCAGAAATAAAAATGCACTAACTATAGAACCGTTGAGAAATTCAATATAATTTTAGTTTGCTCATTACTCTGATATATTTGTTACAATATATCTATCATTTAAATAATTTAAAAAAAAAAAAAACAGCAATTTTTCTCTAACACCACAATTTTTTAAACTGTGAATCAATTGCTTAAACTCCATAATGTCAAAAGACTTAACGAAATCTAAAAAAATTACAGTTACATATTTTTTATCATTCAATGCATTATTAATTTTATCTGTAAAATTCTCTAATAACATAATTCTGTTTCTTCCTTCTATGAATAAATATTGGTTTTCATTAAAAAAATTATATATTTTTTTATTATTTGAGCAATTGAAGAAATAATAGTTATATCTCTATGGTTATTAAAATTATTTTTAACACCAGATTTATAATCTGGTCTTACTATAGATGTTTTTAATAATGTAGGAAATGCATTACTTTCTATAATTTTACTAATCACATAAATTATAATATCTGATGGAATGACAATATTATTTTTTATGTCTACCATTCTGATTGTATCTACACCTGGGTTTATATTATCTCAACATTCTTCTATTATTTCATATAATTCTTCTTCATTTAAATTTGGTATAAATGTAGAATTAGGTTGATTATTATATGTTGTCAAAATATTATTATTATGAACATTTTGTTTTAGTTTAATTCTTTCTACAAATATATTATTAATAGTACTTGCTAGAAGAAAACTATCATTTATAGAACTTGATTTCCTTAATAATATTTCATTTATTTTTCTCCAAGTGTTTTTTAAGTCATCTCTACTTTCATTAAAAAATTTAATATAAAACAATCTTTTCTCAGCCCTTATCATAGAAATAACTTTATTTTTTAATATTTTATATTTAAGAAATAAATCATGATTTTGTTTAGTTTTTTTCCATTCTTTCCATAAATTGTTTTTTTTCTTTTATAATTTCAATTTAACTTATTATTACTTTTTAAAATCACAATGATTTCCATCTTTGAAAATTTCTATAAAGTTCTCATACATAGTATTGAAGTCTTTAATTTTTTTTTTACCTCATTGTTGTCAGTTTCTTGTAAAAAAAATTTTTAACTGGTATTAGATGGACAATTGAAGAGTTGGAGTGTTGAGTGGATTGAAGCCTGTCCATTAAAGTATGAAGATTGACTATCTTAATATATATCTAAGCATTTATTGTATATATGAGTAGAGGTGATAATCTGGACCAACTGATGATTGCTGGTTTAGCATAAAATACGTATATTGGTGATTGTTATCTTTTCAACATATATGTTGTTCAAGTGTATCAGTGTTATGATATGGAGTGGAGAGTGGCGGGTCGTGTGAAAGTCTGTGCTCATATACCCTATATATATATATATATATATATATTGATACAGGTATATAATAAGCCTGTATTTCAGTTATTACATAATGGAGATGTCTGCCCATCCCTTGTATATGTATTAAATGAATTATGTCCTGTACATGAGGGGTCAGATTGACTTTGGGTCAACATGGGTGTGACAAGAATCTCGACCTCAGGGTGGCCTTTGAGCATTCCATCATCAGATTTTCAATTGGATGGAGGGTTGAAGAGTTGGAGTGTTGAGTGGATTGAAGCCTGTCCATTAAAGTATGAAGATTGACTAAATATATATCTGAGCACTTATTGCATATGTATGTGGAGATGAAATCTGGACCAACTGATGATTGCTGGTTTAGCATGAAATACGTGTATTGGTGATTATTTATCTTTTCGACATATATGTGTTCAAGTGCATCCGTGTTATGTGGAGTGGAGAGTAGTGGGTCGTGTGAAATTCTGTGCTCATATATCCTATATATTACATATATTAATACAGTATATAATAAGTCTGTATTTCAGTTATTATAACTAGTTTATTGTTATATAATATCAATTTATTTCCCACTAGTTCTGATATTCTATTATGTTGTATTTTGTTTGGAATCAGATATAAATGTAAAATAAGCATCAGCAATCTTTCCTTTAATAACAGCAATTAAAATATTATTTTTTATTAGGCTTGAATTAATATGATCAATACATGAAGAAACTATATTTGAGATAATTTGAATTTTTTATTTTTCATTTTTTGCTTTTTATTCCCCCCCCCCCCTGAATATATTAATATTTAGTTTGTTTTTTCACACTTTTATTTTTTTGAGAAAACATTAATATATGATATGTGACCCTGAAAATTTATTTTCAAGAAAGATTTACAAATATTATCCCCTCCCCAAATATATTAGTATTTTTTTTCACACTCTTGGGGGGGGGGGGATAATATATGACAGGTAACATTTAAAAATTTATTTTCAAGAAGGTTTTACAAATGTTATTCTAATATTTATTTTCTACGATAAAAATATTCTAGTGGGGTTGGAGATATTATTTGCGAGCTCTATACATAACAATTATAATTAATACAAGTGGAGTTTAGATGTAATGTAGGGAATCTGAACATAGATTTTCAAGCCCCTTCAGCCATCTACCCTATCTCATAAAACCGGTACACATGACCAAATACGTGTGAAAAAAGATAAATGATCTGCAATATACATATTTTGTACTGAACCAACACTTATTCATCAGTTGGTCCAGATCATCATTTCCCACATGCATATATAATCAGTGCTTGGTTTATATTAGAATAGCAAATCCTCAAACTTTAATGAACAGGCTTCAATCTGTCCCACTCTTCAACCATCCATACCATTGAAAATCTGATGATAAAACACCCACAATGATATTGACATTGTTAAGGGATTTGATATTGCACCATCAGATTTTCAATGATATGGATGGTTGAAGAGTTGGAGGATGGAATGGTTTGAAGCCTGTCCATTAAAGCAAGCACTGATTATATATATATATATATATATGGGAGATGATAATCTGGACTAACCGATGAGTTCAGCATGAAATACGGATAATGGAGATCATTTATCTTTTTCACATGGATGTGGTCATATGTACTGATTGTATGAAATAGAGTGGATGGCTGAGTGGGGCTTGAAAATGTTGTTATAATATTTTAAACTTCATTCAATTTTATCATTTATTTTCAAAGTAAATTGAATTATTTTTTTAAAATTTAAAACGAATTTAAATTTTCATTTTACTTTCATTTTGGTATTAAAATAGTTTTGAAAAATAAAACTTTTTTCACCAAAAGATAAATATGCATTAAAAATTAACATTTCATTTTTAATCTATAATCCCCTCCCATACTTTTCTTTTATAAAATACATAAAATAGCCTCCACACCATCAAAACATTCTTTTGACATCATATAAATAAAGAAAGATAAAATAAAAGACAAATGACCCCCAAGATGTATTTCATGCCAAACCAACAAATCAGTTGGCCCAAACCACCATTCTTTCAAATATATATAAAACAATAAAAATAATGAATATAACGATAATAAACTATTGTCAACAGTTTTTCAATCTGCTGGAGTACTTTCAGTTAAATCCTTAACCGGCCGCAACTGCTGCCAGAGTACTTGTTGGTTAATTCCTTAAACTGCCATACAATGGCAGTTGAGGCAGATTAAGAAATTGACCGAAAGTACTCCAGCAAATTGAAATACTGTTAATAATAGTTTATTATCATTATATTTATTATTTTTATTGTTATTACAATAATTTTTTAATTAATGAATATTTTATTTGTAATATATATATCTTTACCATATGTATAGTATTTACCAATAGTAAGTTGTTACCTTTTGCTTTACAAGTCTGCCAAACTTACTGCACCCACAACTTTGACATCACCCACTCTAAGTAAATACAGCAATGATTATCACTAATCATTTATTAAACCAGAAATTATCTCCTAGTCCTGGTATACCCTTTGAACCTCAGATAAAGATTAACATGTCTGATTACTAATGTGAACTCAGACTGTCACATGACCCACTACTCTCAGTGCCATCTTATATTGCTGACCCACCTGATCACACACATGTTGAAAAGATAAATAATCACCAATATATGTATTTTGTGCTAAACCAGCAATCATCTATTGGTCCAGATTACCATCTCCACACATATATACAATCAGTGTATTGGTAATTATTTATCTTTTCAACGTGTGTGATCAGGTGGGTCAGCAATATAAGATGGCACTGAGAGTAGTGGGTCATGTGAAAGTCTGAGTTTGAATCCCACATATATAAATGCAGGTTTAAACATGTTCAATGTATTTATGAATAAATGAAACCTCAGGCTTTTGCTGAATATATCTATATTTGTTCACTAGTTTAATTCATAGCATATAATGCAGAAAATTGTTTGATCTTTCAATTTATAATCTCAAATATTTGACTGACCTATTTGTTATACTCATTGGTAGAGACTATTGTAGATCTTTAATAGAATTGAATTTGTTAAATAATGCTAAATTATCTTTTTCTTTAGAAAATGTAAGTACATCATTTACATATCTTGTATAAATCATAATAAACTTTTGAAAAACAGATAATATTCTGTTCTTTATGCCATCGTATTAAAATTCGTGGCCATTATAACACCTCTAACTACAACTGGCAGTAATAATTTAACATTTGAATAACGATCAATTAATAATAAATAATTTGTCTATTTATATTTAATTGTTTGTTGCCACATCCCCTTTTTAGTATTCATTAGAAGAATAATATTTAAACTAAAACATGAACATTGTCATGTCCTATGTAAATGTCGACTATATAACTTTTAATGTGGACACTAATAGATCAATGTTACTAGTCTTATTTCACATGTAGCATGCATAATATTGGAAAAGCTTTTAGATTATTTAATTTTTTGACTGATCATTAAAATAAGACTTAGCCATTTCAAATCCTGATATTTTCTATTGTTCCATTTGGTGGAAGTTTTTGAAAATCAATCTTTAACTTGCTTCTTCATAAACCCTTTATTTTATACTAAAATTAAATAAACTGAATTTGATTTATTTTTAATTTAAATTTATAAATAAATAATATTTTAAAAAAATCACAATTGCCCTTTTTAAATATTTAAAAACTGACTTGTAAATAATAACAAAGTATGTAAACATCACCAATAATGTTGGAGTAAACACTCTTTTGGAAAATGAACAAATTCTTTTTTTATTTTAAGTTTTTTTTAATGGGAATACATGAAGGTGAATGGGAAAGAACATCCTTAAAAATAAATCTTTCCTTTGAGAATAATAGAATAAAGATGATTGATATTTGCTGATTTTCTGTAAGACACTGACTTCCTGAGATTTTTTTTTTCAATTAAACAATCAGTAAAAGCAATATGGCTGAATTTGCAATATTAAAAAAAAACAATATACAAATGCAACATACAATAATGATAAAATCAGCAATCTAAAACAGCAAATTATCATGCTTTTTCTGAGGGATCATCCAATAATTCTCAACAAATAGGAATGTTATTAAGCTGAGCACTGTGGAGATGGTAATCTGGACCCACTGATGAGTGTTGGTTTGGCACAAAATACATATATTGGTGATTATTGATATTTTCAACATGTGCGTGATCAGGTGGGCCAGCAATATGAGATGGCACTGAGAGTAGTGGGTCGGGTGAAAGTCTGAGTTCAAATCCTGCATATATTTCATATATAAATGCAGGTTTAGGCTTGTACAATGTATGAATGTTATTAAGTTAGAACCCAAAATTAGCATGTTCCCAACAATCCATGAGTCATATTTTACATATGGAAAATAAAATACACTACTTCTTAAGTTTGACTAATTTTTATTATGAAATTACTTATTTAAATTTTCATATTTGTTTTGAAATAAATTAATATAGCTTATATGCAATTTCAATTTATATATATGTATATTATGATATAATTTTTTTAAGAAAATAAATATAACTCAGGCAGGGTTCTAAAAAAATGCCAATTTTCGAAAGAAAAGTTCTAACTTTTCAAATATTATCGGTAGCGATACTTAAGCTTGCTAATAGGATTAATGAATTATTTCATAATAGTGCTGTTATAGTACCTTGTGATGAAAAAAAACCTCTCAGGTTCCACAATTAATATACATTAGGCATATTTTTCAAATAAATATATTCATGTAGTCAAAATAAGAGTCATAGATCACATGACCCTATTCTCTTAAGCTTGTAAGTTATAAACAATGAGGATTGCCAATTCCTCAACAAGCTTTGTGATAAATGCTTAGCTAGAGAAAGTATTTAAAATATTTCTGTCAGACCCCCCCAACCTCTGACCATGGTTTCATGCTTTGGGACTCCTCAGAGATGTGTTAGGCTAGGTTCAGATACTTTTAATTAAATGCTGGCTTTGGGTTAGTATTTTTAGATCTAGTGTCTGAACCTACCCTAGCACCTCTCTGAGAAGGGCCAAAGCATAAAAACATGGTCAGAGGTTTGGGGGGGATCCAGACAGAGATATTTTAAATGCTTTCTCTAGCTAAGCATTTATAACAAAGCTTGTTGAGGAATTGGCAATCCTCATTGTTTATATATTCATAAAATTTTTCAAACTATAGTTATACCTTTAGCCAATAATTAGAGACTGATGTTTTTAAAAAAAATATGTTTATCCAAAACCAAATCTGGTTATATAACTAGAAATAGGTACCAGAATGAATGATATAAACTGCAGAGGGTAGAACAGCTAGTAGAGAGTCCAACCTGTGATCAGGAGGATCCCTAGGTTAATTCTGGAGCTTGTTGATTTGCGGCTTGAACTTTTTAAGAATTCCTGAGCAATAAAGCCGTATGATTTTTTTACCCTGTGCAGTTTGGCACATTTGATAGAGCATCTGACTGGGCATCAGGAGGTTCCCGGATGATTCTGCTGCTCCCAGGTGGCGCTCAAGCTTCTTACAAGCTTTCGAGAAATAAAACTACATGCATTTTTAAAGTTACAAAATGAGCTAAATATGTAAATAATTTACTTATTTAAAATATTATGAATATAATATTTTTTTACTAGCTTTATATTTAAATTCAGTTGTATTCTATATAAAAATTTGGGTTTGTTTACAGCAATAAACTGAACTCCTTTTTTTATCTTTGATTTTAGCATTAAAATTATAAGAATATTTATGTATATTATTTTAAGAAATGTATTTATTTTAAAATTATTATTATATATTTTAAGTACAAGTCCACTAATATTTTTTATTTATAAATTCTAAAATTGTATATATTTGCATTTTGAAATGCTCTATAACAGGAGTGTCTAACAAGTCGATCGTGATCCAACGGTCAATTGCAAAGCCATTTTTGGTCGATTGCGAGGCCAATCTGGCAAGAGCTGTCGAGTAACAAGTGAAACAAATGAAGTCAAGCTGTATTTTTATATTGGACTATTTCCATCATCTAATACATGTGTTGAATGTCTTTAGAAAAGTTTAATTTTAGTTAAATATTCCAAATGCATTCAACTGTTAGTAATATCACAGCAAATAGGTTAGTATATGCACCAACTGTTAGTAATATCACAGCAAACAAATGTTAATAATATCACAGCAAACAGGTTAGTATATGCAGTAACTGTTAGTAATATCACAGCAAACAGGTTAATATATGCACAACATTTCGAGAGGTATTTTTCTTCCCTCTTCTTCAGGTATTGCTGGCCTGACCAGTGACAGTACTAGCATGGGATTTGAACCTGGGTCCTTAGATTTTTGATGATTGAAATTTAAGGTAACACTCTACCCAACTGAGCCATTCTGCCAAAGGCAACAGTATGTAGTAATTTCATATACTTATCTATGAGGTTCCTCCTGATTTCTCCACTTTTTCCTCAGAACAAAGTTGATTAGTGGTTTCCATACATTATGTATAGTCACACTAGGTTGGCTTATGGGATTTTTTGCCATTGTCATGTGAGCAGCTTCTTTAAATTTTCTTCTTTGTACCTTTTCTTCTTTATCCAATATTTTTGTATTTTCCCAATCGAACATATGTTCATTGGTCCATACATGGTCTGCTACCTTAGATACATCTGTTTTCTCTCTTCTAATCATCAGTTTATGTTCGTGCAAGTGCTTTTGAATGGGACAGCTGGTCTCACCAATATATGTTCTTCCACATTCACATGGTATTTCGTAGATGCAGTTTTTTCTTTGCAGCATTTCAAGTTTAGGCTTTGTAGATGTTAGAATTCCTCATAGTGTGGTATGGCTCTGGAAAGCTGTTCTGATATTATACTGTTTGGAGATTTTCCTTAATTTGTCTGCTATTTTTGGACTGTATGGATACACTATAATACCAATAATTGTCTTTTCTCTTGATGGTTCTTTTTCTTGTCTATTTAATGTTTCCTTAATAACAGCTGATGGATAACCATTTTTCTTAAGAGTTTTTCTATATAGATCTTTTCTTTTTCCAAATCGCCAGTTTCTGAACAAACTTTTTTTGTTCTGTTCCACAGTGATAGTATAACTCCATGTTTTGTGTTTCT
The DNA here is from genome assembly GCA_028023455.1 of Epiperipatus broadwayi. Taxonomy (NCBI): domain Eukaryota; kingdom Metazoa; phylum Onychophora; class Udeonychophora; order Euonychophora; family Peripatidae; genus Epiperipatus; species Epiperipatus broadwayi. The sequence continues at coordinate 2,154,100 of JAQFVV010000021.1, read as the reverse complement.
GGTGTGATTAGATGTATAGGCTAGGTATTTTCCTGTATGTGTAGGTTTTCGGTAAACTGTAGTTTTGATTTTGCCATGAGGGAGTCTTGTCACAAGAACATCTAAGAATGCCAATTTTTGTTTTTGTTCTGGTTCTATTGTGAATTTAATTGAAGGGGATATGTTGTTTGCTGTGATATTACTAACAGTTGGTGCATATACTAACCTGTTTGCTGTGATATTACTAACAGTTGAATGCATTTGGAATATTTAACTAAAATTAAACTTTTCTAAAGACATTCAACACACATATTAGATGATGGAAATAGTCCAATATAAAAATACAGCTAGAACACCATCATCACAAACCTTCAGAAAAACACTAAGTACTCGGTATGGACCCAATACTATATCAAACTTTAGACATTATGAAAAACTTTGTCTAAAGCTGGCCAAAGTAGAAAATCATTTAACTTTCTTATGTAAATGTAAATCGGAAGGGATTATTCCTAAAGGTTTGCAACTAAAACCTCCAATTCACTCTCAGAGAGCTGAGACAATTACTCAAAGAGCAAGTGAAGCTCTATTAAGAGAAAGAATAAATGTTCAAAGGTTTTCTAAGTATCAAACAATGCATTCAATTAATAATGTAGAATGTCTTCTAAAAAATAAACTTACTGATGATGACTACATGAGAGTTTTTCAGGCAGTAAGAAGATCATATTCTATATTACATGGAAAAATAAAAGAATGTCATAAGAAGAAACTTGCTAACCTACATGGGCATATCAAAAATCATAATGTACCAAGCAACGTAACAGCTTCATCTGTTAAAAATCTAAGTTCTAAATATCTAACAGATACTGAAACTTTTGTTCTTGAAAGAGGATTAAACTTTGCTGTAACACCATCTAATATCCCCTTACTATATATAAAATGGCAGCCACTGAGGAAGTCACTCAAAAATTGCCTTTAGTAGAAGCAGCAGAATTACACTGGAGAATAAAAAGAACACTTGGCAAGCAACAAAAATTGCAGTCAAACATATCATATGGGGAAAGGAAAGCAATTAAATCTCTCAAAGCAGATAAATCTATAATTATTCTCCCTGCTGACAAGGGCAATGCAACAGTTGTAATGGATACAACTGATTATAACAACAAAATACAAGAACTTCTCACAGCAGGCCAATATAGAAAAGTGGCAAAAGATCCAATACCAAGTACAGAAACAAAATTACAAGCATTGCAAGTACTTCACAGATTCAGAAAAGAGTAAAATATCATATTTCAGCAAAATTCCTCATCTTTATGGTCTACTTAAAATCCATAAGGATAATGTTCCATTACGACCTATTGTTAGTTCTAGAGATTCACCTTGCCACAATTTGGCAAGATTTCTACTCAAAGTTCTAAGTCCTTTGGCATGCAAGACCCAATCATTTGTCAAGGATTTTAGACACTTTCTAGAATTAATCAAGAACATGAAAATTGAGAGAACTGACTTACTGGTAAGCTTTGATGTGGAAAGTTTATTCACAAATGTACCATGTGAAGAAGCATTGTCTATTGTAAAGAAAAGATTAAATGATGATAATAGTTTACAAACCAGAACAGCTCTTCCTATTGATAGCATAATGGAACTATTAACATTCTGTATAAAAACAACCTACTTTCAATATAACACAGAATTCTTCCAACAAAATCAAGGAATGGCTATGGGCTCACCATTGTCTCCCCTGATTAGCAATATTTACATGGAAGAACTTAAAAATAACAGCCATAAAAACTACTTATTCACCTAAAGTTTGGCTTCACTATGTGGATGATACATTTGTTGTATGGCCACATGGGGAAGCATTGCTACAAACTTTCTGGGCACACATCAACAACAAATCCCCTTCAATGAAATTCACAATAGAATCAGAACAAGAACAAAAATCAGCATTCTTAGATGTTCTTGTGACAAGACACCCTCATGGCAAAATCAAAACTACAGTTTACCGAAAACCTACACATACAGGAAAATACCTAGCCTATACACCTATTCACACCAGAAACACAAAACATGGAGTTATACTATCACTGTGGAACAGAGCAAAAGAAGTTTGTTCAGAAACTAGTGATTTGGAAAAAGAAAAGATCTATATAGAACAAACTCTTAAGAAAAATGGTTATGCATCAGCTGTTATTAAGGAACCATTAAATAGACAACAAAAAGAACCATCAAGAGAAAAGACAATTACTGGTACTGTAGTGTATCCATACATTCCAAAAATAGACAAATTAAGGAAAATCTGCAATCAGTATAACATCAGAACAGCTTTCCAGAGCCATACCACACTACGAGGAATTCTACCATCAACAAAGCCTAAACTTGAAATGCTGCAAAGAAAAAACTGCATCTATGAAATATCATGTGAATGTGGAAGAACATATATTGGTGAGACCAACTGTCCCATTCAAAAGCGCTTGCAAAAACATAAACTGATGATTAGAAGACAGAAAACAGATGTATCTAAAGTAGCAGACCATGTATGGACCAATGAACATATGTTCGATTGGGAAAATACAAAAATATTGGATAAAGAAGAAAGGGTACAAAGAAGAAAATTTAAAGAAGCTGCTCACATGACAATGGAAAAAAAATCCCATAAGCCAACCTAGTGTGACTATACATAATGTATGGAAACCACTAATCAACTTTGCTCTGAGGAAGAAGTGGAGAAATCAGGAGGAACCTCATAGATAAGTATATGAAATTACTACATACTGTTGCCTTTGGCAGGATGTCTCAGTTGGTTAGAGCATTACCTTAAATTTCAATAATCAAAAATCTAAGGACCCAGGTTCGAATACCATGCTAGTACTTTCACTGGTCAGGCCAGCAACACCTGAAGAAGGGGGGAGAAAAATACCTCTCAAAATGTTGTGCATATACTAACCTGTTTGCTGTGATATTACTAACAGTTAGTGCATATACTAACCTGTTTGCTGTGATATTATTAACGTTTGTTTGCTGTGATATTACTAACAGTTGGTGCATATACTAACCTGTTTTCTGTGATATTACTAACAGTTGAATGCATTTGGAATGCTTAACTAAAATTAAACTTTTCTAAAGACATTCAACACACATATTAGATGATGAAAATAGTCCAATATAAAAATACAGCTAGAACACCATCATCACAAACCTTCAGAAAAACACTAAATGAAGTCAAGATTTCCAAGTTTTTTTTTATTATTTTTGTTCTAATTTTTTTTTTCAATTCTAGATAGGTGAAGTCCACTAAGCCTTATCATTATTGAAAATAATATTTTTATCTTTCTTTAAGATAGTTAATTTGAATTAATAAATATTGGTTATAATTACTTGTGTTACTTTAATCCCTCCTCCCCACATGAGTTTTTTGGCCTTTTAAATAATTATTTTTTACTAGGTAGATATACAAAAATAGAATGTATTTGACACCTCCTTCCACTTAGACTACGCCTATGATAACAAGTCGATCGCAACACATTTAAAAAATAAAAAGTAGGTCTTATGAACACCAACGTTGGCCACCCCTGCTCTATAAGTTAGAAAATAAAAAGTACATTTTTTCTTTGTAGAATTTCTTAATGAATAGGGGGGGGGGTTTCTAAAGAGTTAATTAAATCATCTCAGGCCTAAACATTCATAAAGAGCAGGTCTTGAATAAATTTTGCCATCTATTCAAAGATAAGTTAAGTTTCCTTTTTTTTTCTGTCTTTATTATTTTGGAGCAAAAAATATAGATTTATAATAATAATATTTTTTTATTATTACTAAGAAAGCATTATACAATTTTGATCGACTTTTCATATATAGCACAATTACCAGGAAAGTTTTAGACTATTTAACTTTTAAGCCAATAAACATCACATGACCACCACCTCTTATGCTTGTGTATAACTGTTGTTAAAACAGGCAATACTCACTATACATATGCCACACACAGCAAGCTAGAGTAATCAATGGATGCTATATCTGATCTAGGTGCAGTGCTCTCAGATCCAAGGCTCCTCATGATGAAGGCCACAAGCCACAAATTAGTCTGGGGATATTGGATGAGTAGGCATTAGATGGGTATTTTATGCACAAATCTCCTGGCATCCATTGATTACTCTAACTTGCTCTGTGTGGCATACGTATAGTGAATATTGCCTGTTTTAACAACTATTTAACTTTCCTGGTTTACTAATGGAATACTCCTATTGAAAAATATGCATTTGTAGAGAACAATGCAAAGAATAATAATTTGCAATCAAGACACATCTTTGACTGAACCTAAATAAATTTTCAGTATGTATATGTAGTAATACGTTTTAATGAGCTATTACAATAACAAGTTCCAATGATACCTGTTTTCAGAGTACTTTCATTGGAGTGATATATTTAATTGGGTGTGATAATTCATAAACCTCACTTCTAAAACCAATATTACTTATTTGTTCTCGATATTAAAACAGGCAAAACTCTCCCTACAGTATTGCCACTCAGTGCAAGCCAGAGTAATCAATGAATGCCAGAAGGCTTTTGCATAAAATCCCCATCTAATGCCTAGTCATCTAATATCCCCAGACTAGTTCCTGGTTTGTGGTCTTCATCAGTGGGGAGCCTTGGCTGTGAGAGCACTGCACCTAGATCTCTCCAGCAGCCACCTTTTATCTCTACTTAACTGCAAAACTATGAGTCTTAAATTGAAAGCACAATAATATTTTCAATCCAAGCTCATTAGGTTATATAGTCAGATAGGTCTGAACTCAGTTCAGTACCTACACATTTTGGTGTCTTTGTATCTTTAATAACCATAGACACCACTAGCCTATTAGGCTAGTTTGTTTTTAAGCCAATAAACATCACATGATCATCATTTCTTATGCTTGCTTATAACTGTTATTAAAACAGACAAAACTTTCCATACAATATTGTCACTCAGTGCAAGCCAGAATAATACAATGGTTGCCAGAATACTTGTGCATAAAATCCCCATCTAGTGCCTACTCATCCAATATCCCCAGATTAGTTTCTGGCTTGTGGCTTTCATCAGTGAAGAGCCTTGGGCCTGAAAGCACTACACCTAGATCTTAGGATCTAATGAAACCCTCCAACAGCCATCTTTTATCTCTACTTAACTACAAAACTATAAGTCTTAAATTGAAAAGGTGGCTGCTAAAGTGCATTAGATCCTAAGATCTAGGTGCAGTGCTCTCAGATCCAAGGTTCCTCACTGATAAATGCCATAAGCTAGAAACTAGTCTGGGGATATTGGATGCGTAGGCACTAGATGGGGATTTTATGCACAAGCTTTCTAGCATCCATTGATTATTCTGACTTGCACTGAGTGGCAATACTGTATGGATAGTTTTTCCTGTTTAATAACAGTTATAAGCAAACATAAGAAATGGTGATCATGTGATATTTATTGTTCTCGATATATTATATCTTTATGCACCAACTAACTTTTGTACATAGATAGAGAATGGATATATATATATGTTAGTTGTTACATAAATTATGAATTTGTTACATAAATTCTGAACTTTATACTTTACTTATTTAATGCTAAAACAATTTATTTTATTAAAAAGAAAAGAAAAAAATATATAGATATTAATGCAACCTTTGAACCACACACACACAAAAAAAAAAGATACAAAATTGAAACTCTTCGGGTGAAGAGGAAAAAGAAAATAATTAAATCGGATATTTTCATTCTATTAAATAATACATTCTAGAAAATGAGAAGATATAGATTTTCCACCCTCACATTTTTTTCACTACTTAAAGCTATATGATGATTAAAATTCTATTTTTGATTCATAAATATATATTTTTTTAATTTTATCGATAATCATTAAGCAGTCTCAGAGCATTCAATAAAGAATTGAAATGAATAAAATTATTATTATTTCCGCCCATTCATAAAATATAAATTACATTAGATAAAAATCTTTAATGAACAACATTATGGGTAAGTATCACGTGATTTTCAAAAGCCGAAGGTAGTTTTTAAAAGATGAATTAATATATAAGATAAAAAAACTGAAAATATTTTTTAATCTTCTTTTTTTTCTTTTTTAAAAAATAATAATTACAAGAAAAAAATTTTTTTTGAGTATAATAAAAAATATTTCATCAATTCGAATTAATGCTAAGATATAAATCCATTACCATAGCAACTGCATCACTATCAATGATTTCAGTTTTCAGGATATTTGTGTTGTTGTTCTTTTTTTTTTATCTAGAGGTCATTCTTTAAATTTCCACACAAAAAAAAAGATTTAAAATCATTGGCAACAAAAAGAGTAGTATCTAATCTTTATCTTGTTCTAATGTCTTCATTATTAATACTATTACATAACCACAATAATGTTTAGAGTGGTCATATATCTATTATCTATATGAAGAAGGACACATGTTCTAATGTAATGGTAATGTGGCTAAACCAAGCTATAAAAGTCCATGCAATGCAACACAACTTACTTCTTCCATCACATGAACATTATATGATGTACTGAGAGATAATCCGTTTGGTAACATCATTATAGATAAGAAGCATATCTAGGCATGTTACTTAAATTCATTTTGTTTATTTTTACTCTGCCTTAAGGCAAAAAGTGATAATAGTAGTTTATTATTATTAGTATATCATATATTAAATGTCAATCTAAAAAAAGTTTTGGTGGCGCTGGTGGCGTTTATAGTACAACTGCAGTGTAGATCATCTTCCTAAACTCAAAATAAATTACTTATATAGCTTATAGTGTGGGTTGTTTTTTTGTCCAAACAAAGGAGTAAGTACCTTGGCTTTAAAATACCACAGTATTGTATCAATTATTTTAAATAATTAAAGGTGTGCAAAGCAAAATTTAAAACTGAGATTACTCACAGCAGAATCCAATATGGACGCTGGTAAAAATTCTAATGCTAATGGAGATAAACAGAATATGAACTTAAGAGGTAAAAAGACAGGAATTAAGAAGATTAATATTCATTCAAAGTTACCTAGTTTTTGACCTCTTATTGTCAGTGATTTTGTTTTAAATTATAAAAATAATTTTAGTCAAGCATTGTTAGCTGAGAGGTTAGCGCAGCTGCCTTACAAGCAAGCAGTTGGTTGCAGACGGTTGTTGCGAATTCGCCTCCCGGACGATGCTATGACATATGAAAAAAAAATTACATTTTAGCATTGTTTGAATTCTTATAATCAATGAATAATGTAATAGTCAAACTCATTATTTTTTTTATATAAAAACAATTGTTGGTAAAAATTCCATACAAAAAATAATGAGTTTGAATTGTTCATTCTTCTTTTTTTATGTTTAGCAATCTATATTATATACACTAATGTACTTATTGTTCTTACTACACTATTGTATGTGCAACTTGTTGGATTGATTCTGTGAGGTTGAATGTAAACACATTTTAGTCAATTTTTAAAATTGAATTTTAGTTAAAACTTTTGAATTTTTTTACTAAATTCTTCTATGGAAGCACTCATTCCATTCAATATATGAAGCCTTCATCCCTTCAACACAGATATTTTACACTACAAAGTATGAAAAAGTAAAGCTAAAGAAAAGTTGATTAACATCAAAATACTTGGATAAACAAAAACATTGTTTGGAAAATTAAAGTTTTAAATTTTAAGAAAATGTAAAAGACAAATCACATGTAAGTTAAATACATAAAAAAGTATACTATTGTGGTGTGAAGGAAGAAACTCTTCATGGATAAAATCATAATAAATGTATACAAACTTTTATCTTACAGTGTTTTATATCAAACAGGTAAAAATAAGTGCTCCCATCCAATTGAAATTTAATGACTCGATAGAAAATTGTTATGGAACAGAAAATGGATGTTGTTTGATGAAATTTCTGTGCATGATGCCTGTAAAGGCAAAATAAACATTCTTTCAATCTGTCATTATAAGTTCATCTGTTTTTCTATATCCAATACCCATCACCAATCTAACATTACCAAATCATTGTGTCAGCCATGAGACATTTTATTTTTTTACCCCATTTAATGAAAGAGCTGGATACGGATTTGTAAAATATGATTATCTAATATCTACTAATTACTCAAACTTACAATAGATGACATTACTGAAATAGAAAAAACAGCTTATTTTCTGCTATTTGATTGGTTTTATATGCTTTTACTATATCACTAATTACTGTACAAGGTCCTAATTAGAAAAAAAAATTTAAAATGTTACCGTTCTGGCACCCCTCAACTTTATGTTTCTTCCACTTCCCTGTCAACTTATTCTGGTCTTCTTTCTACTATTCATAAAAATCTATTGGCAGTGCCATCTAGTGTTAAAACGAATCATTTCTTAGAGATCTACCTTATGCAGTGAGAGAGGATGTAATAGATTTCATATAATTTTTAATTTGAAAGCAAGGTATTTTCATCATTTTTTACAAAAAAAAAAAAAAACAGAATAATTTATTTCTAATTATTTTAAAACTATTTAAAACTTCTTTCTGTTGTTACTTAAAAATCAAGGTTTTATTAATCAAATTGCTGTAATCTCAAAGTAATGGAAACATTTTGTTAATAAAAGAAATATCTTTAAGGAATTATCTAATCCATCCAAGTGCTGAAAACAATTCAAACTCTATTAGAATTTTACACTCACAGAATTTAATTTTCTTCTTACAAAGGTATCAGCAGGATTTTTTTTTTATTTTAAAAAAGGCTTTCTGTTCTTCTAATCAACATAAACGTGTGGTTTAAACGCTGCGTTCTCAAAAGACAGAGTGATTAACAATTGGATTTCTTTGTAACATTTATTAAAAGTTACAGTTTTTGATAAAACTCAATAGTTTATGCTTAAAACTAAAAACCAACATTGTTCATTTAATGACAATTTACTTATAGAGAGGCAGATTTTAGAGCTCAAGGACTATGGCCGCACAGCTATGTATTTTGCGATACCCAGACCTTTTATGCAGTCCTAAACAATAAACCACTCAATTATTCCCTTTATTTATTATTATAAGATTTCACTATTAAAATTTATAATGTAGATGTGTATATAGAGAGAGAAGCATTGATGTTATATTTCAGAAACACCTGATAAAATCCCTGTTTTGGGATGAAGTGCTGTAAAGTAACAAATGGTTGTTGGTTTAATTATTTAATTGAATAACTTTATTGCTCAAGAATTCATAAGAAGTTGAATTGCTAGAAGGGTCAGAACTGGAATTAATCCAGAAACTTCCACTCACGAGTCTGATACTCTATCACTGCACTAATCAACACCAGACATGGAGTTGATCATCTCTGAGATAGGGCTGTTGATTATCTATGTGACTCGAAATGAATGACAAGCTATATTATTAATTTATATTCTTTTGTACGATGTGATGAACCAAGATTGTTATATGTGATTAAGCATGTTTTGATATATAACTTGGATATGTTGTTTAAATCTGAGTTTGTGTAAGATTCAAAACAAAATATCTTAAAAGTAAGGTCTAAAATTTATATAAATTTAAGGATTTCAAATGTTAACCAATATTTAAGAATTTTAAAAAAAAATTTTTTAGCACTGTAATAATTAAATGATTGTTGTTCAAGTTGTCACATGATGTCTGATGGGATCAAAGTGAGAAGTTGAATATTGATCCAGGAACATTTATCTCTATAGTCAACTTAGGACAAAAATAATTAAGTATTTAGTTATATGAAGCAGTACTGTTTGGTTAGCCATAGTGTGCCTATAAAGATCATGAAATGTCTAAGCCCCAGGGTGATATAATGAATCTTTGATTGTAGAATACATCATTTTACAATGGTGCTAGTGACATAGGACAAAAAATAGTCAAATAATTAGTCATGTGAATTATATAATACTGAAACACCTAAATGATAGGTTGAGTTTGAATCCAAAAATTTCAAAATTTTTTTTATTATTGAACATTAGGTAAAAGACTTTAAAATAAAACCTCAAACTCTGAAATACATTACCATTATTATGTGAAAAGATGGGAAGGTCACATGACACTGGAGCATCTAAATGATGGGTTGTTTCAATCCTCAAACTATTGAATACCTAACCAGTCAAGGCAAAATATTTGAATGAGCTATAGCAGTTACAGTTTCAAGTTTCTGGCCTACACAAGAATTACTGAGCCTAAACCTGTTTAACATTAATAATTTAATGAGACCACTACATTCAATATAATATAATAAACATAGACACTAATAATAATTTCTGAGTTACTTTGGGGTCAGGTCATGCATGATTGAGCATGACCATATCATTTTAGGTGACCAAACTATGATTATTTTACTTTACACAGATAAAAGTAATGTAGATACTTTTTCTCATGAGTTTGACACTTTGTCTCTGTATTGAACCACACAGGACAAGAATTGTTGATACAATTAGTATTCGTTTGAATATTTGCAATGATAGTTTGTAATTGCAATACTATGTTGGACTATTTCCATGATCTAATGTTAATTGTTAAATGTCTTTAGACAAATGAAAACATTATTCAAACTTTTCAATATTATTGTGCTTTCTTTTTTGGTGTCGGTGGCCTGGCTGAGGACAGTTCTAGCATTGTCCTCGTTCTTAGATGTTACTGGTCTGACCAGTTGCAGTATTGTTATGGGAATCAAACCTGGATCTTTAGATTTTTGAATATTGAATTTTAAGATAATGTTCTAACCTAGCTCAGCTGATTAAAACGTTAACTTAAAATTCAATATTTAAAAATCTAAAGGTACAGTTTTAATTCTTATGCTAGTACTGTCACTGGTGAGGATAGCAATACTTGAAGAAGTGGGGAAAATAATCCACTCGAAATACTGTGTAAAATACTAGCCTGTGTGCTACTATTAACAGTTGAATGTACTTGGTAAGATAAAATAAAGGTTAATATTTTTCTAAAGATTTTCAGTTTTTAATATTAGATAATGGAAATAATCCAAAAAATAAATCATTTACTATACTACCTTCCTACAATTCCAACTCACATTGTGAGTTGGAATTAAGGGGAGATAATAAAGTACTTATTTGGTTTGTTGTGCTGTATATGTGAATTGATATTGTGAGATAGTAGTTTAATATATATTTATTTTTTGTTATGTTGCATGGTATTTGATAAGTCTGTCTTAAAAGGGAAAACAGATTCTAAATTTTTAATTTAATTTTAGGCATGAGGATTTTAGGTCAACATGGGTGTGATGAAAATTTCAACCTCAGGGTGGCCTTTGAGCATTTCATCATCAGATTTTCAATTGGATGGACGGTTGAAGAGTTGGAGTGTGGAGTGGATTAAAGCCTGTACATTAAAGTATGAAGATTGGCTATCTTAATATATATTTGAGCACTTATTGTTTATATGGGTAGAGATGATAATCTGGACCAATTGATGATTGTTGGCTTAGCATGAAATGTCTATATTGGTGATTATTTATCTTTTCGACATATATGTGTTCAAGTGTTATGAGATAGAGTGGAGAGGGGTGAATCATGTAAAAGTTTGTGCTCATATACCCTATATATAATAGTTTAATTGTAAATTGCTGTACATGATTTAATATATATTCTAATCTAACATTTAAAAAGTTCAATTTTTTTCTTAAAGTAAAAAGATTATCAATCAAATAATTGGTTAATGTATGAAATACTTTGTGGCTCTCTCTTGTCAGACAGCAGCAGAGGGTAATTCTAAGTATTATGTAAGCAATTCAACTTCAAGCCATTAACCTGGATGAAAAATGTGGAATGAAAATCAATTACATCATCATAAATAATTTTTTAGTAAGAAGGGAGTCCAGAAATTTGTGATCGCAGCACAGTTGGATGTCTTTAAAATCTTTTTTAATCAACTTAAGAAAAAAAAAAATTTCAATAGAGAATTTGAATTAACAAAGGAAAAAATAAAATATAGAATAATTAAAAAAAAAACACTTCAGATTCAAATCACTCTTTAATAATCATTAGCCTTAATTCATAGGTAAGTTACAGCAATTATTTAATTAATAAAATTTTAACATGACAACGATCCAATTATAATTTTCATCGTAATTATTTAGCAAAGTTTATAATTAAATTTCTTATCCAGTACTGGTGGTTAAATATTTAATAACATAGCAATATCAATTAAAACTAGAATTAAATTAATAAAGTTTTAATTTTATATTAACAAATGCTATCAAAAATATTAAAGTTCTACTTTTGTTTCAACAAAACACAACAAGCGTCTCCTGACGTAACAGTTCTATTATTAATTAGCCCATAGATATGAGTTGATGTCTAGAGTAAAGCTGGAAAGATTTTCAATTTTTTTTTTTTTTAAGTGTCATAGCATCGGCCGGGACGTGAACCCGCAACCCGGGCAACTGCTTGCAAGTGCGAGGTAGTCGCGCTGACCTCTCGACCACCAATGCAAGACGAAGATTTTCAATTTGATATGGATTTTGTAAACAATCTCAAGATAGTTTTTGGTTAGGGTGACCACAAAGATTTAGCTAATCATTCCATACTTGTTGTTGAGTGAGTCTACTAGTTTTAATTTTAGATCAAGTCTATGGGTGTTGAAACCTATGTTTAAAAAAAACTGTAGTATTGTTTATCATATATTTTTCATTAAAGGTGAAAGTAGCATAAAGTTAGGACACACTTGTGTGCAATATCACCTCAGTCTACTTTTACATTCTATATACATCATATTTAAATACAGATGTACTTTATATCCTAGGAAATTGGATGCAATTGTATGAAATTTGAACCCAGACTTTCAAACACTCTTCAGCTATCCAAAATATCCTATTCGACTAATACACATGGCCACACACATATGAATAAGACAAATTATATCCAATATATGTATTTCATGTTGATCCAGCATTTATCAGTTGGTCCAGCTCATGAGTTTCATATATATATATATATATATATATGTGTGTGTGTGTGTTATACTTAATGTTTTCATGGTTATATGATGTAGATAAATTATAACTTTTTGGGCTATACCGTGTATTGTTTTCCATTAAAAACCGATATTTCGACGGAATAGCAACCACCATTATCAAGGTTAACTTTTGAAAGAAAAACCATTAGATCTTAACAAATAACGTGACTGTGTGCAAGATGAGAAATGAGATTCAAGTTCAGCATTCACAAAATGAGGCTTATCAAAATGTTTATTTCCCTCAGTATTTTTATCTATTAATTTTAAGTTAATATTGGATAAAATGAGAGGTTTCCACATAGCTGGAATACGTTGTGCTTCATCAGTTCTATTTAAACCAGTAGGTCTCTTTAATATTTCAATTGACTCTCTCATGGTTCTTAAATCATATCTTTCCAAATTAGCAAGTATTTTTGTATTGTCAAAATAAGGTTTGTATTTACTATATCTTATTCATTGTATATAGTGGTGTGATTAAATAGTTGTTTACATCGATGTTTAATCAATGGCTAATTAACTGTTTGCATATTCAATTTTAATTTATAATTTAAATATCGAAATAGCCCTTTTTTTTAAAATGGGTATTTTTTTTTTTTTGTTAACTATTGCATATGCTTCTTTGATCTTGCATTTTCTATCCCCTCTCTTTCTCTATGTGTACAAAAACATTTTTTAGTCAAGCGTTGGTAGCCGAGATCTCAGTGCAGCTGCCTTGCAATCAAGCAGTTACTTGCAGACGGTTGTAGCAGGTTTGCTTCCTGGCCGATGCTTTGACATATGGAAAAAAAGGCATTTTTAGTGTATACGGAGAGAAAGGATAGAAAACAGAAGATTAAAGAACCATGCTCAATAGCTGTTTCTCTATTAACAAAAAAAGAAATAAACATACCCATTTCAAAGAAGTGGACTATTTAAAAATTCAAATTTAAATTTTAAATTAAAATTGAATATGTGAACAGTTAATTAAACATTAATTACATCATCATATGTCATGAATATAAAATTGAGAATATATTAAAAGCATGCTAGACATTAATAAAGGGAATATTAAAAATATACCTTTTCTGTGAGTATATTCATTAACAACCAAATATTCTAAATTACTATATATTAATTGCATACGGTCAAATATGGAGATAAACTCTTTCTCCCTCCTGTAATATTTCTTGTATGTTTGTACAATTTGAACATCGTTTTAAGAAATCAGGCATATAATAGACTCAAGCCCCGAATAATGCCTAGTAAACAAACAATGGCTTATGTATAAGATAAGCTTGAAGAACAAGTATTCATTTGTTTTTTTAAAATCATTGTTTATGTGTGAGTGTGTGCATCAATTTATATTAAAACGGTGCATGTGTAAAGATTGATTTACTTCCATGTATAAAAAATAAATACAATAATTTAAAAAAAAAAAAAACTGATGATTTATGAGGTTTCTATACATGAGCCAAATTTGTAATTTCAGTCTATTACATTATGGAAAGTACAATAACTTAACAATGCTATAAATAAATAAATAATTCAAAGGTTTGTTGCTCAGAAGGACATCTGACGTTTGATCATTGAATTTCTAGTGTTAAGTTTCAATCTATAAACCCTTGTCTCTGAAATCCAGCGCTTTGTCACTGTAGTGAAGAACGCAGGACATACAAATGGTTATTTCTGACGCGCGCAATCTCTCACATGACAGCGATTATTATGATTTACAATCTCGGCCTCAGGGTGGTCTTTGAGCATTCCATCATCAGATTTTCAATTGGATGGACGGATGAAGAGTTGGAGTGTGGAGTAGATTGAAGCCTGTCCATTAAAGTATGAAGATTGACTATCTTAATACATATCTGAGCACTTATAGCACATATGTGTGGAGATGGTAATCTGGACCAACTGATGATTGCTGGTTTAGCATGAAATACGAATATTGGTGATTATTTATCTTTTCAACATATATGTGTTCAAGTGTATCAGTGTTATGAGATAGTGTGAAGAGTGGTGGGTCGTGTGAAAGTCTGTGCTCATATACCCTATATATTAGATTTATATGATCGTAATACAATAAAGTATATTAATGATGTAATTATAGATGGTAAATAAAAGACTAAAAACTACCTTGTAATAGTTAAATTATTAAGATGACATATGCATATGTACGGTGGTGTTTTTGTATCTCCAACAATATTAAAGTAATACAGCAAAAAGACCAAATAATAGAACCCAATATATATATTGATATTATATAAAACTCAGAAATGTTTTCTGCTTCAGAAAAACGTAAATTACACTCAGCTTTAGGATAATCAGATCTTTTTTTTTTATCTTTTATTTTGCGGAATGATATTATAATCACAGATAATTAAAAGATACCTAGAATTACACCAAAATATTCCCAGAAGACTTCCTGTCATTATTACGTTCTCATTTGAATTTCTAATGTGTGCTTAGAGATATGGTTTTGCATATAAACTACAAGAAGCAGCTTTGAAGATTTTCTAAAGATGGGAAAGCTTTTTATTAGCTTCTAGCAAATGTTACAAAGTAATAATAATTAGCATATTTACTAAATAGGTTACACCCGTTGGTTTTAAAACTTTCGCAAGATAGCATAAATGTTTATTTTTTTTTCTAGACGAAACATCACACACTTATCTTTATTTATAATCTACATAAACTCGTGATAAAAAAACAGTAATCTCGTGTTGACATTTTGTTTTTTACATTATAAATTGTCTAAATATATATACACAATTAACCCTAAGATATCTGGATGAAAACAACTTTAATAAAAATAATGGTAAAACAAGAGCAGCTCTCACTATTTCAGTGCCACCTATAATAAGCTTTAGTAATCAGTTATTTCCAGATGATAGTATATTTAAATTCCCACCCTCAAACTATTTTCTGGATTCTTCCCCCTACAAAATGAGATTTTGATAAAATAATGCCAAAGACCAAAATCCAATCTAGGGATGGGAATTTCCCTGATTATGCAAATTTATTATAGATGGCACTAGAGTAGATAGATGCTCTTATTTATTATATATGTAAGCTAAAGAATTAAATGATTTGTTGTTACTACAATTATTACTACTACTTCTAATAATAATAGATAGTAATGAAACAATGAGAATAAACAGTGATAGTAACCATGTTCTGTGTGGATTAGTACATAGGTAAAAGATTAGACTCAACAGCTATTGATTCCATAAATGATTCTCAAGTATTTGATAAGTTGAATGAAGTCATTATACTTAACCTGATTAAATGCTCAAATATCACATGATTTCTTAAAAACTAACTATTTTATTATTTAATTTATTCACATTCACAGCCAATTATGTAAATGTTATCTTAAACAAAGGCTATTATATAGCATGGTCAATCTGAAATCAATTTTCTGTTTTTAGCCCATCTTATTACATGCTTAAGCACCCTTCAATTGTGTATTTATTTACTATTACATTATCTAGAGATATTGAAGAGCTTTAAGAGTTTTAATTTTGAAACCCATACTAACTTGTCTGTCAAACAAATAGAGATATATCTATGATACACCAAGTATACAGTAACACAGGCTATTGAATTCAAAACTTATTGCAATTTATATTTTTTGCAGTGTATACTTCCATATGTCATAGCATCGGCCGGGAGGCGAACCCATAACCGTCTGCAACCAACTACTTGCTTGCAAGGTGGCTGCGATGACCCCTTGGCTAACTTATTTACTTATTAACATATGTGGCATTTATTTATTATATGGGTTGCTAGTATGATTTAATATCATTCTTGAATATTTTTAGAAACATTTTTAATTGTATAATATCTAATAATTTCTTGTCCTGCATGACTTAATGTAGTTGTACAGTGGTTGATTCAGAAGTTCAAGACCCATGGGCCCCAACTCCAGTCCTGTCACTTCTGGAACCTAAATTTCTTATAAACTCTTAAGCATCAGAGTTCCAATTATTTTATTTTTACGTATTTATTACATAATTTTTTGCGGAGACAACAAACATAACAGTGGCAACACAAAATAAATGTAAAAATTTCTATATATGATTCAAAAACATTCAGTACTATTTGCAATAATTTTGTCCACCAAAATAACTGGTTAAGATTAGGAAATTTGTATACTTTAATCACAAATTGATAAACATGTATTAGTAATTTACATAATATCATTTAATTCATTTTTTCACAATGCAGTAATTTTATTATTATTTTTTGATAATATTCTCTTGCACTTTTGAGTGACTAATGGCTCTGATGAAGTCTGTTAGTTAGTCGAAACTGTAAAGAAATATTATCAAGGAATAAATCAAATTAATGCATTGTTTAAAGTAAATAAAGAAGAGAGGGTTAAACGATATTATATGAATATATCCAATCAATGCATAAAGGATCAAAAAGTCGAGAAAAATTATAATAGTCCGATTAATAATTTATTGGTTTATATTAAACAGTGCTGAAACTATTGCATTTCTGATTGCAACAGTTTTTTAATATTAATGAGGTAGAAAAATATTCTTATTTTATGAGAATCTATAATTGCATTAACTTCTTGCATTAAAGTTATCTGTCCTAATGCATATTAAGTAATCATGCAGTAAATCAGTATAACTTTGCATGTCAGCCACTTAGCATAATTTATTATATCATTTTAATTTTAAAACTACTTCATAAACTTTAATAAGCCCCGCACTAATACATTCCAATTTATATTTTTTCCTCCATCTCTGACTGATTTCTAATTTTTTTCCCTTTATGATTGGTGTTCAGATTCAAAGCACTTACTATTTAAATCATTTTTAACACTATTTTACTTTTTAATCTAAAAACCTAAAATTAAAAAAAAAACCTAAAGTTGTGAACTTATGACAATTTTCTTGAACAGTAAAGTTGAGTTAAAAGTGAAATTGCTACATACGTAACTGTATTGCTGTATTATTTCCAGCTTTGAATCCCAAATGATACTGATAAAGGCAACAATTAGAACTCAGGCTCAGATAAGAATTAAATATACTATCATTGACTAATCATTGATTACCCAAAATTCCTATAGATGGCGCTAGAGTAAACAACAGATTTTTAAAGAAGTGACAGTACATCTCATCATCATCATCATCATTTAAAAATTATATATTGTTGTAAAATAAAAAAACAAAATCATTTGTTTAAATTTTATCTACAGTTTGGTTTGTTACTAAATTAATTTGAAAATGTTTTAATAAACATTAATATGCCATTTTTTGATACCTGCAATTATCCATTTTTTTTCCTTCAAGTTTTTAAGAAGTCTATCTTCATTTCCAAAATTCATCATCATTTTCAACCAATCCACTACAGGATAAAAGTCTCTCCAAATTCAACCCACTTTCTCTGATCTCTAACTTTTTCAACTTATCCCAACACACTTTGCTTATTTTATTCATCCATCTCACATTCGGTCTCTCTCTAGGTCTTATACAATTTATTTTCGAAATTAGTTGATTATATTTTAATATGTATTTGTAATTTGCATTAGAAAATTTTACTTTCTTAAAAATAAATTTATAAATTTTATTACTAATAGCTAAAGTGGTTTTTTTTTTTAAATATGTTAGATGTTTACTATTGGTGAAGGATAAATTTTAAAAATTTGAGTGTCATTAATCCTCTCCATATTTGTTATTCTAGATACTAGAGACATCCAAAATAGTATTTATATATGAACTTTTATGAATATTGGTATATATGTTATTACAGAGACTTGAGATAATTTTTCAGTGACTAGAAATAAATATGGTATCACATTTTTTTTTTCTTGTGATTCTTTAAAAGACTTGACTGGTCTGTTAGAGTTTGAAAATTGTTCTATTATAGATTTCTTAGAATCAAGTGTGAGTATCAGAACTGCAATTAATTTTAAAATCTTACTTTCTAGAGTTTGACACATTACTATCACATTAAAGTATGCAAAGCAATTAATGAATATTAAATTGGCAATATAAAAGCTATAGTTTTAACATATAGTAATACTACATGAGATTCATTAAATCTTTCAATACAAAGATTAGTTAATATTAAACTTCTAATTGTTTGATTCTTTTCATTTATTCTGTTTGTTTATTTAGTGTTTTCCTGAAGGTTTGTGATGATAGTGTTTTAGTTGTATTTTTATATTGGACTATTTCCATTATCTAACATGTGTATTGAATGTCTTTAGAAAAAAATTAAATATTCCAAATACATTCAACTGTTAGTAATAGCACATCAAGCAGGTTAGTATATGCACAATGTTTCGAGAGGTATTATTCTCCCCTCTTCTTCATGTGTTGCTGGCCTAACCAATGACAGTACTAGAATGGGATTTGAACTTGGGTACTTAGATTCTTGAATATTGAATTTTAAAGTAACACTCTAACCAACTGAGCCTGGGTCCTTAGATTCTTGAGTATTAAATTTTAAGGTAACACACTCTAACCAACTGAGCCCATTGGTTATAGCATTACCAACAGCCAATCAAATCTTAAGCACTGGGACAGAGAATTTAACAAAAAAAGAGCAGTTCCACTCTCTTCTTTACTTGTCTTTCTATATATCCAAGCCAGTCCAAAGTACTTAAATTTGAAAGCGTGAATCTTAAATATCATCACACTTAATTCACTGAGTTCAAATTATAAACATATAGTGTGAAATCTTTCGATTTACTATGCAGTAGTTTTTCGATGTTATAACTTTGCAGCAATATATGTAAATAATATTATTTTATAAAGCGCAGTCAATATTGAAATTAATTTGAGAGAGTGCAAACTTCTCAAGCACTTATGACAACCAACAGCCAATCAAATCTTAAGCACTGGGACAGAGAATTTAACAAGAAAAGAGCTGTTCCACTCTCTTCTTTACTTGTCTTTCTATATATCCAAGCCAGCCCAAAGTACTTATATTTGAAAGTGCTTGAGAAATTTGCACTCTCTCAATTTAATTCCAATATCGACTGCGCTTTATAAAATAATATTATTTATAGCATTACCTTAAAATTCAATACTCAACAATCTAGGGATACCGGTTTGAATACCTTGCTAGTACTGTAACTGGTCAGGCCAGCAACACCCGAAGAAGAGGAGAGAATAATACCTCTCGAAACGTTGGGCATATACTAGCCTGTTTGATGTGCTATTATTAACAGTTGAATGTATTTGGAATATTTAAATAAAGTTAAATTTTTCTAAAGACCTTCAATACACATATTAGATGATGGAAATAATCCAATATAAAAATACAGTTTGTTTATTTGTTGCGAAAAAATATAAAGCTAATTCATATCGCTAAAAGCTTTGAATATAGTACTTATATTTTAAAACTCTTGTGAAATGTATAATAGTTAAATGTGTGTGTATATATATATATATATATATATATATATATATATATATATATATATATATATAAGATGGACAATAAACAGTTTGTAAGTAGTAAATTTGATTGCATATTTATGAATAAACTTGATATTGTTATAAAATAGAAGGAAATTTCTATAACAGCTTCCTATTAACTATGAAAAAGTAAAATTACTCATTACAATTGCTATTGCCTGACATCTAAATATAACTAGATACACAATTACTAACCACATTGAATAGTTAATTAAAATAATATATTGGCTTAGATATACAAAATAAATTCAAAATCTGAATAAAACCTGGGGAAAATTTCCAAGCTTTATCTCATCTGAATTTAAATTCAAGTTATAGACATACAATTGGATGCGGAGCTAATACATCATACGACACTTTTTTAATAATCAAGTCTAAACATTAATACAGTTATCTACTATACTATTTTGTATTAACTGAAACACACAGGCTTATTATATACCTGTGTTTATATATTGAAACAGTAAGGTCTGCTTTGCAGATCTTCGTTTCACCTTTTCTCACCTATTTCCTACCCTCATACCTTAGTTTGAGCCCCAATCTATCGTAGTGTGTCTGCAATATGCTTATATACCGAAAATCCCGCCTAATTTTAAACCACGAGTACAATGCTCGTATTATATATAGAACTCATTCCCAAATAAAGTAAAATATTATGTATATGTTCACATAATTTTGATTTATTAAAAAGTAGGTTATATAAGTCGTAATTGCGCACACACTATGATACGCATTTTAAAACATATCAAAATTATAGATTGTTAAAGTTATTTTGTTGAATTTATTTAGAAATATATATTACTGTCGTAATATATTTTGATTTAAAATAAAATTCATTTAGTAAATATTCGTTTAGTAAATAGATTCAAATATTGCAATGTAAAAGTAAAATAATTTTCGTTTAATTTAATAAAAGTTATTCCAAATATTTCTGTTAAAATAAATGAGGGACAATAGTTTAATTATTTCATGTTGTAATTAGTTAATGTTATATAAGTTTATCTAAAAACAGCAGATGTCCACTTAAGGTTTTCTTTAATTAATAAAAGTAATTTTTAATTAAATCTAGTTTGTAATCCAAATGTCGACAGGGAAATTAACAAAAGAAATTAATTAATGTTGAATTCCTTTAGACATTCGGATAGATTTAATTACAGCTGATAAGTCCGATATATTTTTGTAATGCTCCAGGGCAGTTCTATTGTTAACGTCTACTATAAAAAGAAGGGTTTTCTTTTGTTCTCCAGTTTTATTCTAATGTTTCTAAGAGAAATCATTCTGAGTTCTATTCTAATAATTTGCTAACCTTGACATGACAGAGTAGAGGCATTAAGATGGCTATGTCCCCTCGGAATAGCCAGCCGCTGATCCAGACCATCGGAAGCTATCACATAAGGAACCCCGGAACTGCTGCTGCCAAAAATATGAACATTTCCAGATTTTGCTGTTAAATTATATAAAAACCTGCCGACCATCAATCTACCCAAATGCTTCTCCAGAGATAACCCTAAATTAGCCCAAGAGCTCTTGTGATAAATAACATGCTATAGCTATTTAAAATTGTTTTTCTTATATTTCACATAACTTCATTCTGTATTTCTTTAACGTGTTAATATAATATAATCAATAGTTTTGCTCTATCCTTGGGTTAATATTTTCTATTTATAAAGCTTTCTTTTATTTTATTATAATAATGTGTCAGAATCGTCTTTGACCGAGTGAACTATTCCCTTTATTGAAAGTAAGATGCCGCTATTAAGGCATATTTTTAAAAAATAATTTCCAATTTTATTATCTTGCAAATCACTCACTCGAGGGCAATTCTTTTCTTTAATATAATATAATCACATAGTTTAAAATCTACATGTTATTGATTTTAATCTAATATAAGAGTATGTGTGAGGTCAATGGTTAAATGTGTCCCTAAAGCATGATTGCATATATAAATCTATACTTACTTTTTAAACCCGCAAGCATGCATTTTCCTATTTTAATTACCGTGTTCTACTTTAATTACAAAGTTCATCATTGACGTCGAGAATGTGCGAACTCTTTTAAATGAATTTCTGGGAATTTGATTGGGCATTTCTCTTAATCCAAGTAAAACCCATTCAATATGTTTTATATACACTAGTCTCATATTGCTGGTAAATGAATTGGTTGTTGAGACAGCTTTGTTTTATTTTTCCAAGGATTCTTTACACGGCTAAGGCCATTTTCTTCGCCTTTTTGCGATTTTCAGGCAGAGTGTGTCCCAAATGACACACCTGGGAATTAAATGCAATCGTCACACAGTCGCTAAGTTTCAGCTGTTCATAAAATACTTTCCTACGGGTTAGCGGTGATATGCCCTCCGTAATCATTCCAAATATTCCATGATTGTTTTATTTTATATTTATTTTACAAAGCATCCGTGACTTAAACGTGTCACACCCTCCAACTTTAATAAATTCATTATCAGCAATACTGACCTCCCAATGTAACTGTATTATTATTATTATTATTATTATCGAATAAATGCTTTGATCACATTCCCATTTGTTGCTTAGTAAGCTTTTGTCCGTGCTATTCTCGAAATCAATAAATATTTTAGAACACTTAATTTTCAAATATTTTCTTAGACTTGTATAATTGCTCAAAGCACCTCGCACATGTTCCTATCTCATCAAGCACATTATCGTAATGCTATTAGCCCGAGGAATAGAATATATCACTTTGCTTTAAAACCTTTTGTCATTTATTGGAATATAATGCCAACAATTATTTAATACGTGTCCCTGTCTCATATAAGCAGACAGTGGCGTTATATATATAATTTATATAAATAAATTTTGTGAAATTATTTAAAACTAAATTTGATATCTTATTTTATCGATTCCTATCACTGTCTCGGTCTATATATATTTTTTCTGCATTTCTTTTGTAAATCCATAGACGTTAATTAGCCACCCAAGCTTCTTTTAGTATAGAGTCTTTCGTTTCTTCCTGACCACCAGGCACCGGTCAAAGGTTATACTAGTAGTGGCATCAGATGCATTATCACATAGATGGCGCTGTGAAATTTGGACTTTAGATTCGAACATAGTATATCTAGAAGGCAACCCCTCCTAGAATGTTCAGTTTCATGTCTGGGGTTTGAATTCTGCAGTGTGTTAGCGAGATAGACGATTCTGATTGTTACAATATGTAATATATAGGGTATATGAGCACAGACTTTCATTTTGTATTGTTGAGATTGGTTTTGTTATAGTTTTAACTGAAATTTAGGCTTATTATATACCTGTATCAATATATGTAAATATATAGGGTACATGAGCACAGACTTTCGCACGACCCACCACTCTTCACTCTTCACTTGAACACATATATGTTGAAAAGG